>JAIEZT010000009.1:3281458-3516458 GCA_019594935.1 Periophthalmus modestus
AACCAGGACCAAACCAGGACTAGATCATGACTAGATCAGGACCAGAGACAGAAAGACAGAAGGTATATTTTATCAGTGTAACACAGACACATGTATCAAAGTTCTTGTCAATGAGTCTTTTCCTCCAGTCGACCACAGTCAATACAGCTACTGACAAACTGAATCTAATCTCAAATCCAATATTATTATGACACACAAGATTAACTGTTTTATATGAGTGACAACAAGAAATATGTTTGATTCACACAGCTGCGTATCAAGATAGCTGCGCAATTTACACTCAATCTGGAAATCAAAGCATCTCAAATGAGCTGTACAAATGATGATGGACTCCTGTCTGATCTAATCATGAACAAGACCAGGAAAAACCCGGACTGAACAAAAATTAAACCCAGACTTAAACAGGTCTAAAAGTGGTTTGCAATATTTGTAACTTCTAAATCACAACTAAACTATGTGCAAACCAACCAAGACAAGCCCAAACTATAGCAAGACTTTGGAAAAGCAGTTTTAAGGTGCACTCTGTAAGTTTTCTGGTGGGGTTCCTGACCTGTAACTTGGTCTGATGGTGCCAACTGCCCATCTCCATGGAGATATGCAATACTGAGGAACATTCAAAGCAATACTTTCCAGCAGAAAAGTTACACAGTGCAGCTTTAAAGGTCTAGATCTCAGCAGTGGTGGGTGGAAGAAGTACATACCCAAGCAAAATACTCAAGTAAAGGGAAAAGTATCACATAAAAAAACTACTTAAGTAAAAGTATTAAAGTACCCATTTTAAAATGTACGTACAGAATAAAAAGTAAAAGTATTTTACGCACAGTTTGAGATCTAATAAAGCTCTAGATGTAGTGATTTTGATAAAGATTTGTGCTGAATTTTGTTCAGTAGAAACACAGTAAAAGCCAAAGTTAAATCTGTCAACTGGATAAAAAGTTGTAGGAGTGACGACATTTTGCTGGTGGACACTGTCTTATATCCATCTGAAGGGAGGAGCTAACTAGGAGGAGGTAACAAAACTGCTCTCTTCACTACACTGATTGGCGTAAACTACATTAATTTGTGTATGGCTCGGGGTTTTGTCCTTTGGGTGAACCAGCTTCTGTCTTAAAGTGTTTGTAGGTTTGAAATAGCCCACAATTTCAAACTGTCTGAAAATTCTCTGAAGTTTTTTCAGACACACCAACTGTGTAAGGAATAGTTACACCTGTCCTTCTAAGTTCAGATTCCCTGTTGTCCTGTTTTTTTTTCTAGCTCTCTTTTAATTCTATTGAAGGCCCATTTTGGACAGCCACAAGTAGAGAAGGCTTTCTCCACGTGTTGTTTCTCCTTCACTTTTCCCTCTGTGTTTGTGAGCACCACTTGTGCTCTGTGTTGTAGTGTACGCTTAACTCTGAGTTTGTGCTGCTGTGGATGGTGTGAATCAAACAGCAGGTACTGGTCAGTGTGTGTGAGATTCCTGAAGACCTCTACCTAGAGACACTGGTCTTCTCCTATTGTTACTGCACAATCTAAGAAAGCCAGTTTGTTCTCCTTGGCCTCTTCCCGTGTAGAACTTGATGTTTGGATCCACAGCATTAATATGTGCAGTAAAGGGCTCCAGATCTTGAATTTTGATTTTAGTCCAGTTGTCATCCACATATCGATACCAATGTGTGGGTGGAGTGCCTGGAAATGAGGCCAAAGCTTCCAGTTCAAATTGTTCCATATATAAGTTAGCCACAATAGGAGAGAGCGGTGAGCCCATGGCACAGCCGTGGATTTGCCAATAGAAGTTACCTCTAAACTGGAAATATGTGGTATTTAAACAAATTTCCAACAGCTTGCAGATTTGGTCCTGTGTCAGTTTAGTTCTGTCTTTTAGCTCAGTATCCTGCAGTACTCTCATCTTTGCAGTCTCCACCACTACTGATATAGTGATACAAATGAAAAGAGAGGTCACATCAAATGAAACCATGGTCTCATCTGAATCAAATTGGAAATGCTTGATTTTGCTCACACATTCTGCTGTGATCTCAATATGGTGCCACATTGTACGTGATGAAATCAACGCTACATATAATGGGTCTGATACTCCTTCTTTGTGGATTTTTGGGAGAGCATGGATACAAGGAATGGATTCACCGGGATAGAGTCTGTAGTACAGCTGTCTATCAATGACTTCTTCCTTCTCCAGCTTCTGTAAGTAGTCTACGAAACCTCTTCACTCCTACAACTTTTTGTCCAGTTGACAGATTTAACTTTAGCTTTACTATGGATCAGACCATGACAACTGAGGGATTAAACAGACATCTTCAGTAGAAACAACTGAATTAAAATTGTAATAATTATAATTTTTCCTAGCTGTTTTTATTGGTATATTTTTGTTTGCTCAAATTATGAACAAACCCCCCAGCCTTTTCAGCAGGTCTCAAGCTATAATGAAAAAATACTTTTACTCTTGAGTCCTGTTCAAATATGTAGTGAAGTACAAAGTACATATACCTGCTCTTACTACTTATTACTTTTACTTTGTGACGTTCAACTGCTGGATCTCAGCTTATTTCAACACTGTCTTGCAAACATGTTTTATTTTGACTTGTATTAATAAAACTACAGTGGCATAAAGACATGTATAGAATAGTCTTGTACCTGACATTGTCGTGCTTTTGGATGTAGATCTTGTGGAACATCATGTCTTCCTGTTTGGCGTTGATGTCGGCTTTCATCTCCATGGCAACGTGACGTGGAAGCACTGACAGGAGCAGGCGTTCCTGAGTGCGAAATTAAATAATTTATAATACTGTATAATGTAATGCCCATATTACCTTGAGCAGCAAGATGAGTTCGTGAAATATTTGTGAGTTCAGTAGTTCAGTCTGACTCATTCTTACTAAACAATTTTCATGCTTTATTAAGGCAACTTGAAGTGTATTACAAAGTGGTATCAGCAAGTATATCCCCTGTGAACCAGGAAAAAACGTGCGTCTGCTGTTAGCATGCTATTTGTTGTGCGCATTAGTTGAGAAACTTGATTATAAACTCATAGTGGTGATGTATTAAGATGCTAGGAATGTGTTAGGAAAATGAGGAATAACTTTAAGCTGCAGCGAACTGTTATAAATGAAGTAGTTTTTTTTTTTTTTTTAAGAAACTAAATATCAGATACAGCACATTTAACCTCCTCAGACATCTCCTTACCTGTTGCTGATTCTCTCTCTGTGAGTGGAGTCGGGCCTGGATACACTCCCTGGTCTCCTGGAAGGCCTGTCTCTGGGAGCCCTCTGCAGGGTAGTGAGTGCACACGCCCACGATGTTTGTGCAGGAGAAGATCAGCACGTTTGCCACTATCTGAAAAAACACAAGACACAAAGTCAGTGAGGTACACTGTGAAATGCACAAGTCTCAGTATGCAGTTTCCTGGCAAGAATGATATCTCTGTATTTTTATAGAGGAATATCAGTCTGGTTCCCACTCCATTTGTCACGTCTTGAGTCAGGCTCAGCTGCACAATCAGATTTGATTTTCAGTGATGCATGTGACACAAAGGAGCTCAATGATCACCCATTATTTTGAAAAAAAATCACATCATTTGTCTTACCTCAGATTAACAGAGTTTAGTGCTTCGCTCATTTATTCTGCAGAAATCTGTGATGTTTTTCAGACTGCTGTGATATTTTTCCCCTTTGTTTTTTCTTTTTTTTCCTTGTAAGCAGCCATATTTTGATACAGACAGACCATGCGTGTCCCTGATTGGCTAATGCACCTGTCAATCATACCCATCTGAACTCAAGGAGCTTCACTGGTGACCATACTCACATCTGTATTATATTGAAGTGTATTCTGGATCTAAATGAAAAAAAACTGCAGTGTTGACACAGCAATGGACAATTCAAAACAAAATATTGGTTCTTTTGAATGATAAAAAGTGCTCAAAATGGCGCCTATAAACTTGAAGCTGAAAAACCTGAATATGATTATAGTGCAGCCACATCACCCCACTACATTTGGTGATCTCTTTACCAAAAATAACTCTAGATATATAATTTGAGATTTATTTTTCTTTATAACAGATATTGCCAAAAAGTTACCTTATCTCTTGTGAATAAATTAACAACATTTTATTTTACTAAGCATTTTGATTAAAATGTAAATGGTCACCTTTTTGTATTGCACTTTTCCATCTTCAAGCCACTTCATCCAGGAACCACTCACCCATTCACACACACATTCATACACCAATGTATGCAGACACTGGGGGAAAGGTGGGTTAAGTGTCTTGGGCAAGGACACAACAGCAGTATTCATCTGTGGGAAGTGGAAACACACCGCCAACCTGTAGGTCAGAGGATCTCACCGCTCTACCAATGATGTTAATGTCGAGAGTGGGATACAAGCTGCCAACCTTTGAACGAGGATGAACACTCAACCAACTGAGCTACTGTCGAATAACAATTTAAGTATTTAAGACCTACACTTTAATTAAAGATCCAAAGTAATGACATATCCTCCAAGAAGTACTGTTAGTTACCATGGAAAAATTGAACAGTGGCCTGGAATGAAGGGTTACACCGGTGTTCTTATGGTATCATTATGTGAATTTAGACTATTACTCTTGATTTGACTACATTTTAACAATTTATAGATCTAGATTCTTGGCCTCATTTAAGTAAGTATAAATATTTTATAATTTTGAAGAAGAGAAATTAAATCTGTCCATGCAGAAAGAAACTTACTTATGGACTGGTATATTCTCCACGGAAATAAATCAGTGACAGACCCTCCACAAAGTTATATTACATATTACACTTAAGATCTTTAAAAACAGGCTTGAGAAACAGACTGTAATTCAAACTAGACAAAACTATATATTCTGTAATAAGGTTTTTGCTTTTATTATTATTATTTTCATGCTCTGCCCTATATTGACAGAACAAGCCATCTTCCCTGTTTCCCATTAATTTAAAAACAATATTTGCTCAGACACAAAGACTAGTGACCTCGAATCCCTGGCTGCTCACAAGCTGCGGGTTTGTCTAAAAGTGTGTGTGGATACAGTGGGAATGTCCTCTCTTATCAAATACAAAATGGCTGACCACGTTCTTGCCCCAAGCTCCGCTCTACTTTTATCAGTCACATAGTTGTTACATGACCACCAGGACAAAATTACACCCAGGAAAATTCAAGTTTCATAACAAGCTAGCAACAGTTAGCAAAATCTACACTCTAGAAAGACTGCTTTTAAAGTAGGGCTGCAAGATTAGATGCAATCAAAGTGAAAATGCAGTTTTAATGGATGCATTAGAAAACCGCAAACGCTACAATGTTTGCAGTACCATAATTGCAATGTTAAAACAAACATAAAGCTGTTAAGACGTGATGCAGTAACTCGTGGACATAGAATTCTGGTGACCTTAAGGACGTGATGTACAATTAGACCTATTAAATGATTTTTTTATGGTCACAGAGAACAAAATAAAATATGTGTGTGGGCCTGTCAAAATAACAAATTTTAAAGTGCGATATATTGCTGAAGTAAATATAGATGATAAACAATAATCCATCCATTAATTTTCATCAGGTCGCAGGGGCAGCAGTCTAAGCAGGGACTCCCAGACTTCCCTCACCCCAGACACATCATCCAGCTCCTCCGGTGGGACCCCAAGGCGTTCCCAGGCCAGCCGAGAGACACAGTCCCTCCAGCGTGTCCTGGGTCTTCCCCGGGGCCTCCTCCCGGTGGGACATGCCCGGAACACCTCCCTAAATAAACAATATTATTGAAACCAAACCATAAAGAAGAATTATCCCCCCAAAACTATTCTAAATGTACAAAAACTGTTAAAAAACGTGAACTGCAATAAAAAAATGCAACACTTAAGTAGTTAGGTTGTCTATAATGAGTCATAGAAATTCATTATTCACCTTTCTACAGATCAAATCTCATTGTAGAGCAGAAAAATAACCACAACTTCCCCACTCGAACAAAGAAAAAGTACTGACCCCCAAAAGTATTGCCCCATCTAACATATAGAACGATAAGTCGATATAGAATTTATCATGACAGGCCTATGTGTGTTATAGGTGCAGATGTACGTGTGCATAAAGGGTAGGATTTATCTCACAGCAGCGTTTTCAAGTGCCAATAAAAACATTTGATTTCCAAGCTGTTTTCTGTTTCATTTCAAAATGTCTGTGAGGCAGTAATAAAAGTGTGTTTGTGCATCTAAATAAGCATGGGACTAAAGCTGTTGGTGTGTCTTGCATGTCGGGCTGCTTTCTGTTACGCACACCTGTTTCACCAGCTCTGATGCTGACTCGCTGTGAGGGAGCCGATAAGCCACTTCTCCTGACCGTGCGCTCCGTTTCAGACAGCACTTAATGCGGCGGCTACTTCGTGGGAATGCGCACAATGAGGATTAGTGCGTAGGAAAAGGAAGGAGGAAGCGGTTTTGGAAAGGGCCCCCATGTCGTATAAGAAAAATAATAAACTTCACCAAAATTAATAAAACTAGAAAAAACTAGGCATGATTTTTTTTGTAAAAACTTAAATATAATTATGTTAACAAGTGAAATGAGTGGTCTAACTAGTCATATGCACTTTAAGTCCTGATTCGATGATTTTTACATCTGATAATTCATGTCCCTGAATGCACTCTGTCATATATAGCTAGAATTCAAACCAGCTGCAGTGATTCTAAGTATTATACATTCATACATCCCACAAAGTCCCCTAATTTAATCCACTCTCTTCATTTGCTTCACTGGCTACAGCTCTGTCCAAGTTTCCAGCTCTCTGCCTCCTGTTGGCTCGGAGGACATAGTTTCCATTGAAGGCTGGGCATACCACGGCACTATTCTTTTACCCTGAGTCACAAAATGGGCAGAGAGAGGCGGTCAGAGCTCATTCACGCCATAGGGCCAGTGCTGTCCAAACCAACTGGACACACAGCATGGTTTTATCAGGTTAGGGCTGGCTGCCAGAGTGGAAGCAGCACAGACTAGATTCAATGTTGGGTAATATTACAAGGGGAAATTGGATTATGTGGTGTGAGGCAGAGCAACAAAGCAAAGAAAAAAAAAGGCAATATTTTTATTTATGTCATAATCTGGTGTCTTGGTTCTCAAGACAATTATCCAATCAGAAAGCAGAATGAGCCTCACAAGAGTCTCTCATTCAGGCTGCCATCACTACAGTTGTGATTGTAGTAAATTTTTGTAGACCTCAGGCTGCATACAGTTCCTTTAACAAAATAAAGGTGTTCATTCATTTTTCATGCATTCATTTCATTCATTCATTTTATTTGTCTGGTCATAACTACATTTTCTAACTTTAATAATGTCTACATTTGGAAAACACATAGTAAAAGCCAAAAGTAAAATTTGTCTGGACAAAAAAGCTGTTAAAAAAACACTCCCCTGTTTCCACTAAGGTATTTAGGTGTTAACTTCCTCCCTCAAGAATGAACAATCACCAAAACAAACAAATAAAGCCCTTGTCCCCTGTGACTGCTATGCTAACAGAGCCATGTGTTTATCCAGTGATGTGTTGCGGATTTAAAACTGCATAGGAGAAATCCTTTTATTTGTGACACAACAATTCAGGCAAAGTGCATTTTTGAGAGCTCAGAGAAGATGGCTTTGGATTAATGGATTGATGAAACAAGCGTGAATGAGGCAAGTTACAACTCCAAGTATGTTTTTGATGAGGGGCCAACAGTATAACATGGTTAAAGGGCCTGTACCAGGTTTTTTCCCATGGATTTGAGCAAAATTCATCTTGGACCAGTACCAGATTAATTGTATTAGCAGCTCTTGTGATTTACTGTCTGCATCTAATTATAAAGTATTATATTTTCAGAGAATCAGGAAATGCATAGTTACCATGCTAGTTGTTGTTAGGATTACCGTGACTGCAAAACTCTGCTCTGGTCTGTGAAAGTTATGTCTGTGAAATAAGCGAAGAGAAGAATAACTATGGACCACAGCAAACCATTTATTTTTAAGACAGTCAAAATAAGGTACAGCACCTTTAAAAGCTCAAGAAAGTCAATTTTGCATAATGTGTCCTTTAAACAACTGAAACAATTTGCACTCTGCATGTAAACCCTACAGTACTTGTCATTGAAGCTAGCTCCAGCACAGCCGCCATAGAATTCCCACCTACATGTTACCACAGCAACTGCATGCATCAAAAATGTCCTTGAATCAGGTCAATACAAACGCACTTCTGAACCAAGTCGTAGTCTATTAATACTATCATTCCTCTTGCACCGGGACGCCTTATTTGGAAACCTCTGGGAAAGCAATGGGCCTCAAGAAAGACAGCTAAAATGATTTGGTTAGACAGAAAAATCTCAATAGGGAAAAAGGTGCTGAGTAAAATAACAATAAGAATGTTTGAGTTAAGTTTGACAGTTGATAAGTGAAATTATGTACATTATCGTAAAGGTTTTGAGGTTGGTATGCTAACATTACACCATTAATGTTTACAAGACATCAAAAGTCAAATAAATATAAATAGAGATGTTTTATGACATTATGAATTTAATGGGCCTAAAGAATATTTTTGATAACATGATTTTGCCACATATAAACCAAAAGGCAGTTATAGTATTTTAATGTTGTGCATAATGGCTGAGTGGTTAGTCACCCCCCTTTAAGCAAAGAGGTTGTGGGTTTGTTCAGCAAATGATTCCTGAATCTGAATAATATTAAAGTTCACAATGTAACTTTTCTAGTTGGAGGTCTGCCACCTGCTTGCCTTTGTGGATTGTTTTGCCTGATTTTTTCACAGTATAGCGTTAAACTTACCTATCTTGCAGCTATTCAACTGGACAAAAATATTATGAAAATTCTTAATGTGAGTGCAGTCACCTCTCCACAGATCTGGCCTGTAACTTGGCCTGGTGGTGTCACTTGCTTGTCTCCATGGAGAGAGATACATTTACTCTGTTACTGTGGAACATTCTGGGCAAAGCAAGACACCACAAAAGCAATACGCATGCAGTTACATAGTCCACCCTTAATTTTAATAGCATTAGTCTCTACTTTTATAACTTTAAAAGTAAAAATGTTGCCTGTTTGATTCATTACATTGGCTTTCTATTTCTAATGTTACTTGTTGTTCCCTGAGATTGAAAACACAAGTCAATCCTGTGTTCCAGTTGTCCTCGGAGGTTGGATTTTCCGAGTTCTGACTTGTAAATGTACACTGGAACACCCGATCCCGATCTCCGAATTCTTACTCGAAAACTCGGGCAACATTTCAGAAGCCCAAGCTGGTTCAGAGTTAGAAAATCCAACATGGCTGTCCTCTGTGTGTTGATCATTTTGAAATCTAACATTTAAAATATTGACTGCACTGGTGTTATTTTGCCTTTAGATGCTCCCTCCCGTCACTTCTGTGAACCTGCTCCTGCAGCCGCTGAGCCTCTGCAGTTATGAATGACTGTTCTGCTGCGTTATGCTAATGATACACAAAGATTAATTTTGGTTGATGTGAACACTTCCGTTGTTTTTTTATTGCTAGTTTTATGACATTATTGTACATAAACTGTAATGTACTGGTGTCATTGTTTTTCCCGAGATGGCCACTGGACCACAGAAACTCTGAGAAAATGTTACGCCAAGACCAAGTTCCGACCGAGGATAAATGGAGCACAGCTTTAGCCGACATTAGCAAATTACATCCTGTGTGTTTTAATTGGCCTCTTATGTCCATTAACCACTATATTATCATGTAACTGCATTATTATTTAAACGCAAATGGAGTCATGCACTGTACTGTTGTCATAGAAACACAGCCTCTCTTATTGAGGCTTTCTTCATCGAGAGCAAGTACAACAGCATTTTATATAGGCTCTTAAAACATTTATGGTATTATAATCTAAAAGCATCAGTTTTATCCCTCCGCAGAGCAGCCAGTGTTCACAGTTCTAAGGTCTAGTGATATTATTTACCAAATGCAATGTTTACATGTCTTGGTTTAGTGGTACAGCGATTCAAAGAGTCAACACTTATAAATATTGGATTTTGGCTTGATGAAAACTCCTTTAAAAAACATATCACGGAATTATGTAATAGTTTAAAATCAAATCATTTTATTACAGAAACAAATATTGTATCCCAATAAATTACAGAAAAGAGCAGCCTTCCTCTCTGTACTGGATTATGGGGCTGTGGTGTACATGCAGATTTCTGTACTGGATTATGGGGATGTGGTGTACATGCAGACTTCTGTACTGGATTATGGGGATGTGGTGTACATGCAGACTTCTGTAGTGGATTATGGGGATGCGGTGTACGTGTAGACTTCTGTACTGGATTATGGGGATGCGGTGTACGTGTAGACTTCTGTACTGGATTATGGGGATGCGGTGTACGTGTAGACTTCTGTACTGGATTATGGGGATGCGGGGTGTACATGCAGACTTCTGTACTGGATTATGGGGATGCGGTGTACATGCAGACTTCTGTACTGGATTATGGGGATGCGTTGTACGTGTAGACTTCTGTACTGGATTATGGGGATGCGGTGTACATGCAGACTTCTGTACTGGATTATGGGGATGCGGTGTACGTGCAGACTTCTGTACTGGATTATGTGGATGCGGTGTGCACGCAGAATTCTGTACTGGATTATAGGGATGGGGTGTACATGCAGACTTCTGTACTGGATTATGGGGATGTGGTGTACGTGTAGACTTCTGTACTGGATTATGGGGATGCGGTGATTATGGGGATGCGGGACTTCAGCCTCTGCTTTGAAACTGTTGGATCCTCTCTTTCACCCTGCCCTTCATTTTATTACAGGTGATGGATTTAAACTCGTCACTGTAATGTCTCTATGAAAAAGTGGGTTGGCCATCACTGTCTGTTAGAAGACAACAGCACTGTCTGAAATGTATCGATAAGGGACTACTGTACTTCAAAAACTGCCAGAATACCTCACCTGCTTGTTAATCATTGACACTGGAACATTTAATTCCAGATCCCATGACCGCATAAGGTTAAGGACTAGCTGCACCAAAACTGAGATGAGAAAAAGGGAGTTTCTAGCTGTTTTGCTTCACAAAAATTGAATATATTCTAAGGAAAACCAAATTGGATAAACTGGTGACACAATCACAATTTAATTATCTGGTAAGAAAACTTGTATACACACACCTGCAGCTGTCTTTTTAATGTTTTATATGGATGTGTATTCTTGTTTGTTTTTTCTGCTTGTATTGTATTTTCAACAGGGCGCCCATGAAAAAGAGGGCCCAAATGGTCTCATTGGGTTCCCCTGAATACATAAAGATAAATTAATACAATAAATGAATAAAATAAACCTTAGGCTAGACCAAGACTAAACCAGGACTTCACAGGAGGACCAAATCAAGTCTGTATATGGACTAAACCCAGATCAAACCAGGACCAAACGAGTAGGGAGGGTGAATGCACTCTTAGTTTAGTCCAACTTTGGATCGAGTAATTTGGTCTATAATAAATGGATAAATAAAATTAAAAATACCTCAACAAATTTGAATCACCACAATCAACGCAAATCTGTGAGTGCTATTACATTCTTATACTTTTTCAGCTGATCTAAAATGACAAAAAAATCTGGACAAACTTGAGGGAAAATGACATTTAGTTAGTAACACTTTCCTCTCTGAATGTATTACATGTATTAGGTTTGACATTCTAGAGTAAGTCATTAATAATTACCAGACAAATCAATCAAAAACATTTCCAATATTTACTGAGCTGTTTTTATCCTTTATAGTGAAGGGGGCCAAATTTAAAATGTCAAATGTTTTCCAAATCTATAAACAGCCGCCACATTGAATTTACAAGATTTTCCTTAGAGAATAGCCTAATGCATGGATGGCATACTCAGTATACTGTAGAGCTTAGGTAATAATTTTATTGTCAGTCATAAGGGGAAAAGCTATACTCTATAATGGAAAAAAAGCATAAAGTCAAATTTAATTACATGGCAAGTACCGCCAACCTGTGAATCATTGGATCTGGCTGCTCTGCCAATGATGTTTATGTCGAGAGCGGGTTTCGAACCACCATTCTTCGGATCAGAATAAGAACACTCTTCATTCAGTTCAGTTTCACTTTGGCTAAAGAGCAGGATGTTGTAAGTTTTAGCTGTGTAGTGAAGGCATATGTCTATTGTAGGCTGGTCCAAAGTATAAAAAATGGGGTACACATTTGAAGAAGTAGTGTCTTGTGTAAGATCATCCTAACATAAAGGAAACACTGTTTATTTTGTGTAGTTGTTGTTGCTTAGGCTTGGTTAGGACTACTTTAGCTGGAGGATTTTACCTGTTGTGCATATTTGTGTTGATCTTTAACACTGTTTATGACTAGACTGAAAACCCAACTCTAATCCCTGGCATTTAATAGTAGCGACAGGATATTTTAATGTTTTATTGCACTTTTAATATGTATACCTGTTGTTATCTGTATATTTGTTGTTGTTTGTTTTTTAGGCCCGAGCCCCCTACAGGGCGTAGGGCCTATTGCTTCCGCAACGATGAGTGCCTGGGCGAAGCCCAGGCACTCATCGTTGCTAACTGTCTTGCCGAACTTGTGCGCGCAGCGCACAAGTTCGGCTGAGGTCGCGACCTTGCCCCGACTCCAGTATCCTAGCAACCCATGCCGTAGGCATGGGATATGCATATTTGTTCTTGCTAGCATGTCATCGTCAACATTGAGTCAATGGGCGAAGCCCATTGACTCAATGTTGACAAAGGCAGCGCGAAGCGCTCATGTCCCCAAAACACACTCCTGGCATCGAGCCCTATCCAAGCACCCATGCCGCAGGCATGGGCCATCTTTGTTACTGCTAAAATGAATGGAAGTCAATGGGAGGTCAATGGCGGGCCCCGACGTCGATTGGGGACACCTGTTCGGGGCTGCTGGCCTGAATGACGGGCGCTGACGCGCCCGTCATTCGCCAATGACCCCACGGTGTCGTGGGGAAGGTCGAGAGCTTTCGAAAAACGTATAATTTGTCATTCTAATTTTTTCGGATATATTGTTTTTGCTAAAAATATTATTATTTTTATTAGGCCCGAGCCCCTACAGGGCGTAGGGCCTATTGCTTCCGCAACGATGAGTGCCTGGGCGAAGCCCAGGCACTCATCGTTGCTAACTGTCTTGCCGAACTTGTGCGCGCAGCGCACAAGTTCGGCTGAGGTCGGGACCTTGCCCCGACTCCAGTATCCTAGCAACCCATGCCGTAGGCATGGGATATGCATATTTGTTCTTGCTAGCATGTCATCGTCAACATTGAGTCAATGGGCGAAGCCCATTGACTCAATGTTGACAAAGGCAGCGCGAAGCGCTCATGTCGCCCAAACACACTCCTGGCATCGAGCCCTATCCAAGCACCCATGCCGCAGGCATGGGCCATCTTTGTTCCTGCTAAAATGAATGGAAGTCAATGGGAGGTCAATGGCGGGCCCCGACGTCATGGCGAATGACGGGCGCGTCAGCGCCCGTCATTCGCCAATGACCCACGGTGTCGTGGGGAAGGTCGAGAGCTTTCGAAAAACGTATAATAATTTGTCATTCTAATTTTTTCGGATATATTGTTTTTGCTAAAAATATTATTATTTTTATTTTTATTATTATTATTTTTAGGCCCGAGCCCCTACAGGGCGTAGGGCCTATTGCTTCCGCAACGATGAGTGCCTGGGCGAAGCCCAGGCACTCATCGTTGCTAACTGTCTTGCCGAACTTGTGCGCGCAGCGCACAAGTTCGGCTGAGGTCGTGACCTTGCCCTGATTCCACTATCCCAGCAACCCATGCCGCAGGCATGGGCCATCTTTATTACTGCTAAAATGAATGGAAGTCAATGGGAGGTCAATGGCAGACCCCGACGTCATGGCGAATGACGGGCGCGTCAGCGCCCGTCATTCGCCAATGACCCCACGGTGACGTGGGGAAGGTCCAGAGCTTTCGAAAAACGTATAATTTGTCATTCTAATGTTTTCGGGATATATTGTTTTTGCTAAAAATATTATTATTATTATTTTTTTTTTTATTTCTTCTTTCTTCTGCTTTTTGAACAGGAATTTGACCCCCTGAACATATCCGAAAACTCACCAAAATTTGCCCAAAATTCAGAAGTGGCGAAAAATTTATTTTTTTATATGGTGCATTATTGGGCATAAAAAAATGGCGCGACAGCGCCACCTACAAAAGTCAAAATACATTGCGTCAATGGGAGACGCCCCGACATCAACTTTGTCGTAGACCCACCAAATTCGGTACACACGTTCATCAAGTGATGCCAACAAAAAATATTATTATGGCCACGCCCTCTGACAAACCGGAAGTCGGCCATCTTGGATTGAATATTCCGAAATGCCGAGTCAGCATTTTCGTTCATGTCGCATTTTCGTCAACTCCTCTGAAGGTGCTTCACCTGCAGGGCTGAAAATCACTGGACATCATCTAGACAAGTGGGGCATCAAAAGTTATCCAATTTACATTGATACGTATAACGGTTTCCGTGCGGCGAAGCCGCAAAAGTCCATCGGAATTTTTGCAATTTTCAAATTTGAAAATTTGCTCCCGTTTGCGCATACAAAGTCCGATTGGGCTCAAATTCGAATCATTTGTAAAACTTTCTGGCCTAGACCTACTAATTGTCAAAGAAAACAATTTGGTGCAATAGCGCCCCCTACAGAATAACACATAAATTTGCATGGAGGGCCCAAAATTTAGTTTTCCCAAATGTTACGAAATTTCACACAAAATTCCAGTGGGTCATCCCAATCAATAAAGTCAATCAGACCCATGACGTTTTTTGTACCGTGTTGCCATGACGATGCGCCAAAGTGCCCATGTTATCCTAATGGGAATGTTCCGAAAATTTTCCCATTCATGAGAAAACATTAGTTTCATGGAATTAAGTGAAATTTGCCAGAATGACTCATCATGTCATTCTGATCAAAAAAGTCAATCACACCCATGCCATATTTTTCACTCTGTTGCCATGGCGATGCGCGAAATACCCATGTTATCCTAATGGGAACGGTCCGAAAATTCCCCATTCATGAGAAAAACTTAATTTTCATGGAATTGAGTGAAATTTGGCAGAATGACTCATCATGTCATCCCGATCAAAAAAGTCAATCACACCCATGTCATATTTTTCACCCGGTTGCCATGGCGATGGCCGAAATACCCCATGTTATCCTAATGGGAACATTTCCACATTTTCGGACATTTCAAAGTCTTCTAACGACTTCATACCTTCAATGAAGAACATGAAATTTGCCACGGTGATTCTTTACATCGTTTCCGTCAAAAAGTCTGAGGTGCCAACTTTGTATTTTGCACGGTGTTACCATGGCGATGCCTGGAAAAACCCATGTTGGTGCATTTTGTGCATCAGTGCTCCCAATGTCTTTTGACTCTGTTTGGTGACAAGTGCAGCCCAAAGCCACAATAAAATAGAGGCAAGTGGCGGGTCAGCGCCACCTACAGGGAGTGCCCAGTCGGCCGAGTGCGAAGCGCGGCCCGCGAGGGCCGTTCGATGCCGCTTGCGGCTTTAATTTTTATTATTATTATTTTTATTTCTTTCTTCTGCTCTTTGAGCAGGAATTTGACCCCCTGAACATATTCCAAAACGCACAAAATTTTGCCCAAAATTCAGGTCTGCCGAAAAATTTATTATTTTTTTATATGGTGCATCATTGGGCATAAAAAATGGCGCGACAGCGCCACCTACAAAAGTCAAAATACATTGCGTCAATGGGAGACACCCCGACGTCAGCTTTGTCGTAGACCCACCAAATTCGGACACACATTCATCAAGTGATGCCAAACAAAAAATATTATTATGGCCACGCCCTCTGACAAACCGGAAGTCGGCCATCTTGGATTGAAAATTCCGAAATGCCGAGTCAGCATTTTCGTTGACGTGGCATTTTCGTCAACTCCTCTGAAGGCGCTTCACCTGCAGGGCTGAAAAATCACTGGACATCATCTAGACAAGTGGGACATCAAAAGTTATCCGATTTACATTGATACATATAGCGGCTTCCGTGCGGCGAAGCCGCAAAATTCCATCGGAAATTTTTGCAATTTTTAAATGTCAAAATTTGCTCCCGTTTGCGCATAAAAGTCCGATTGAGCTCAAATTCCAATCACTTGTAAAACTTTCTGGCCTAGACCTACTAATTATGAACGAAAACAATTTGGTGCAATAGCGCCCCCCCTACAGAATAACAAATAAATTTGCATGGAGGGCCCAAAATTTAGTTTTCCCAAATGTTACGAAATTTCACACAAAAAATTCCAGTGGGTCATCCCAATCAATAAAGTCAATCAGACCCATGACGTTTTTTGTACCGTGTTGCCATGACGATGCGCCAAATTGCCCATGTTATCCTAATGGGAACGCTCCGAAAATGTCCCATTCATGAGAAACACATTAGTTTCATGGAATTAAGTGAAATTTGACAGAATGACTCATCATATCATCCCGATCAAAAAAGTCAATCACACCCATGCCATATTTTTCACTCTGTTGCTATGGTTATGCGCGAAATACCCCATGTTATCCTAATGGGAAAATTTACACATTTTTGGACATTTCAAAGTCTTATAACGGCTTCAAACCTTCAATGAAGAATGTGACATTTGGCACGTTGATTCTTTATATCGTCCCCATCAAAAAAGTCCAAGGTGCCAACTTTGTATCTTGCACGGTGTTGCCATGGCGATGCCTGGAAAACCCCATGTTGGTGCATTTTGTGCATCAGTGCTCCCAATGTCTTTTGACTTTGTTTGGTGACAAGTGCAGCCCAAAGCCACAATAAAACAGAGGCAAGTGGCGGATCAGCGCCACCTATAGGGAGTGCCCGGTCGGCCGAGTGCGAAGCGCGGCCCGCGAGGGCCGTTCGATGCCGCTTGCGGCTTTAATTTTTTTTTGTTTTTTTTTACTTTTATGTGAAGCACTTTCATCAGAAGTTGTTTTAAATGTGCTATATACATAAACTTGAATTAACTTGAATATACAAACTCCACACAGAAATCAGAGTCAAACCCACCATGTCGTCAGGGTTTTAGAATGATGAAATATTAGCACCATTGCCATAATAAATGACAAGTCAATGGTCCTCAAAACGTCACCTTTAAAAAGGAAACCGAAGCCCGTAAATACAACTATTAACAGTATTGGTCCGTTCAAAACTTTATGGCACTAAACCTATGACCATGTCCTATGACCCATACTACACTGCAGAGGCACCTATCACTTTGAACTTACACTAATAGCAGCACCTAAAGGTCAGCGGGTGATTCAGGGCTTTGAAGAAGAAAGCCTCCAGCCCACCGTTCTGGTCAAAACAGAAACACACTACTGAATATTTAATCCTGAGCCTAAAGAGTCCAGAGACGTGACTCAAAACCAGATGTGTCCAAATATAGACCTGTGTTTTATACAAGACAAGGACGGCTTTGTTGTCTATTTAGGAAACTGTGCATAAAGGGGATACAATGCTTTCATTTAGCCTTTTAAATAAACTGAACGGTATGGCTTTTAGGGATGTCAAAAGTATCGAAAATCAGATACTGACTGATACTAAAACCAATATCAAAACTAGATACTCATTTGAGCAAGTATTGATATTGCAAGACACATTAACAGGAAAAAATCTGAGCTTTCCTGAAGAGTTTTAGTATGATTTTAAGCTTTACCAGAACGAATATAAGACTTCATGCTAAGATACGGAAAGTGCTATTATTTTGTATATGAAGCATTCTGTTGGACCATTTCTTTGATATCATAATCAGTATCAAGTATTGAGTGAATTTCTTAGTTTTTCTTTCTTATCAAAATTGAGTTTGAAATGAAAACAGTGCCTGGCTTTCTGAGATGTTTTGCACAGTCCCAATTTTTGAAGTATTACATTTTTTAGGAAGAAACCAAGCTGTACCAAGTGTTTTAAGAAATACTGGATTGATAATATGTAACCTTCCGGAGGTGGCAATTCACCTGCATGATTCCATGGAAACAGAAAGTTAAAACCATACTTTGGAAGATTTTCCATGGAAATAAATATGTTTTATGCCATAGCGTGAAAGACAAAAGCCAAATGAACACTATTTCCATAGAAACAGGTAGGAAGAGTCTTCTTCTAGGCCACATAGGAGTCAAGTTTGTGTAGATGCTTCGAGTAAGGTTACGTTTTTTGCAAGTCTTTCACAATTGCGATGAAAAAAACATGCTTTTATTTTAGTCTATTTTTTACAAAAAAGTTAAATACTGTGGCTTTAAGTAGCAATACTTATATGTAATGGAAATCTTAGCAATGTAACTGTGCTTTTACTTGAGTACACATTTGCAGTACTTTCCATCACATTGGTCCACATGTTCCAATAACCTGTTCTCTATTGAATTGACATGTTAGTCTGCAGATGCTCAGAGCCACAGGACAGTGTAAAGGAGGCGTCCTGCAGTCTGCTCTTATTATAACACATCCCAAAGGAGAACAGGTCCCGATAATGGGAGGGATACATTACTACAGCTCATACAACATGAACAAAACAACACACCACTCCTACACAGTGGAAAGCATCAGTGGTGTTATATTGTACAGCTTGGCAAATGGCTTTATTATTGTTAGAGAGACTAATACTAGCTAGTGCTGTCAATTTCAAACTCGATTTCGATACTAAGGAATAGACTCCATACTCAATTCCGATTTTGACACCAGATGTTATGATTTTCAACAGTAAATCATAGTAGGCTACTTTCTTTTCTGTTAGAATGTATGTATGTATATATTATATCTGTGCAATGCCTGTCATTCAGGTACTTTCCATAGTGGTCAATGGACATATACGAATATATGCAGTCTTATACTTTTTCTCATAGACATAATTAGATGCACCATTCAATGCTAATGCTAGTAGTATGTTTTTCCTATAGCTGCTGAGATCGCAAATTATGAAGAGTGTCAATCGATCACATTTAGGGCAAAGTTTTAAGTCATTGATTTTAGATAACTGATATAATTAGCTGATAAGAGTGCTAACACTAACAGCCAAGAAGCCCAGGATCACTGGACTTAATGACTATAGACCTGTGGCGCTGACGTCTGTAGTCATTAAGTCATTTGAGCCTTAGAAGTCTTAGCGGTCCTTCACCTCCCCCCTCCTGGACCCTCTGCAGTTCGCCTACAGAGCCAATCGATCTGTGGACAACACCATTAACTTGGCCCTTCACTTCATCCTCCAGCATCTGGACTCCCCGGGAACCTACGCCAGGATCCTGTTTGTGGACTTCAGCTCTGCGTTCAACACCATCCTCCCTGCACCAGATGATGGTGCAGCTCTACACGGCCATCATTGAGTCCATCCTCACCTCCTCCATCACTGTGTGGTTCGCTGGAGCCACTGCCAGGGACAGGCAGAGACTGCAGCGCATTGTGCGCTCTGCTGAGAAGGTGATTGGCTGCAGCCTTCCATCTCTCCAGGACCTGTACGCCTCCAGGACTCGGGGGCGAGCAGGTCGTATAGCAGCTGACACTTCTCACCCTGGACATGGACTATTTCAGCCACTTCCCTCTGGCAGGAGGCTACGGTCCATCAGGACCAGAACCTCTCGTCATAAGAACAGTTTCTTTCCCTCTGCTGTTTCTCTCATGAACACTACATAATACCTGCTCTAAACTGGACACTTTATAACACTGGTCACTTTAATAACCCATGTTGCACTGTTGTTGTTGCTTTGATGCCACTATTGTATATATTTCTACTATTGTATATATTTCTACCTCCTGCATGCCCTTATTTGTATTTATTCAGTGTGTTTTTTTGTGTGTGTGTTGTTGTATGTGCACTTTATCACCGAAGTAAGTTCCTAGTCTGTGAGGTCTGTTCACGGACACTGGCAAAAAAAAGCTGGGTACTTCTGCACACCTCACAGCAAGTTCTGCCCAGGCCTTTCTGTGTGGAGCTGCATGTTCTCCCTGCGTCTGTGTGGGTTTCCCCTGGGTACTCCGGCTTCCCCCATCAAACCAAAACACGCACCATAGGTCAAAATCCTCCAGCTAAGATAGTCCTGACAAAGACGAGTTCATTATCTGGAGATGTGTCCCAGGGCAGATGAGGGCCAATGTACTGGGGCAATAAAAGTTTCAAAACATTTCAAATATTTCATGAAGGAAAATGTTTTTTTGTTTAGTCTTGTATAGTTCTGCCTCATTGAGAACAAAATCCAAAACTTCTCTCAACGTTTTCAGTCATCCATGTTATTTCTTTCCCTTTTTCTCTAATAAGTCGCCATCTTTGACCATGAATTTCTGTGATAAAGGCCCCAATGCCAGGACAGCCCTGGAAGAACTTAGACGACCCATGCCTTAAAGAAGTACTGTGTAACTTTTCTGGTAGAGCTCTTCCCACATGCTTGTTATTACATTGCCTGAAATAATCTACAGTGTGGTATTAATCTTATCTGAGATGGTAACGAGCATTTGACATCTCCCAGTCAATTTCTCGGTCTGATCTGTGGAGAGGTGACTCAGTGAACAGAATGCAGGTTTTTAGTATTTTTGTGCAATAAAACGCCCTAACAAAAAGCTACATAGTGCACACTTGTGGAACATTTTACTCAACAAAAACATTTCATTGACCCTTGCAAAGAAAAAAATCACACTACTTGAACCTGCTTTGCCCCTAATCTGGCTATAAGCAACAGGAAACTGCACAACAAGCCCAATTTATCCACCGTCCTGACCAAACCAGGATACCCTAACGTAGAGGGATATCACAGAGTCCAGAGCAAACATGAAGGGAATTACATGTGAAGTAAGGACCATGCAGCGAGGAGTGGGGGTCTGTGTTACAAGAAATATGTGAGAATATAGTACGACATGAATACAACATACCAAGCATGCCTTTTGTGACCCAGAGAAGTTAATCCGATTTACTACAGAGTTTAAGTTTCCAATAGGCAACATCCATGTGTGGCCATAACATCTGAAAGAGACCACAGTTTCAAATGGACGCTAAGGATTCTTAAAATTTCTGCAAGGCTACATATTTTCCTGGTTTATGGTTAATATATCTGACTATGAGCCATAAACTGTATATATAAATGGATATAGCTAACCTGCATAGTCACACTTCCAGCTCCACTGACTCTGGCTCCAGTTCACTTTACATTGGAAAATTGTCTCCTCTATGTCCGTAACTCCGGCTGTCAGGCTTGTAATTTTGGTCTTAAAATGTTCATATTGACCTGCTCTACATGAGCCTGGTATTTCTATTTTGCCATCTTAAACTATTGTAACTCAAGATATGAATATTACAATATAGAAATCAGGCGCCTTCTTTCCCAACAGGCCTCGCTCCCTGCTAAACCAGCAGTGCGAGCAGAAAGGTGCATTACCTTCAACAGCCTCACTCTCGATTGGTTCTTTGGTTGCTATGATACTTGCAGTTGAAATTCCAAATGTAGAACTCGGCTCCAAATTCACCCCTGTAACTGCTGCCTTGATGAGCTTTACTTGACTGGAGCTGAACACTATGGGTAACGTCACACTTCCTTAGTCCAGTTCTTTAGTCCACTTCTTTATACAGTCTATGCTGTAGGCATATCAATATTTAACAATAAAAAATATATTGGTGAAAACGTGGTGGATTAGCCAATCAGGGACATGCATGGTCCGTCCATATCAAAGCAAACATGACTGCTTAT
Source organism: Periophthalmus modestus (assembly GCA_019594935.1). Lineage (NCBI taxonomy): Eukaryota > Metazoa > Chordata > Actinopteri > Gobiiformes > Gobiidae > Periophthalmus > Periophthalmus modestus. The sequence goes on from JAIEZT010000009.1 coordinate 3,303,160, forward strand.
GATGGAAAAAGAAAGGAAAAAAAATATCACAGATTTCTGCAGAATCAATGAGCAAAGCACTAAACTCCGTTAATCTGAGGTGAGAGAAATGTTGTTCTCAATAACAGAGAACTGTAAACTTAAAAAAGAAATTGAGAGCTTTAGTTAAAGATAAGTTGCCTGGAATATTCCACAGAAACATGCATGCATTTGTAATGTGAGTGGAGTCGCATCTCAACAGATGTGATCTGTAAGAAATCTTTCTTCAAAAAGATGGGTTTGTTTGACATGTGTCACTGAAAATAAATAAATACATTTTTTTTTAAAAATAATTTCCGGCCATGTTTGAGCCTTATGTGGCTTATTGTGACAGAGACATCAAGTATTTTCAATATTACTATTTATTGTGATGCTTAGGTTATGATATGTAGGTTACAACTCTTATTATTAACTCTTTAGGGTCCACTTTTTACTTCTACTTGGGTAATATTATTTTAAAACACAGTAGTTTTGTCGAGCCCAAATTATGCCCTTTTGCTGACCTTAAGCATTTTTCACTTGTACCAAAAGAACACGTTGTACTATGTCATTTGTTCCTCTTTCTAATTTCTATGCATAATTTTCTTTAAAACTATGATAATATCAAAAACAAAAACAGAATATTCAGTCCTCTGCTCTAGTCCAGTCCAGTGTCCAGTCTCTGAGGATAAATGTGTGTTTGCACTTGTTCACACAGTTTACCCATCGACCGCTGAGACGTCTGCTCCTCCACAGTGAGAACAGAGCGGCGGCCATGACACTTCATCACTCCTCCCACATTACAGCAGGCTGCAGATACGGCTGCGTTCACACTTTCCCCGGTTACATTTTAATGTTACGATTATTTTGAAAAACATCAGAATTTTGTGATTGCTTGTGATTATTGAAAATATGAGAAAACAACAGTCAAATTCTTCATTTTCTTCCATTAATGTTGTGTAGTACATTACTATTCTTCTAGTAAGTGACCAGCTTTTTGAAATCAAACTTAACTGAATGATAAAGTTAATGTGACATAAAAAAAAAACAAATACAAAACACTGTTTTGGAGTAATTGAATTGAAACCACAATTTTTTCTTTTGACCAATAACAGAGAACTGTGAACTGATAAATGTGCTCGTGGAGAATGATCGAGCCAAGATCCTGTGGGACTTCCAGATACAGACTGACAGAATGGTGATGGCGAACCAACCGGACATAGTGGTGGTGGATAAACAACAGAGTAAAGCCGTTGTGGTGGACATCGCAGTACCAAGCGATGGGAACATCAGGAAAAAAGAGCATGAGAAACTAGAGAAATACCAGGGGCTCAAAGAAGAGCTGGAGAAGCCTGGAAGGTGAAGGCCTCAGTGGTGCCCGTGGTCATCGGAGCACTCGGGGCAGTGACCCTCAAACTGGAGGAGTGGCTACAGCAGATCCCAGGAAAAACATCAGACATCTCAGTCCAGAAAAAGTGCAGTACTAGGAACAGCAAAGATACTGCGCAGAACCCTCAAGCTCCCAGGCCTCGTGGTAGAGGTCCGAGCGTGGAAAAAGAGGGGATAAAGACCACCCGCGGAGGGTGAGGAGGAGATTTTTTTTTTTTTTAATTCAGTGACGTGCGGTTAGGAGAGGCCGTGCCTCAAAAAAAAAAATGAAATGGTTATATTTATCCAATGATTTGTACTATAAAGTAATTTTTTATTTAATTAACTTTGCAATTTTCTTCTTTTTTTTCCTCAAAATCACTGAATTTTTACATTTACCGTTAAAATACTGAGAAGAGACGCGCGGTGAGGCACCGGGCGTTCGTGCCTCACATGGACTGACTGTGCTGTAGCTCAGCTGTGACGCTGCTGCTTTAAGTGGCTGTGAAAAGGTGCCGGGTGAGACACGCAGTTACCTGGCCTCATGGTAGGGGTGCTCGTGAGCCCAGGGATTCTTGCGTCTCCAGCAGAATAGGGGTCACAGAATAGTGACAGCAAGCTACACATTAGAGTTAGCAAATCAAGTTTAGCAATCCGTTCACTTTTTTTTCTTCATGTCTGACTCTACTTTTTAAATGGAGGAAGATTACATATTAAAGCTCAAGCAGTTTTCCAAACGGGATTTTCGGTCAACGCAGGAGGTTATAATTAAAGGAAGACCAATGCTAAAGGAGCTAAATGGTTTGATCCAGACTACGGGACGAAAGACTCGCTCTTTTCAAACAGAGACGTACAAAATGGTAAGAAATTTAATTACTTCAATCCACTGAAAATTGGGGAACCAGAATAAGGATAAAAAACAATACAAAACCAGCTTGCTTTTTATTTCATACTATTAGAGCTATTTCATACAGACTTTGGAACTTTTATTTTGAAATAATTTTTTATTCTGGCCCCAAGTCACTGGGAGAGAAACTGGCCCGGGGCCAAATGTTCTTGCTGACACCTGGTTTACATGTTTGTAAATCTGATTGTGACGACATCAGTGCCTCACCAGCCATGAACCTCACCGCACATTACTGATATATGTGTATGTATGTGTGTGTATATATGTATATATACATATATATATATATATATACATATATATATATATATATATATATATACACATATATATATATATATATATATATATATATACACACATATATATATATATATATATATATATATATATATATATTGATACACACACACACACACAAAATTGTAACACACACACACACACACACACAAATATAACTGTATTGATATAAACATCAAAATTGTAAGCAGTTTACAAGAAAATGTTGATATGAATTTACCCTGACAACAGGATAGCTACATCAGTCCTCTTCACAGACACTTCACACCTCTCTGAGAACGAGCTGCGCTGCCAGACCACTCTGCTGTTTGTTATGTCCACTTCTCACTCAGGAGACAACCCTGTCAACTGGACCTGGACTTAATATTTAGATATGGTGAGGCCATACAAGAGACGTCAAGATGATTTGGTTAAATGATCACATTGAAATAATAATTGTGCTTATTCAGGCCTCAATATAAGCATAATAATTAAAAATATTTACAGTGTTTTAGAAAAAAAAAGTACATTTTGTTCAACCTATGCTCCAGTACTCAACTTTTAAAGTGCACTATGTAATATTTTCGGGGTGATGTGTCCGCTACCATGGAGATGTTATAGCTTTGCCTGGAATGTTTGGATAGAATGAGACTGTATGACCTGTAACTTAGCCAGGCAGGATCTGTGAAAATAAATATACCACAAATACGATGCTGTGAAACCCTCCACCAAAAAAGTTACAGTGAGCTCCTTTAAAGTAAAGTCCATAAAACTGCTCACATATTGGAGGAATGATGATCTAATACATTAAATTGAATTCAAGATTTTACCATTCATGGTATAAAGAAGAAAAAAAAAATCCAACTGGGATCCAGAATAGACACTTCTCCAAAACTTTACGAAGATGTGAGTCTGGTCAAACTCGGGTGAATCTCCCAGAGTTCAGATGGGCGTGACTGACATGTGGATTAGCTAATCAGGGGCATGCATGGTCTGTCCGTATCAAAACAAATCTAGTAGCTTACAAAGAAAAAAGAAAGGAAAAAAAAAATATCACAAGGGACTGAAAAACACCACAGATTTCAGAATCAACGAGCTACGCACTAAACTCTTAATCTCAGGTGAAAGAAATTTAATTTTGTTCAAAATCAACCAATGAGCTGCTTTGTGTCACATGTGTCGCTGAAATAAACAAAACTGATTGCACGATCATGTTTGTTCCTGGCTCGATGTGCGACAGAGGGCGTGGGGACCAGACTTACATAAATCTGTATACAAAAGTGCAAAGGAATACCACTGCCTCTCAAGTCAATAATAAATAATAACGACCAAATCTTTTCTTTTCACAGTGTGAATTTAATATTGAGACATCCCTAATTATAAGTGATAGAAAAACATACCTACATGTTACAGTGGTTCTATTAACATGATTCAGTATGGTGCTAATGATATTCCTGCCATGTTGTTGGTGTAACCATAGCAACCGCTTCAGTGATCTGTGGTGACGTGGTCCATGGATTTCCTGTGTTGTGGTGAAGATGGTTTAATCACCTCTTTAAACAGATGCCTCAGGCTGTTTGGCGTTTTAATTCAGTATTCATTTATGTACATTGTGATGCATGCCACAAAAGAAAGTAAGAGTGGTCCATACTGACAAAAAATAATCTATCTTTATCCATTTATTATGTATTTACTTTTTGTGCTAAATGTGTCGTTGTATGGACAGACACACACACTTTTTATACAATTTTTATCTGCTCTTTTTGCAAATTATTTTATATAAATAATCAAGACACTTGAAATATAACACAGAGTAAGCTAAAAATGAGGGAAACTGTTATAACATGGTTGAAAGCTCAAGAATTTGAGCATTTCAGTTCATAATTTTACTACTTGGTTGAACACAAGCAGCAAATGTGACATAAGTAAAGGCAATTCATGACTGTTACCTAGCAACCATACTGTAAACAAAGGCCAGACCCATAGTAATTTACACCACAGTTATTATATCATGACTAAAAATACTTTTATTTTGTAAAATAAATGCTTAAACTGTCAGAAACATTGACACTTACATTGTCTCTGCATTTTGGATGGAATTTTGTGTACTGGAGAATTCCTTTTCTGAACTCAGCTCTAGGCCTTCTGACATTTTTATTTTTTTAACAAAGGCACTATCTGACCAAACAAATGAATTATTAAAAATGTAAACAAATGTAAAAATGCAATACTTAAAATTCTCTCCTTAGTAACTATTGCACATTTACTATTACAGCTTTACATCACTGTCCTCCTGCGCCTCCATAATTTAGACCCGGGATAGACTCATCCGTCAGGAAAGTGCAACAGGGACAACACCAAAGACCCAAGACCAACCTGAGCATGTGTGTCTAAAGCTCTGTGTCCTTATAAGGTCATGTCTCTGGAGTCTACCTTATCACTCACTCCATTACCATAACACATGTACCAGAGGTGCACCACGATCTGAAAGCCTGCGAAGACAGCTCACAGAGTAATGATAAGAGAGGGAGAGGAGAGAGAGTAAGACAGCTCACAGAGTAATGATAAGAGAGGGAGAGGAGAGAGAGTAAGACAGCTCACAGAGTAATGATAAGAGAGAGAGAGAGAGAGAGAGAGTAAGACAGCTCACAGAGTAATGATAAGAGAGGGAGAGGACAGAGAGTAAGACAGCTCACAGAGCAATGATAAGAGAGGGAGAGGAGAGAGAGTAAGACAGCTCACAGAGTAATGATAAGAGAGGGAGAGGAGAGAGAGTAAGACAGCTCACAGAGTAATGATAAGAGAGGGAGAGGAGAGAGAGTAAGACAGCTCACACAGTAATGATAAGAGAGGGAGAGAGAGTAAGACAGCTCACAGAGTAATGATAAGAGAGGGAGAGGAGAGAGAGTAAGACAGCTCACACAGTAATGATAAGAGAGGGAGAGGAGAGAGAGTAAGACAGCTCACAGAGTAATGATAAGAGAGGGAGAGGAGAGAGAGGAAGACAGCTCACACAGTAATGATAAGAGAGGGAGAGGAGAGAGAGTAAGACAGCTCACAGAGTAATAACAGAGGGAGAGAGGGGACAGAGAGAGAGAGGGAAAGAGATGAATATAAGAGGTGGAGAGTGTGTACAGACAGGAAGGAGAGAGATGAGAGAGAGAGAGAGAGAGAAAGGAGAGAGAGAAAGAGGAGGGGGAAAGTCAGCGAGAGAGGACGGAGAGAGGAAGGAGGGAGAGATGGAGGGAGAGAGGAGGAGGGGTGAGAAAGATGGATGAAAGATGGAAAAAAGCAGATGCAGGGAAGGATAGTGAGAGACACTGAGGAGGGAAAGGTAGAGAGGAAGGCAAAGAAAGATTTGAGAGTTTTGAAAGGTGATTGACCGACAGAGGAAGCAAAGTAGAACAGAGACATGGTCTGGGAGGAAGAGAGGGACAGAGAAGGATCGATATGGAGAATCAACAAGTCATTCAGGTGTTTCTGTAATAACACCGGTGCCACAGGTCAGATCTGTGAGTTTTTAAAGATATTTTTTCCATCAATAAAAACACCTGTAATTGACGAAATGCAAGATAGAGCCGAACTATAGAATGGTGTTTGGTGATACTGGTTGTGGTTCAGGTCCACTTACTGTCTCCATCACATTGTCTTATTTATGGAACATTCTATCTAGACAAAGCAATCTCCAAGGACCCTAGACCAGAAAAGTTACACAGTGCGTCTTTAATTATTTCATCCAACATTCATTTTCACTTGACGGCATTTTGTAAAATGAGATGTGCTCAAACGCGGCACGGCGCCTCCTCTGGGCTAGATGCGGCGCAGTGACGTGGTTCTGTCTGAGAATAGACTTCAGGCTCTGGATCATTATCACAGTTTGGGGCCTTCTCACTGTCATCTCTGTGTGCGTCATCTCCACGGACACGGGCTATAGGAGAGGATAATGCAGTGGCTCTATGGTCAACGGTCTTGTTAAAGCAACTCTGGAGGTGGCGCGTGAGATACAGCTTTATGTCATACTATGGACCATTATAGCTACAGAAACAACATTTTCAAGTAAGAGTCAGGTTTGTGGAGATGCAAGCGCACTCCACAAACCTGTTAAAGCAACACTGTGACTTTCTAGAGGTTGCAGGTGAAATAGAAGAGTTTGAAGCCATACTGTGGAAGATTATAGCCAATGAAGAGTCAGGTTTTTGGAGATGTTCACTCACAGTAGGTTTATCACATTTTTTCAGTGCAATAAGTTGAGTCTGAGTTATAAAAAAAAACAAATATAATAAATGCAAGATAAAATACATATTACGTCATGCCTGGTGAACGTTGGTCACAATTTTATATTGTGCTTTTCTACCTTCAAGACACTCAAAGTTCTTTACATTGGGGAACCGCTCACTCATTCACACACACATTCATACACCAGCGTAAGCAGACACTGGGGGAAGAGTCCCGCTTGGACCAAGTTCTGTCTTTGTGTCCTTAGGCAAGACACTTCACCCACATTGCCTAGTAGTGTGTACGTGAATGATTGGTGGTGGTCCGAGGGGTGATGGCGCATATTGGCAGCCTCGCTTCTGTCAGTCTGCCCCAGGGCAGCTGTGGATACAATAGTAGCTTACTATCACCAAGTGTGCAGTGAATGAATAATGACTATAGTGTAGCACTTTGAGAAGCTTTGACAAGCCTGTAAAGCGCATTACAAGTGTAAGGTATTATTATTATTACCCGCTCTACTAATGATTTTTACATCAAGAGCTGGATTCAAACCGCCACCATTCGAATTAGTGAACAGTCTATCAACTGAGCGACTGTTCCAGGTAAAATGAAGGTATTTTACCTTTATTTTACGTGGAACAGTAGCTCAGTAGCATCTCCATGGAGACAAGCAAATGGTGCACTCCCCTCCGGGAAAGTTGCTCAGTGCATCTTTAAAATCCCACGTACAAACTGGTGCTGATCCCGCTCCCTCTGAGGTTAAACCAGAACTATGTCTAAATTTAAACAGTGAGTTCACACCTCTATCTACACAGACCTCACATGTTCAGTGGGAGTAAGGTGTTAGTGGTATTATTATTATTATTGGGCTATTTTTAATTGTTTTGTGCAACAGGGGACAAAACACACAGGGAATACACAGGGACAATAACACAGATTTTGTTTTTGCATGTGACTAGAGATTCATTCAGTCGTCTTCATTCAAAACTTTGAAATGTTCAGCTGATTTAAAGGTGAACTATGTACTTTTTCTGCTGGGGAGTTCACTGCCTGCTTGTCTCATGGAGTTGTTCTTGCTTTGCCTGGTCTATTCCACAGTCTGGGATTAAAACAATCTATCTTGCATTAATTCAATTACAAGTATCGATAGTGCTCAAAATATCTAGTAAAACATACATTCCGGTTTGATGTCGTCTCTCCACACATTTGACCTGTAACTTGACTTAATGACATACTTTGGAACACTTCAGACAATGCAACACAGACTGTATAAAGAAATGGAATAAGGGAGTGTGACATCACCCAAAGCGTTCAACTCCAGTCAAATGAAGCCAGTTAAGACTAGCTGTTATAGGGGCAAATTTGCAGCCGAGTTCTATATATTACCTTTTCAATTTTAATTTTAATTTCATGTAGATCAATAAAAAATGTCAAATAGTGCTTTGCCTAACAACCATTTAAGAGCAGCGAAATAATGGATACATAGAGTAAAGCAAAGGAAAAGGATCACCCAGGGTCAAATGGACTTTTACTGTTATAGTCAATCAATTTATATAGCAATTTACAGTATCTCTAACAGCTGTAACAAGCTCTCCTATTGTTTTTTTATGGGGCGATAGCAGCTCAGGTGGTAGAGTGTTTGCCCACTGATATGCAGGTTGGCGGTTTGAATCCCACTCTCGACATAAAAACAAACAAGCATGGTTGAGCGGTTAGATCCACTGACCTACAGGTTCACAGTACAATTCCAGCTCACCCAGAAAAATGCTGTCATTATGTCCTTAGGCAAGACACTCAACCCACCCCGCCCCGAGTGTCCGGATACACTGGTGTGCGAATGAGTGAGTGGTTTCTTGCTGTAAAGTGCTTTGAGTGCCTTGATTGTGGAAATATATAATTATTTAAAAAATTATATAAAAATGTGCCATTTTAATGTCAATACAGTCACAACTGAACCTGGGATGCTGTTACATGTCATATACTGAGAAAGTATCATATTATAGAGAGCGCTTTTAGGTATATTGCAAACTGGTTTTAGCCTTAGGATCTGGCAACTGAAAGTGAGGAACTAATTCTGCTTTCTGACTGGATAAATAGCTTGAAAACCAAAACACAAGTAAAGTGTTTTTGCAATTGAATAAATCAACATTACTATTGTTATCAGTAATATCAACTCTTTTCATCTCAAGAACTCCTGTAACGTTCATGAAATATCAAAGAAAAAATCTCAAATGTACTAACTTTGAAGATGCACTGTGTAACTTTTTTGTGACACAATATGAATGCATGTTTTTGAGCAACTGAAATACCCAAAATCCAATAAATGCAAGATAGATAAGTTTAATGCCATACTGTGGAACTCTACTGACAAAGTGATCATATCTCCATGGAGGAGGTAGCAGACCCCCTAACCAAAAAAGTACATAGTGCATCTTTAACAGGAAGAATATTCGAAAATGCTTAAAGGCACCTTTTGAAGTTAGAAATATACTTAGGAAAATTCTCCATGGAGATAGATATGTTTTATGCCATACTGTGGCAATTCTCAACATTTCCACAAGAGTCAGGTTTGATGAGACGCAAGCCCACTTGGAGTAAGGATGTAAGGAAGTTTTTCAGTGCAATAAACGACACCAAAATAAAATAAAATCAAATAAAATAAAAACATTTATATTTTAGAGTAATTTTTGGCAAAAAGGTTACACACTGCGGCTTTAAAAGAACAGGACACGATTCACAGGTATGAATGTGGTGGGAAAAAGCAGCACAAGTTTTGCTTTAATTTTCTAGTTAGTGTTCAGTGTACCTTTCCCAGCCTCTTATGTACAAAGTGAGATAAATTGATTGAAATACCTGTCCTCTGTCTTGTTTCCCAAGCTCCTGTTACACAGAACAGTGGGGACAGGTGCAATGGACAGTCCCTGCATTAAACCTGTCTCCATGGAGATGAACACGACTTAAACACGTGCTAATGTTATATTCATGATTTTAGTCCTTGATTCAAATGGGGATGTTAAGATTATTTGGTTCATTAATAACCATAATTACCACCATGTTTAGATTATAAAAAGCAACACAAACATAAGAATAGTGACATAACAGTGTTTTATTTATTCCCTCATTGAAAACATGCATGTGGTTTAATATATCATCCATGCATGTTTGAGTAATCCTGGGAATTATTTGAACCGTCCTTATGGTTAGTAGTATGAGTGTGTCCAACACTCAGCCCACAAGCCTATGTCACCCATGCTCCCGCGCGGCCATTTTTCATAAATATACAAAACGGAAAATGCAAAACACTATACTACAACAAACCTGATGATGGTGAGGTCACTCTGAAGGAACTTTTATGAGCGTTTAAGAGTGTTATAACAACAAACAGACGGATATATATCGATTGGCCAATACATCGGGACGATATTTGCACTTTTTAGCATATCGGCTATCACCCTTAAATCTCTAGCAGAGAGTGATATTTAGCCCAACCAGCTGCCTAAATATGCATAAATAATATATGTATGCAGTGGTCCCTCGCGGTTCACCTTTCACGGTCTCGCTGTTTCGCAGATTTTTTCAGTGCAATTTTGTATGCTTTTTTTTACAGTGTATGAACGCGCATTGTGTTCTGTGACCTGATTGGCTGAGGGACTGCAGATCATTGTTAATCACTCTCCTCTGTGCCGTGTCTCCTGTACAGTACAGAATGCGTTCAGCCAATTTTACATAAATGTTTGATCGACACTACAGCCGAGCAAAGAGACAAAGAGGCACAGTCAGAGGAACTGTGAAATACATGTGAGTCACTATTAATTAATTAAGTAAGAGAGAAATGTGAGAAAATGTTAAAGCCTGTCTGAGAAAAGTGTATAAAGTGTGTGGTGAGGGCTTTTACAGCCTTAAAACATATATAATAATTGTAAAAAATAAAGCTGACTACTTTACGGATTTCGCCTATTGCGGGTTATTTTTAGAACGTAACCCCCACGATAAATGAGAGACCACTACCTGAACACTTCAGTCCAAAGATTTATCCAGTATCTTATCCAGTATTTAGTCAAATAAGGTTGTGGATGAGTCTGTACTAAATTTAAATTCAATAATTTGGGGAAAATTTGCAAAATCTGTCCTACATATCTGCACAAGTTTCTCTGGATTCTAAACAATCGACCATGAAAAAACCTATATCGGTCGATCATTAGTTATAACAGTTTTCCCTCATTAGCTTACTCATAGTTGTGTTTCGATTCAGGCATGTTTGATCTGCTTTCACTTACCTCCTATCTCCGCCCATTTCTATTTACTTATAACAACAAAAAGACGTACGTAAAAACTGGCTTCATGATATGGTGAAATGCCACTATGAAGAAGTACTGCAGTTTACAATGAACAATATGTAAAATGTTCTACACATTAAGATGAAAAAATACGTAGATTTATGATTTATGTCTTAGTAACACTGGCAAAAACACAGAATTATGAGCTGACAAACTAATAAAAGAATCACATTTCAGAACATGTTCAAATCTGCAGATCTAAACTACAGGGTTAGCAGTTTTTAAACAGAATAAGCCATAAAATGTCCTATTTTATGGTTTATGGAAGAAATGACAGTACTTCAAAACCTTTGTGATTTGCTAATTGCATCTACTCAAACTGCATCTTACAAGCCTTCTCAGCATGCTACAGCTATTATATACAGATAAGTGGTAGTTTTCAAGTTAACAGCTTATCTTTTACCTTTTGTTTAGGAGTAATTGTCCATTTCAAATTATCCAAATGATTCTAGTCAAGGTGTATGGAGTTTTAAAGAAACTGTGGAGCACTTCCTGTATTACCATATGACATCATAAGGTGGAACAAAGTGGTTTCCGTTTGAAAGAACTCAGCCTAAATATGCAGGGTTTGTGTAATAAACATATGTGAATGAACAAAACATAACTCCGCGTTTGTGATGAGGAAAATCATTATAACAGATCAGAAAACAGAGTAACGTGGGTCCTATGTAAGTTTCTATACAAATTTTAGTGTGATCATTTTACTGTGAACTCAATAAAACTTAAAAGGAGTCTCGATTTAGTAAAAACTCTTGTTGCCATTCTGAGCTCGGAGCAGGAGGTCAGTGAAAATGTATAGTTTTACAGTGATGCAATGACAGCGATAAATGATCCTGCAGAAAACAACATGTCCCTCCTCTCTTCAGTCGATATGTGCTTTATAAAGACAGAGATGGATAAGGTACAAGCCAGCAACAAGTGAATCTGTCATTCAATATTACAGCTATATATACATTTGTTGATTGTACTGGGCAACAGTAGCTCAGATGGTTCAGATTCAGATTTCTGAGCCAGGATTGAAGTCAGAAGTCCCTCATGCAGTTAGATACATACATTTTTTATTTCACATCTCATTACCTATTTGTGTCTCCAGATAAGAGGTAAACATTTTCAAATCGAATAGAGCTTTCACTCATAATTGTAATCCTCACGTTTCTCTCATTTTAGTTCTCAATTTCAGCGTCAAAATCAAGCTCTGATGTCTCTGATCCTGCAGCCAATCATTAGTCAGTGCTAGTGCCCTGTCCTTATAGACACTGTGCTATAGACAGAATATTGTATCATGCTGCACGTCTCATGCTCTCGGCTTCCCTGATGAAATGTGAACGCAACAGTCTCCCAAACAAACAGGTTCTGAAATCTATGGGATTATATTATCAGTATTAGAATTAGTGTATCAGATCAGATTTCAGTCTCCTCTTAAATGTTTATGCTCCTGGAGGTGTTTAAAATGTGCACTCTGAATCCTACTTTTAAAACATATTGCAAATCTAATCATAATTGCAATACTTGATATAAAAAAAATACTTCATAAATATCCATTTTTTTTCTAAAATTGTGCAGCCATAGTGTAAAGTTAAAATGCAATTTAAAATATAAAATCAAATATAAAAATCGTACCTTAAACATCAATCAATCTCCAATATAGAACATACCATAAATTGTCGCAAAATATAATGGAAAAGCAACAACAAATTTGTGGTGCAAACATTATAGTACTTAACTTGAAACTTAAAAGCAATCAAATGAAACAATAGGGTAACTAACTTTTATCTAAATCTGCCCATACAAGTTTGTATACATATGAACCATATCAGAGGAGCTGGAAGTGTCTGGGATGAGGAAAGTCTGGGATCTGGGAGTCCCTGTTTACACTGCTGCCCCCGCGACCCGGTCCCGGATAAGAGGAAGAAAATGGATATATGGAAAGACAATATCAGCAAATCAGCAAGTCAGTCTAACCAGTGTAAGCCAAAAGCTTACAAGCACAAATTGAATGTTGCTAAATAAAAAGATGAAATCTGGTTAATATCTTAGAGCTTGTTTGAGATAAGCTGTATACAGAGAAGTCACTTCATAACCTAATGGAAAATACATTAAGATATGTATCACAAATAAGCCAGTTTGTATGCTTCATTCATATCGCAAAATTTTCTAAGAGTCCATGTTAACAATATCATTTCTATAACTAGGGCTGAACAATTTGAGAAAAATATCTAATTGAGATTTTTATGACAAGCATTGTGCGATTTGCTATTTCTGTTCATTCAAACATGACAAAAAGACTGAAATTATGAACTGACTAACATAAGAATCACATTTCAGAACATGTTTGTACAGATTTAAACTACAGGGTTAACCGTTTTTATGCAAAACAAGAGGATATGGTGATGTTTCAGGAGGAAATAATGTTACTCTGGTACATCAGTGTCTGTGGTTTGCTAATTACATCCATTCAAAATGCAATTTCAGTTAAATTGCGACTCATCTTGCAGCCCTATTGCTAACAAAATGAACTGAAATGTCTAATCCAACATACTCTTTTCAACCCATAACATAATAATAATAATACATAAATATTGCCTACTGGTTTGATCCTTGAGGAGTTATCGACACTGCATTTCTCATTGACGACTTGGCCTCCAACCAAAGCAGCCTTGTGTTCTGACTCCTGGTAATCTTTCAAAATATACTTAAGAATGTTTTTTGTTTTTCCCCAGAGATTTTTGCAGACATCGTGACTTTAATCAGGCCTAAAATGGAAACTCGTTCACAACATTGTTCTTGGAGGGAGTCTTGGGATTTAAACTGTTTTATTTCAACAGCATTAACCACACACAAAAACATCAGGACAAACTAAAATGTGGTGTGAGATAATAATGGGACTTCTTACCTCCTCCTATTACTCATAATCACTGGTAACAGGTTCTATAAACAATAACGCCATGAGAACAGACATGTGTATTGTATAGGGCTGAAGGACTAATCGCAATAGAATCGAAATCGTGCTTTGCCTGGAATGTTCCACAGTATGGCATTAAACTAATGTATCTCTCTAGCAGGTGACACCAACAGGCCAAGTAAACAGTCAGATCTGTGGAGAAGCAAACATTTTTAAGGGAAGCACTGAATAAATGCAAGACAGATTTTTAATACCGTACTAAGGAACATTCCAGGTAAAGCATTAAGTGGTGGACTCCCTACTAGAAAAGTTACATAGTGGATCCTTAACAGTGCCAAAAAAAAAAAAAACATAAAAAAAACCTATGGAAAGATTCTAGAGTCTACAACCTATTCATTCTGTATTCAAAAATGTCTCGGTTGTGATCCAAAGCCCCATTAAGGTGGGTGAAGTGTCTTGCCAAAGGGAACAATAACAGTCTGACATCTATTAGAAGCCATTTTGTAGAATATTTTGTCTGCAAACTGTACCAGAAAGCTGCATGTCTGCCAGTGTATCGTCCACCTTTTCGTCTGGTCTGTGTTGATTAGCAGCACTTGTGTTGGTGTATTTATACAGTGTGTGCATGTTCTGTTTTCAGTGACAGAAGCCGGAGCCTCGAAGTCCAAACTCTGGGCCAACACTCACCTAGAGACAGATAAAGCCAAACAGAACACTTGTAGCAGTAACAAAATAAGTTTATAATATGCACACACCGCAATGGTGGCTCTCCTGTCTTCTATATCATTTAAAAGAATCAGAATTCTGTAAGAATCTTATAGAAATTATTCATATTTTTTGTATTTGAGGCAGCAGTAAGTGAAAGATGTTGCTGAATACCCTGAAATGTTGGCAGTTTAATTCCCACTTTCACCAGTGTATAAAGTCATTGTGTCGTTGGGCAAGACACTTAACCAGTCTTGCTCCCAGTAACCACTAAAAACACAATTTAAAAAGCTTATTTTGACATATTACTGCATAATCTTGAAATTAGACTTTAATCAACACTGACTTTATAAAATTACAAGTGTTTTCTTGTTATAAAAGTGCCTTGAAATACTTGTTGTTGGGTTGTTACTGTGAGCAAGATCTTAACTGAGTGGACTCACCTGCTTGTCTCCACGAAGATAGGCAAGTTTAATGTCTGAGGGACTTTCTAGGAAATGTAAAAACATCTCCAAGGAGACAGCCATCTTCTCATCAGAAAAGGTATATAGCGTGCCTTTACAAACCATGTTAAAAGATACGTAAAGGTGAAAATACTATTAAACGGCCCATATTACGCTATTTTTTGATGTATGTTATAATATTGTTTCCTCATCACAAACAGACCTGGAGTTGTGTTTTGTTTCATTCACACACGTTTAACACACAAATCCTACATATTTAGGGTGAGTTCTTCAAAACAGAAAACACTCTGTTCTACCTTGTGATGTCATGCAGTAACACAGGATGTGCTCTACTGTGTTTTTAAACTCCATAGAATCATTTGGATCATTTCAGCCCTGGAATCTCTGTTGAACCAAAGGTAAAAGCAGCTGTTAATTTGAAAACTGCCACTTCATGACATCATAAGGTGGAACACAGCATTTTGCGCTTTGGAGATGTAGACAGAAAGGGTAAAGGGTTACTGTGTGAAGAAAATAAAACGCAACTCCAGCTATGCTTTTGAGGAGGTAACGGCATTATAACATGGCTTAAAGCTCATAAAGTCAATTTTGCATACTATAAAACCATTAAAACCAAGAGTATTAACTTTATAAAACTTGATTTTGTTAACATGTGCAAAAAGTTATAACCATTTTAGCTTATAGACGATGCTTCAAATAGGAGACACCTGTCCTGGCTTACCCTGGTTTTCTTCTAATGTCCACATTTCAAAAACTATTTCAAAGATCACACTTCAATTTTAGATACATTTATGAAAGAAAACATGACTCAACTCCACGGCACGCTGCAGATTATACCAAGACATCATCATAAGGAAAAAACAACCTTAAAGTAACCACAAACATATTTAGAGACAGGATTTTTGCACCGCTCTGCTGTAAACGAGCCAATCAAAACGTGTTATGAAATTTTCACATTTTCAATCAAACACAAAATGGTTCGGAGGAATCAGGAAACATCTGGAAAGCAGCTGTGGATCATGAATAAACCATAAGGTACTGAAATGTTAAGATTTTAGACTGTCGAACATATGAGAGACAGACAGAGGTGAGATAGAGAGGTGAGAAGGGAGAAAGAGGAGAGATGGGGCGGTTGAGCAAGTGAGAGTAAGAGGATGACAGGAAAAAGTGAGAGAGAATGTGTTTAGAGTGAGAGAGAAAGTAAGCAGGAGATGAGGGAGAAGGAGATAGTGAGCAAGAGAGGAGGTGAGATAAGGGAGAGTGACAGAGAGAAGGAGATGGGAGAAGACAAGGGAGAGAGAAAAGGACAAAGAACGATAGACAGGGATAGAAAAAAAAGAGTAGGTCAATACTTGGAGAAGGGGAAAGACATGGAAAGAGAGAAGGTCGGGGGAAACAGGAGAGGTGGAAGAAGAGAGAGAGACAGAGAGAGAATTCAACACAATGTATTATTTAGAGTAGACTATATTATGCTCTACCTTTCTAAGTATATCGCAATTTTGAGTTAATTTTAAAAGCAGACCTATTCTGCAAAATCTACTTTTCAGAGCTTTTAACCATGTTATAGTTGTTTCACGCTCTCATTTATCCTCACAAAGTTGTTTTTGGAGTGATTTGTGCATGTTTGAGCAATCTTTAATCGCTTATTTTCCAGCCCCCGCATTGACAATCAACCCCCGTTTTCACCATCCCCAGTATATGGCCTCTTCTGTGTAGTTACTTTGTTCTCCAATTTCATTTTTATATCAATGGTACACATAGGATTCAGCAGTATCGTGTCATTTTGGTACAAATGGAAAAAAATCTGCTGCTCGCTAGCGTGATCTGCAGCTATCCATCGGAGGTGCCAGCTCTTTGTTAGGATGACGTTTATGGTGACGTCAGCTTCCACTGGGCACCGCAGTTTTTTAATCATGAAGTGAGCAGACTTGTTTCTTTTTTTAATTAGTTTTAGATGAATGTTGCAATTTAAAGTGTGCAAATTAACATAATGATCCACCGGTGTCATAGAGTATTATAGCTATAGAGCAGACACAAGCACTTCTTTAAAACCAAATTATTTTTGATGCCTTTTGCGTGCCCAATTGTATTTCCTCTTTCCACTTACAGTGTAAAACTAATTAAAACGCACCCTTCATTCATCATCAATTCCTATTTACAATGCTATGGCTATAAAATATGAAAGAGCTGTCTATCCTTTAGGCCTGTGTTAAATTCACTCCATAGAAACCTCACATCCTGAAGAGCTTATATTAAAATTCAAAACATGTTGAAATCAGATCAGTGCAAGACAAAAAAGCTTAAGGTAAATATATTGGACACATCTGCTCGCAATTCAATTAAGAGAGGAGGAAAACCTGGTTACACTGAGGCACAGCCAAGTGGGACCAGTCTATTTACTGATGTCCTCAGGAGACTTCTGCCATTGGAAACACAAGAAAAGGTTATTGCCAGGAACTAGACTGCCCTCAGGAAAGAGACACAGGCAGGAAATAACTATACGGATTGGGAATAGCTTACAGGCAGGAATTTTGGGATTTTGTTAAATACATTTTTGGATTCACACTGCACATGTTATGGAAAGTACAAAGAGTTTTTTGTGTTTTTTTTGGAAGGGTAGTGGAGGGGTATGTGAACTCTATAGAGGATACATTAGTAAAAAGTACTACTAAGAAAATCAGCCTTGATTTTCTTAGTGTTACAGTAGCAATTAAGCCAATTTTAATCATACGGAAATCAGCTTGGGTCTTTTTAATGGAGAGGTCTAGTAGGTCTGTAGGAAGAAATCTGACCGTTTTGAATGTGTTAAATGACATTTTGGTAAGATTGAGAGGATCTTTAACTGCTTTATGACGAAAAATACATTTGAATCAAAAATAGTAATCAAATCAATATGAGGGAAATTGCATTGTTATTAGGGTCCATATTACTCTCTTTTCTAATCTATGTTAAAATGCCGTTTCCTTTTCAAAACCAGACCTGGAGTTGTGTTTTGCCTCATTCACACAGGTTCAACACACAAACCCTGCATATTTAGGCTCTGGTCCACCTTGTGATGTCATGTAGGTAATATATAAGAGGCGCGCCACTGTGTTTTTAAACTCCATCCACTTTCACTAGAATCATTTGGATAATTTCAGCCCTGGAATTGCCAATCTCTATTGAACAGGTAAGATAAAAGGTAGCTGTTGACTTGAAAACTACAGCTTTATGACATCACAAGGTGGAACAGGACATTTTGAGCTTTGGAGATGCAAACGGACTACATAGGACCTTTAACTTTTTAGCAAAAAAAGTACTAAAATGAGAGCATGTTTCCATTTGGTGTGTTTATTGCACTGAAAAACATGTGTCCTAATTCACAAACCTGCTTTCTATCTCCATGGAGAATGTTTCTATTTCCATAAAATCATGCAGATGACAAGCCACCTCGAGAAAGTTACATACTGCTCCTTTAATTATAAGTTTTACGTGTTTAAATAAAAAATATATATACATAATCATTTAAATATAAATAAGGATAGATTAACAGTGGTAAATATACCATGTTTTTCAATTAAAACCATTTCTAAAGTTTAAATAGATGTGTCTGCAATACTGTACTACAAACCAACCAATCTTCTAATGTTCCTATTTGTAACCAGGACAACTCGAATACAGTTAAGGGCTTTAATTTTAGACACCAGTAAAACAACATTACAGTTTAAGAGACGGCGGTGGGGCCAACTGATAAATGTCATATACCAGATATTCATATTTTGTATTTGACCAAATGGGAATATCTAGATTAGATTATTTCAGCGAAAAACAACCCTCCTGAGAAAAGGTTATATCAAGCTGCAATGTTTTAATACCCAATATGGAGCAGTCTGGTTTCTGTCCTCCTCTGGCTGTCCTCTCCGACGCGCTCAAACGTAGCACGATTACTTAGCATTTTAAAACAAAAATTTTCTGGTTTTCAATTTGCACAGAATGT
The DNA here is from genome assembly GCA_019594935.1 of Periophthalmus modestus. Lineage (NCBI taxonomy): Eukaryota > Metazoa > Chordata > Actinopteri > Gobiiformes > Gobiidae > Periophthalmus > Periophthalmus modestus. The sequence continues at coordinate 3,322,310 of JAIEZT010000009.1, forward strand.
AACTAAACTTATCTATCTCCATAGCAACAAGCAGGCGATGTTACAGGTCAAGTTACAGGTCAGATCTGTGGAGAGGCAACCCCACTCACAATAACAATGCATGTTTTTCAAGGTTTGAGCAATAAAAACACATCTAACTGAAGTTGTATGTACAAAAGCAGGAGATATGTGTACTGGGTAGCTAAGTAGCTTTTAAAATAATAATTCTAAGAAGGAAAGACCAACAAATACCAAAATAGTTCCCACACTATAATTCAACACCCAAATGACAATAGATACACAAATAGATGCAGGGGGTCACAGAAATGTAAACCGGAGGGACAGTTTTCTTGCTTAGTTTAGCTGAAAGAAAAGAAACAAAGAGAACATTTATCAGGAGTGGATTGAAAAGTATTAGGGTCATTTCCGGCGTCAGCACATTCTTAACATGTTCACAGAGTTTCATATGTTTGTATAGTGTAGTTGAAAAGACAGTATGGAAGCCTATGAATGGGAAACTAACATTGTCCAACGGAGTTAATATGAGAAAGTTGTACTGGAATCCTACAGTTCAAAGCATGTGGTATCTATGGGGGCATGTGCGGCAGAAGTTAACTAAAGAAATTTTGTTCAGCTGAACCCATGTCCTGCAGATCGATTAGTCGATTAAAAAGGGGGCGTGGCAAAAGCGTTCAAAACATTAATGTCTCTCTGTGTATCTGTCCCAAACTGCGCTAACAAGACTACAGCTGCACAGGAGTTCATGCAAAAATAAATGTTTATTTATTGGAAAAAGTACAAGGAAACTGTGTGTTTATAATGTAGGCTGAAACTTGTGAATCATGAATCGTGAGTCTGCCTTTTTAAATACAAAAACCACAAAATGCCAAATCTTCAGCTGACTCACTTACTAACTTCCCATCCCCACTGTCCAATATAAATCCTTATAATCTTCAGCCCTTTGTGATTTGAATGGTCACAGTTACATAACATACAGTGTAATTATTTCGGTATCTTTTCTGTCAACAATAAAAAAAAATCTTATTATGGAAAAAAAAAAAGTTAATCTGTAGGTCAGACTTTTACAAACATGTTCTGAGACACACGGGATTCTTACATAGTTTCGCAATTATTTCATTTCCGTGTTCGTCTCAAATAGGAACGCTGAGATTAAAACGAGTACTACGAATGGAATCCTGGTTTCAATGACATTTTCAACACTACTGAAACATCACAAACCTGCTTGTTCTCCATCGTGTTTTAATATACTGACCACTGCAAACCCAAAATAACGAAAGCACTTCTGATACTGACAACTGCAGACTGAAAACACATGGCCAGGCATGTCCACGATAGTATTTCTCTGTACTTTTTATACAGAGGGATGTCAGTCAGCTCCACAAACCCTCCCTCAAATCTCGAGCCGGTGCAAACAGCCAAGTTACAGGTCAGATCTGTGGAGAGGCAACCCCACTCACAATAGCAATGCATGTTTTTCAAGGTGCTGAACATATTGCTGAAGAAAGTATAGGTGATAATTATGACAGGTCTGACCGTGCAATCAGATTTGTTTATTTCAGTGACATATGTGAAATGAAGGAGCTCATTGGTCACCCGTTATTTTGAAAAAAATGTAATTTCTCTTACCACAGATTAAGAGTTTAATGCTTTTCTTATTGATTTCACAGTATTTTTTCAGTCCCTTGTAACCTTTTTTTTGCTTGTAAGCAGCCATATTTGTTTCTAATCCACCTGTAAATCATGCCCATCTGAAAATTGGGATATTCACTGGTGCCTAGACGCATATGTTCGTAAAGTATTGGAGAGGTGTGTATTCTGGATCTCGGGCAAGGGAACACCCAATAAGTTTTGGAGATGATTTGACCAAGTCGTCTAGACATAACAATTTTCAAAACTGGCGCAAATTTTTCTACATTTAACACATCAACTTTGACGACAAAATGTTCCCTAGGTCCATTTATAACCATAACAGGCGCTATTTTGAGTTTTCCAAAATGTCTGCATCAACATAGGTGGAACAGTCAGAACCTGCCAATCTGCATCATTCACACCTCAAGATGTGAAAACCCCATTCATTACACCCTCCACTTAACACACCGATGTCTCTGCAAGCATTACAAATAATATTACTCTCTAACTTAAGTGCCACTTCAAAATATGATGCAAGCTTTACCAAAATACTCCACTTGTCCATGGAAAAATGTATTAAAACTAGACATAATTGTTTATTTTATTGGGCAAAAAAAAATGAAAAGTTGACAACTCCATGTTTGACAGATATTTCAAAGAGCGTCATTGCTTGTGTATGGAGCTATGCAAAGTGAAGTTAAGGCGAAAATGGAATAGGCACAAAGCTTGCACAGTGTGTCCAGTTTTAACAAATAACATGATGTAACTAAATGTAGCTTTAAATAACATCGGAAAATTGCAGTCATTTTTGTAAGTACCTGGGTAACAAAGCCAGGAGCAGAGGTGCTGTAAAGTATCGGGAAATGTGTGCTTTTATGAGATGTTTAGTCCCAACAGTGCGCTAAAAACAATATCCACTAAGTCCAATGACGTCACCTTGAGCTGTATTTAAATAATCAATGGTGGAATGTAACAAAGTTAAAGTAGTAAAGTACTGTGCTTAAGTATAAATTTAGGTATCTGTACTTTACTTAAGTCGATTTTAAAGGGGATACATTTGCCTTTCTACCCCACTATATATATGAACTGGACTGAAAAGTAAAAGCATTTTTTATTATAGTTTTAAAACAGTTGAAAAGCCAGGGGGGTTTATCTTCAACACGTTAGTTTTGAGCAAACAAAAATGTGCAAATAAAAAAAACTACTAGTGATTCAGTTGTTTCTGCTGAACAAAATTCTGCAAAAATCTTTATCAAAACCACTACATTTGAAGCGTTACAAAATACTTTTTCCCTCTTTAAGTACAACAGGTACTTTAACACACGTACTCAATTTTGTGTGATACTTTTATCTTTTTGCTCTGGATTTCTGTAATAAAATAGAGTACTTCTTCCGTCATTTAAAATAATACAGCCCTTTTACTCAATAAGACTTCTATTTAAAGCTATTGCACTATTGTCTTTGATGCACTAATACAAGATGAAGCACTTTACTTTTGCGCTTTTGAAAATTACTGCTATTTTACTACTTTGTGTTTGTATGTTGAGGACTGCAGATGGAAAATAGCTTTGTGCTAAATCTGGTGCAGCCATCTTTTTAATGTAACTGCACATTGTCCTTCAAATAAATAAACTAAAAAAAAAACTAAAGACAGCAAGATGAGGCAACAAGTCACTTTAAACAGTAGGAGAGCCCAGTATTAGTAGGAGCAACTGCGGTATTTATTGCATATTTGACTTTAAGTACTAATTTTAAGTACTTTATTTAATCTTACATCTGTGGCCATGTAGCACACATAGACATTAATGTAGAAAGAAGTGGACTGAAGGAGTGTGATGTTGCCCAAAGCGTTCAATTTGCCGAGCAGTTATAGGAACAACATTGGAGCAGAGTTCCATATTTGGAATTCCGACCGTGAGTATCGTAGCAACCAAAGAACCAATCCAGAGCAAGGTAGCAACACTGTCAATCAAACCTTTTCCTAATGCTAGCGGGAGAGACAGAAAAGAAAATAAGATATTTGATTGTTTGTTATTACTGTTCATGTCTTGATTTATGGAAAAAAAAATAGCAACATAAAAACACCAGGATCATGTAGAGCGAGTTAATACGAACATTTTAAGACCAAAACGATGAGACTGACAGCAACAGTTACGGAGAGAGGGGAGACCGTTTTTCAATAGAAAGTGAATGGGAGTCGATGAAGCCGGAAGCCGTTTCCTGTTTGGATTGCGGCGGCTAGCAGGTTAGCTACATCCAATTACTGTATACATACACTGTATCTATGGTGGCACAACAAGACTCTATGTTATATCTTTTGCTCAACTTAATCTACTGTAGTGGCTGGTGCTGAGCAGAAGTTTGCTTGTGAAATTAACAGATTTACTCAAAATAGCACTTTTTACACATCATAATTACTAGCAATAGTGGAGACATTGACAGGTAACGGTACAAGCAAACAGACTTTTTCAGTGGTGGTGGTAAGGTAAAGAACAGTTGTCTTATAGGGCAGGAGTCCATATGTTAAAAATATGCCTGTTCAACTGGTCAGCTCCAGTCAAACTATGCCTGAGGAGAATATGAGGCATCACATGTCTTGAGAACAGCTGAACTTTCATAAAGTGATAAAATGAGTGTAAATAAGTCTATTAACTTGTTAGTTCTTAGTTACACAAGCTCTGTTCAAAGTCTAAACTATTTCAACTATTTTATATGACATTTTTACATGAACGCTGGAAGAAAAAATATGCACTGATCCATTCCCTATTTCAAGTAAACTAAGATTAATATTTTGATGCACAATTATTTTATATCTGTTTTAAAGTAAATGTTATGATTACTTAAGTTGTTTAAACTGTTATTTTAAAGAAGATTTATTGTGCTTGTGACTACTAAATAGCAATAATCTAAGACATCTGTGGATCATTTTATTATAATTTGCACATTTTAAATAACAATATTAATCTAAAACAACTTAATAAAAGAAACAAGTCCAATGACTTCTGAATTAGAAAACTGCAATGCTCAATAGGAGCTAACGTGTCCGTAAATGTCATCATAACAAGTCGGCAATTCCGATGGACAGCTGCACATCACACTAGTGAGCAGCGGTCTCTTCATTTGTACCAAAATACACACAGAATTTGGCAGTGATCAAGAAAATAAAATTGGAGAGTGAAGTAAATAGTGGCGGTGAAAATTGGGATTGAAAATACGTCTTGAAAATACGAGATTAAAAATTGCTCGAACATGCACGATTCAACAACTTTGGGTTAGTAAATGATGAGAGAAAACAACTGTAACATGGTTGAAAGCTCTAAAATGACAACTTTGCATAATAGGTTCTTCTTTAATGCATTGTTTCTTGTTCTGTAAAGACGTGGGATTACTTGACATGCAAATTGTCCTCTACCAATTGGCTTGCCTTGCCACAGCTCCAATGTTTTCAATTAAAGACATAAAATCTTTTAACAGACAATGAATTCCCATCTTTTAAATTGCATATTAGTGTGTGGCCCTGGTTTTATTTGGCATTGTGACCCAGACTTTATTACTAAGAATAGATAATCCTGAAGTCATTATACACTAAAGTATTCAGGCTATGTTCTTTCATTAAGAAACCTAATACAAGCCAATAAATCCTATGTACTTTAGAACTACATGCAACTAAATACTTATTCAATTACACGTTCCCTGTGTCAGGTTGGTACAATAAAAGCAGCCTATATTAACCCAATACTACCAAAAGATAAAAAACAACATGAAGTTTTAAGTTAAAGCCACAGTATGTAACTTTTTAGCTAGAAAATACTTACTGTGAGAGAGCTTATATCTCCACAAACCTGACTCTAATTTGGACTGCTTCTTTCCATGAAAATGTTGTTCCTTTGGCTATAAGCTTCCACAGTATGGCATAAATCATATCCATCTCCATGGAGAATGATACTAAGTATGGTTTTAACTTTCTATTTTCATGGAATCTTGCAGATGATGTGCCACCTCCAGAAAAGAAAGAAACTTGCTTAATACTGGCATAATAAAATGTGAATTTAAATTTACTATGAGGGGATATTCAAAAAGAACACTAAAACAAAGTCTTGGCTCTAAGATAAACAGTATCAAGCATTCCCAAGTACAGCCCAATGAATTAGCATGTCCAGGATAATTTTATATGTTTGTTTCAAAGCTTGTACCATATACAATGAAAGAAAACTGATACATGTTGCTAAGATCAAAGATGTCTTATGAGCAAAAGGCTTTCCTCCCTAATCTCTAATGTTGTACTGTGATAAAATTGTGCACACAACACCAAAATCAGTACTGCAACTGTGTCATTTGAAAATTTCACTTAAGTTACACACACAAAAAAAATAGTAATACTTGACAAAAACTACCTTTTTTTAGTAGCAAAAGGTTGTCAGAAAAATCATATTCAAGCGCTATGAGAACTTAATCTACAACTATTGGCTAAGTGTAACAAATTGTTTTAAGACGTCAAACTGGTCTTCCAGCAACTGTCACAGCTGTTATCACCCAATTTTGCAAAAGCACTCGAAAAATATAAAACTTAAACAGAGATTTTGAGTCAGTAGATCAATAATATTACACAAGTACTAGAATAGAAGCATCTTGTTACTTTCCACCTGTTGCCAGAGTAAATAAGTCGTGCGTAAAAACCGTGCGTAAAAGTTCCCATTAGGCCCGACACAAGAGCACCTGCTGCTCAGATTTCCACATTACCGCCCTCATCCCAGTATTTTTCACATAAACCCATAAATCTTAGTGTGTCTTACCTGTTTCCACACGAAACTGTCCGTAGCGTTGAGCATCCAGGACACGGCCACGTGGATGGTGGACAGCACGAGCCCCGTGATCACCGCCGCGCGCATCCTCACCGGTAACAACGTGTAAATAACGTGAATGAAGAACACCGTCCACCAAACTCCCTCCGTAGCACTTCTGGGCTGCACCAACAACACTCCAATCATTTGTACCACCAAAACTAGAAGTATCAGTGCGTAACATACTATCCACATATGGTCCTGGTGAAATGCGTTGCGATTACACACCACCATTAGAACTAATATAAGGAAGATAGCTATGGAAAACACCACAATGTAAGTGATATTGGCTCCTCCAGCGCAGTGGAAGCCCAGCATGACCGTAAAAAGCAGTACCAAAACGGCCATAAGCATAGTCAAGCTGCTTTGGTTCAGACGGAAAAAGTAGCGCTGGTACAGCCTCTCCAACTTCTCCGACTGGAACTTCTTGGACTTGAAAACGTGCAGGACACTAGCGCAGCACGCCACCAGAGACACCCTCACCTCGGGCATCGCGTCCGGCTCGGGCTCGCTCTTGGTGGAGATGGGGGGCAGCTTGTTGGCGACACCCCTGCGCTCTTGTAGCCCGAGTTCCACGGACTTGTTGGCTCTCAGCTCGCGTTTAGGAGATTGGTTCTGGGTCTGTTGATTCTGCTGCTGGTTCTTCTCGCCATGGTCCTGCCAAGCGGACCGGGATCGGAAGCTGACCCGGCTGACAGTGGTTGTGGAGGACCGAGCTGGTGGGGGGTGTCGATGCTCCGAGTCCGCCTCATGATCGTCTCTCCAGCGGCTGTTGTTGTTGGTGGTGCGCACTGGTGCTGGAGGAGCTGTGGAGGTGTATGGGCAGCCGTTTGACACCGACTCTGACTCGGCCCAGGCGGACTTGTGCTCGGTCCCTCCCCTCAGGCCAGGATGCCCCACTCCGGGAGGGCTCACGCTATTGGACCGGGACATTGTAATGAGATCCAGAGGACACTAAACTCTAGTTAGAAAAAATCTTTGAAAGCAGAGGGACTCCATACAAAATGTAAATGGAAAAAATATGAATGATTATAATATTTGAGAACATTTTGGATTGTGATATAAGAACTGATTTACATTCTAGTGCTGTGCTCATTGGATAAAAGCAATATTACCTTTATAATAGGCAAACTGTGCCAAAATACATAGGCATAACCACTGTGCTTAGGAAATGTACAGCAAAGTGTAGCCTACATTGGTACAAATTACATTACAGGTCTTATGTAAAAGAAATTGTTTTATATTATGAATAGAAATTTGAAATATTGCTCCAAAAATGTGCCAAATACAATATTTTGCCACTACATTTACTTAAATGTGCCAAATAACTGCTTAATAGTGGTGTTCCCCAATTGGTTTACATTTATTTAGTTAAGATCATACTTTCTATCACATTTTAACATTATACCTATTGCAGCACTTCATATATGGTCACTGTTAGGGGACTTTGCTCTCACTACTCCCTCTGCTGACAAGATTTTGAGCAAACTTTCCGCAACTAAAAATAGATCCTTTTAAACAACTTGAAGTCTCCAAGATAGAACTGTCTAGTGTATTTCCCATGGGTGGTTTTATAATGTCCAGTCAGCGGCAGGCAAAGCATCCTTTTAAAAACAGAAATAGGGTTGATCCACTTTGGGATTATTAAAACAATTGAAGACGCAAGTCACAGGGGGGCACTTGATCCAATGGAGAAGAGAGCAAGATATCCAGGCGGAGTTGGCACTACATTATAGGGCCCAATTAGCAGCTGTCCGCAGAGAGATAACGCTTGAGAGATCTGGTCCCAGTTGGTAAGATCCATCAATGAAACAACTATATCCACTTAAACGCGAAGATGCAAATGTGCCAGCTATTTAGTCACCTGTTAGAAAATATAGGACCACTGCACTGTATTTGAATAAATCCATCTTTGGTGCGATACTCAAGCATGCAAAAAAGCGCAGTAAGGACTGGAGAGATGGAGAGCAAGGAGGAGGAGGAGGAGGAGGAGGAGAGGAGCTCAGCCGCTTTTCCTCCTTCTTCCCCGGCCACAGAAGCACGCAACATCCCCCTCCTGCCCCTCCATAGCGTGGTCGTTTCAGTCGCCTAGATACATCGTTATGGACGTCAACCTAAGCAATGAAATCAGCAGCTGTCTGTTACCAAGCGCACTCCCCCACGTCTTGCTGTTTGGAGCGATAGGGAGCCCACGCTTTCACCGTGGACATCCAGCGAGCAGCAGCAGCATCCCACACGTAGGCTCGCCTCCTTCCTCCCTCCCTGCCCTGGCTACAAAGCTCCAGGACAGTCCGCTTCTCCGCTCCGCTGTAGCATCATAAGCAGTTTTTACAGTGATTAGCGCTCTAATGGGCAATCCAACCAAGTGTGCTTCCTCGTGCCCGCCTAGCCGTGTGGTTTCCATTGGGAACGCCGCAGAGTGACTCACGCGGAGACGCAAGCGCTGATTGGTCCAAACGCACGTCTGTAAAAAGAGAAAAGGAGGGAGGGGGGCAGGGGGCTCGGAGGAGAGACCCTCGGAGGCAGCGCTGGAGAGATGGGCGGGTCCGTGCGCAGAGCTGGACGCACACACCCACGCCTCTGACAAAACGTGGGCATGGAGTTAGAACTTTAGTTATTGTAGAGCGACAGGGGACAATGGGGAAAAGTGTATGACTGAAAACTGAAATTATAGTCGATTTTACATGGTATTTGGTAGAAAATGTTTCAAACTTTGTCATCTGGACAGTGTTTTAGAAATCAATGTATATGGTCTTGTGTAATGTCATTATTAGATTTATATTTATCCTTTATTTAACCATAGTGCTGCTGAGATTTGGAATCTCATTTTCTGGGGAATCTTGGCTCTAGAGCACATATGTCAAACTCAGGCCCAGGGGCCAAATCTGGCCTGCAGTATAATAATATTTGGCCCGTGAGATCATACCAAATGTGCATTAGAGCTGGCCCGCGCATGCACCACTAACACTACTAATCCCAGAATACTTTGCTAGTACACTGGTGTGTAGTCGAGATCAGAAAGTGCCCCTCCTTTTCTGTTGACTCATTAGCAACCAAGTTACTAGTCATCTTGACCAAATTAATTACTACAGAGAGAGACATAATTTATTTTATTTATAAATAAGAAATTAATACTACTTATGTGCTTTTTATTTCAAATTTTATTTCTCTCTGTTTGTCATATCAAGCTGGAGTTGTTCCAAATTTTGTGTTTCCATATGAAAAGATTAAACATTACATGTCAGGTGCAATCAATTTTTCAATAAATATTGAGTTTGGCCGTGAATTTGTCTCAGTTTTTAATTTTGGCCCACTGTGAATTTGAGTTTGACACCTCTGCCCTAGAGGAAAACCCTGTGTATATGTTTTCAGTGGAGAAAACGTACACAGACACAGGCAGAACATGCAAATTCCACACAGAAAAGCCCCAAACCACTCGAGAATCAAACCTAGAACCTTCTTACTGGGAGGCTGAAATGCAAATCTCTGCACCATCATCCTATCTTGAAGTAGAATACTGTCATGATCCACGCTTCCCTGCTCCTGTTTTGCCTCCTGTGTCTCCTCTCCCCCTCCCTCACCTGCCTGACTCCAGAGCTGGGCGGAGCCCTGGCTCCTCCCACACACACCTGCAGCCCATCAGCGCAATCAACACACCTGCGGGAGGATAAAAGGAGCCAGGACCCAGCTCTCTTTGCCAGGTCGTCTGCGTCTGTTCGCCTCACTGTTTGTCCTGCCGGTGTCCTGCCGGTGTCCTGCCGGTGTCCTGCTCGTGTCCTGCTCGTGTTCCTGTACACGTTCCTGTTCAGCTCCCTGCACTGCTCTGGACTCCCGTCTCCGACCCGGTCTCCCGGTACCAGCTGTATTCTTGTCTCGTTTTTCCCTGCGCCTCTGGACCCTAACCGGCACCCCTGCACCCAGCTCCTCGTATGTTCTCCCGTCACCTGTTTTTGTCTTGTTCTGTCAATAAACACCCTTAAACTTGCCCCGAGTCCTGCATCTTTGGTCCACCTCACACCCCTACATCACGACAAATGGCTAAACTTAAAGATTAGAAACTTTCACAATGCATAGTTACAAAAGTAAAAAAAAAAACACATGTATAGGTAAAGGCAACTTAGATTTTTGCAGCATGTATTATCTTCTTTTGGTAAACACATGTTATTTTAATATTCTATCTCACAATACAAGTGTCAGTGAAGTTCACTGATATAGCATCTGACCCTTATCTCAGAGGTTGCTGGTTTGTTTCCCTCTTGAATGTACACAGCACCACGAAAGGCTCCCCAAAGCCTGTAAACATGGCTGCAAGACACATTTACACATTCACACAGGCAAAAAGCAGATGAAGTGTCTTGTCCAATGACATAATGGCAAGCTAGCCTTATTTATCTGAGCCACTCTATCTAAGCCAATGTCGCTGTGGTTAATAATAGTCAATTTGACCCATGTGACATTCTCCTTGTGCGTTTTGCTTTTTACAGATTGGCTTGTTCAGGAATCCAAGTATGAAACCGGGTTAGCCGTGAGTACAGACCTTTCCTTTCACAGCTGCTCTGCAAATACAAAAAAACTCTGATTAAAATCACTGCTGCCGTTATCTGAATCCATCTTTAGTGCATCTCATGACCAGTGCTTAGAATGCTGTCCTCTATAGCTCTCCCACACGACTCATAAAATCAACTTAATATAGACTAGAATAATATTAGTCTACTCATAGAATTATATAGAAATGCTTTGTTGGCTTTCTCTGTGTTATCATTATTTCATCTTTGCATCTTTTTTATCACACCACCTAATGTCTATACCGTATTTTATTATGGTCTTGTAGATCCAAAGTTGTATATTTGAGTCCAGTCTGTGTTATTTTTGCTACTTAAATAATTTTTGATTTTTTGCGTAATACTTGAGCTGAGTTTGTCTAACTCTAACAACTAAGCCACTGCTGCCCTATATTTTTCTTATGCAAGTTTTTCTATCACTGAGTTACGTTGCCAAGGCTCAAATGCAAATGCTTTCTCTGTTCTTACCTTGATGTGTCCAGCTCCTTCTACAGTATGTTTTATAATCTTCTGTCTGAATCCTCCTCCTCCTGTGGTTATAAAAGGCCTACATGCTACTGTTAATTATGACCCTGAGTGAATAGAGTGAGTGGTGCACCTCCACGTATGAGTCAGAGTCTATAGATATGTCACAACTGTCTGCTTCTTAACAAGGACAAGATACACAACACTGTTAACAGCCATCGGTGCCCTAGATATCTATCATTACTTTTGAAGTGCTGAAGCAAATTTCTGCCACATTCGGATGATAACGTTATTTGTAAAGTGTAAACACTAAATCAACTTTGCTGGTACTAAACTGTGTATATTATCATTTTATTACAGAAACAAATCTTACACTCACACATACACATACACTCTTTCACTCCGCCCTTCAGGTGATGAATTTAAACCCACCACTGTACGCTCTATGAAAAAGTAGGTTGACCATCACTATCTGTCAGGAGAGAACAACACTGTATAAAAATATTTACAAGGGACTACTTCATAGACTGCCTGAATATCAGACTTGCTTTTAATCATTGATATGAGAGAATTTAATACAAGATCTCATGATTATATGAGTCTAAGGACTAGCTACAGCAGAACTGAGATGAGATTTGGCTGTTTTGCTTCACAAAAATTGAATATATTTAAAGGACAAGCAAAATTGCATACATTGGTGCCACAAATGTGATGCAATAATCTGGTAATACACTTTTATACTCACACCTGCTCCTGATTTTAATGTTTTAAATTGACTTATATACTTATTTGTTTTGTGTTTGTTTGTTTTTTTCTGTATTTTAATTGGGAGCCTAAGTGCTGTCATTGGGCTCTCTCTGTATAAGTAAAGATAAATACATTAATATGTTGTTTTAATAGTATTGTCTACTGTCCTTCTCCTTTTTGCCATTTTTAGTGCAACCTGGGTAATTTGTGACACTGAGCCAGATGCTGGGTTTATCCACATGATACAAAAACTAGCACAGAGTTCAATGCCTTCTCTGTCAGTAAATAAACAAAATAAAGCAGTGCCGTTATTCAAGATGGCAGACTTTAAGCCATGAGTGTAGTATGGCAGATTTGCAAAGTAATTTCTTAACAAACAGTGATGGGAAGAATACTCTGAAAATGTATTTGAAAATATAGTGAGTTAGAGAATATTAACTACCTGCATTAAAAATGTATTCTGTAATGTATTCTAGTACATGGTCCAATCAGAGTACTGTATTCTGAATACTTGGAATACTTTTGCATTGAGCTGCATTTAAATCATACTGTAAAACCACAAAATAGGATTAAAAACAGCTTTATGTTTGTTTCATTGTTCTGTGTTTCCTATCACTGATTAGAGAAGAAAAATTACACGTGCTGTCACCACAAGAGCAGTGTTTTATATTTTTATCATTCCTATTTGCACAGTCTGAATCCTAAATTGTGTGCTCAAGTACTGCCACGTACTCCTTTGAATTTAGAAAAGTAACTGTATTCAGAATACCACTAAATGAAAAAGTAACTGTAGTATTCTGAATGTGTATTCTCAGTATATGTATTCAGTTATTTCCCAACACTGCTAACCCCCTGTCCTCCATCGGAAATATATGACATACTCAAATCCTAGGATGTGAATGCAACCTGTGGATCAGATTTGGATGGAAGAGGCTGCACTTCAACAGAGCAGGATATATAAACTATGGTTACATTATTTATATTTACTTTACCGACTGGAATTCGCTGGCAGTGTTAAAGGAAACTTGTTCTCTGTTTGTGACCACTCTATTAATAACACACATGTAACCTGTGAAATGGAGCATTGTTTAGGGTGATGGGGGAAAAAGAGATCAATGTCACTAAATATCAACATGCTGCCTGATACTAAAACTAGAACTGAAACTAGATATTCATTAGAGAAAGATACAGGTGGATTAAAGCAAAAACAAAGTTTGACCTTTGAACTATTAAGACATCATAGTAATATTAGCATCTACATATATTTTGAAAAGAAATTATAATCAATATAATTATAATTATGGTGAAACAGAAATTGAAACCTGTACCAATAATTTTGTCTTAATGTTGAAAATAAGTATGAAATGTTAGCCTAGGTTTTGGCTTCAGTCCTAATATACTGGGTTGGGCAAACTTTTTGACACAAGGGCCACAGTGGGTTCTAAAATTTGACAGAGGGCCAGGATACATACACACACACACACACACGGGCACACACATATATATATACATATATATATATATATATATATATATATATATATATATATATATATATATATATATATATATATATATATATATATATATATATACATACATACATACATTAGATTTGGCCTGTAACATGTAGCAAAGCATGAATATGCAAGCTCATTGTACAAATTATTTTCCAAATGCATGAATTGAATTAATAATTTATTTATTAAATTTCAGTTAAACAAACAGAAGAAAAACTTTGAACAAGGTTTACCCTTAGTACCTACTTTAATATAATTTGGTCACAGTTCATCGGGCCGGATTAATATGACCAAAGGGCCGTGTGTAGCCCCCAGGCCGTAGTTTGCCCACATCTGTGCTATACATCTTCTACATTCTTTTCTTGTCAGTAATTAGTGATTGATAAAAGCTCACAATTTAATACAGTGATTTTCCACCTTCAGGGCACTCAAACCACAAACACATTCACACACCAGTGTACACAGACACGGGGGGGCCAGGTTGGTTAAGTGTCTTGCTCAAAGATACATCAACAGCAGTCATCTGTGGGAGCTGGAATTGCACCACCAAACCTGTGGGTCAATGGGTATGACCGCTCAACCAATGATGTTTAGGTCGAGAGCGGGATATAAACCACCAACTTTTGGATCAGTAGACAAACGCTCCCCCAACTGAGCTACTGTTGAGATGTTAATTTATATATCTGTACGATATCAAATAGCATTAGTAATCCTGCTGTTACATAATGTATGTGTTTTTCAAACCAATGCCATTTTCCATTATAATTATAGCATTTTGACCTTGAAAATGCATATCACTGCATCCATTAGAAATACTGTCTAATTGTACTCAGCTAATGTGCCAGTGTTTGGGTTTAAGCTGTGAAAGCATACTGTGGAATTGAGAGGCTCTGTTATGGCCTACGCAATGCAAAATAAAATGAGTCACAGCAATACAATTTAGATAGGAGAAAGTTAGTCTATTTTGTGGCTATTTAGAGGAGGGAGAGTGAATATATGGTGCAGAGGAGGGACAGTGAATATGGTACAGAAGAGGGATTGTGACGCTGAGGAGGAAGTTAGATAAAAAGAAATTCAGACTCTCCATAATTGATGTTTATTGTAAATATAGATTCATTGTCCATACCAAAGTCCACTGGCCCCATGCAAAACACTTGTATCAAAACCTTTATTAATTCACATGTTATGAAGTAACATATGCCATGCTTTTCTCTTTGTGAATAAGTTGAAGTCATTCCAGTCCAGGCGTCTCCATTGTGTCCATGCCGTTTTACATGTACTGCCCTTTAAACCCCCAAAATGACCAAAACATCGTCCCAAAACTCATGCTTGACCATTGAAAAGTTAAAGGGAAATAAGAAAAGATCATAAATCTTCTCCACAAATCTTAGCCGTTTCAAGTTGCTACAAAAGACAGTTGAGAATGACAGCTACAGCATCACACAGCCACAATGTACACAGAGAGATAAGCTAACACTTTATAATAACTGCACTTTAATTAGCCTTAATAAAGC
Organism: Periophthalmus modestus; assembly: GCA_019594935.1. Classification (NCBI taxonomy): domain Eukaryota; kingdom Metazoa; phylum Chordata; class Actinopteri; order Gobiiformes; family Gobiidae; genus Periophthalmus; species Periophthalmus modestus. The sequence goes on from JAIEZT010000009.1 coordinate 3,337,588, forward strand.
ATGAACAAAGGCTTAATTAAAGAACCTGTACCAATTTTTTCCCATGTATATGAGCAAAATCTGTGTTGCCCCAGTATATATATCTAGGGGTCAAGATCTAATTATAAAGCGTTTTATTGTCTGATAATAAGGAAGTGTGTGTCAGCATGCTAGTTGTTGTCTTGGCAAATCTCCGCTCTGGTCTCTGGGAGTTATACAAAGCGCTTTTTAACTGTATCAAGGTGAATAATTAGGATGCTCGGAATGCATAAGGTAAGTGAGGAATAACTTTGGACCACTGCAAACTTAAAATGAACTAGTTCTGATTTTCACATTTTGAAGACAGTAAAAATCAGGTACAGTGTCTTTAACCAGTTATTAAGCCGGCATCATCAATAAATCACTTGTTAATTATGAATTAAGCCATTGTTCATGTATTATTAATGTTAATAAAGATGTAGTCATTAGAAACTGGAACCAGAAATGATATTATGAAAATAGGCAAGTGAATGGGTGATGAACATACAAACCTTAACAAAAGTGTTGTAGATAATATTCATCTGCATAAATGAGAATCTGCAGATTTTAGAATTGTTCTCTTTCATTGTGCATTGTGTTTGTAAAGTAAATATATTTAGATAAAAACATATGCTGGGTAAGATATGTTTACAAATGTATATCATGTTTTGTGATGCTCCTTTGTTCAACCTATAAAAATGAGCAATGTTTTCAATTAAAGGTGCACTTCGTAATTTTTCTGGTGGAGGATGAGTCACCTACTTGCCGCCATGATGTCCGTGCTTCTCCTTGCCCTAGAGTGACATTAAACGACTCTATACCCATGGAACCAAGCAGGCGACTCCATTATAATAATATAGTATTTGAGCCATTTACAAAATAAATCAAATAAATGCAAGATAGATGTGCTTAATGCCATGCTGTGGGACATTTGAGGAAAAACAATGACATATGCATGGAGACTAGCATGTGGCACACCATCTAGTAGAAAAGTTACACAGTGCACCTTTAAAAGATTTTGAATGAGTCAAATATGGATATGAAACAATAAGAGTTAGGAATGAAGCAAAACAACAAAAACAAAAACTAACGCAGACTAACGAAAATGTCCTCCTCTAGTGTCCACTGTGTTAATTACAGTTAAAACTGGCAGCATAAAGATATTAAAGATTGAATAACCAAAAGCATACATGAACTGATATACAATTTAAATAGAAAAACGATTTTGCAAACTGACAACTCAAACCGCATGTCCTGTGCATGTTGATTTTAAAGTATTTTAATGCATCTACTGCTACTTTATATTGTGCTGTCTGAAGTTTTTTTGCTTTTCTTTAATCTAATAAATCTTTTCCCTACCCGTTGTAATTGTGTTTAAGTTAGCCAAAAATGAACATGCACGCCTGTTAAGTCCGACATGTAAACAATAAAATAATAGATAAATTAGCTTAAATACGCTACATTCACTTTCCGTCAAAAGCTACATCAATTTCATTAAAACCACTGACACCAAACAATGACAAGACCATCACCCAAAACCCACTGATATGAAACAAAATTAATTATGGTATAAAGGTGCAGCGTTTTAGCCCTTTGGTGACCTCTAGTGGTAAAATAGGATTAATTTCAATAGCCTTTTCTGCATATATAGTTTATGATGTACTGTTGTACATCATAAGTAGTTTATGATGTACTGAAATTTGTCCTATAAAATTATATTAAATTAGGTATTAGGTATAAGTTATATTCGTGGTGAAATGAGTTACTAATACACGTCCTAGATTAGTTCAACAGTTGCAGTCCCATTCATTTCAGTGAAGAAATTGGGAAAAGTTTTGTCAAGTTTTGATACGGTTCATTTGTGTAAAATATTTAATTTTGAATTTGTAGTCTGTATAGAACATATTTACTGTCAAGATAGGCAGCTCTATCCAAAATAATACAACCCCAATGAAGATGGCGGCCCCCACGGCAACTGCGAGAATAACGTGAATAAGTTTGAGGTTCATAATGCAAAATGTGTAGATCAGGAAGTTGTGGTGAGATTGAACTAAATGAAAATTGACAGGCTAATAGTTAAACTGACACATTTGTAGTATTTATGCTCTGTATTTCTGCTGCAAAGTTTGTCCTCTTCAGGCTGGAACTGAAATAAACATCTATTGTAGTACTATAAGTCTGTTTTTTTGACAAAGTTGTTTTTTAAAGATGGAATACTACTAAAACAACTTAAGTGTAACTTAAGTACACTTTAATTACAAAGTTAAGTAAATGTAATGAATTTATTAACACTTTTGAGTCTGTTGAGTTAAATATGTCTGACAAAAGGTGTAATGAGACTCTAGGCTGTTACATCCAACAATTCAATTTCTCACAGAGCACCTTTCAAATTAAAAGCACAGAAACACGATGAGAAAAGCAACAAAATAATAATAAACAACGGATTGAAGCCATGCAAGTATGTTACAAAACATGTTTATTGAGCTAAATTAGGAATGTTTTAAACGAAAGACAACACAAAAGACTAACTTAAACAGTGCATCGACAGATCTAGATTCAAGTCTACGGTGCCATCTGGACCTGAGCCTTTTCAAAATAATTTAACTACAGACCACTGCACTCAAATGAAGTGAAAAGCCTTGAATACAAATTAATTAATAATCTGGATTTCAGTAGTTTAACTGGCCTAGTTTTGATGTATTTAGTTAGTCGACTGACTTATTAGGGTAAACCTTTTTTTGTTTTTTCTCTGAATTTAAGAAAAATATATCTGTCAATAGATAAGAAAATCGCTAATAACAATTTCTCAATGAACAGATAATTTTGCTAGTTGAAAAAAAAAAAGAATAAATAATAATAAGTCACTTTATACTTAACCTTGTAACAAAATAAATCTAAACAAGGTAAAGACACACTATGTAACTTTTCAAGTGGAGAGTCCGCCAATCCGCTCATCTCCATGGAGATGTTAAGTGCTACCCATTGTTGTATTAAACTTCTCCATCTCCTTGGAGACAAGACCAAGTTACAGGTCAGATCTGTGGAGAATACAATAATATCTGCAATGGAATAAAAGCAAGGTAAATAAATCACATCATTAAGTCCATGGAAACAAGCAGCTGGCGGACTACACAACAGAAAAGTAGCACAGAGCACCTTTGAAACGCATAAAATCCAGGTAACTAATTTGAATTCAAGTTGATTTAATTCTTGTACAGGTAACAGTTTTTTGCTGCGTGTACTCTGTTGTATAAAATGCACTTTGCCTACATTATACTGCTACTAACCACCAGATTCTGCTCCTTGTTCATAAATAAAACAATTAAAAAAAAAAAAAAAAGAAGATTTGGTGAGCACCGGGTTGATAACTTGAATAAATTACTTTTCCTTTAAGTTCTGGCAGTTTTGCTCGGGCTCGTGGGCTTTTCGATAAGCTTGTTTGTAGTGTGGTAAATGCTTAATATTTTTTGGTTGATTTCTTTTTGGAATTTGATGTTTTGTTTTCGCTCACTCCACTTTGCTGTAGTCCTCGATGTGCCCCAAAACCTTCTTCCTCTGTCGGATCATGTGGAAATACAGCTGAGGAAACACTGGGAAATAAAAAAAATATATATTAATTTGAGAAATGTTCTATAAATTTAAGTTCACAGTTTAATTTACAATGACAAACATCAAAACTGTATTATAACATAAATTAGTAGTATTTTTTTAAATATATCTTTTATATAATTGGTTAATATATAACAACACATTTTGCAATCAATCAATTCAATCAATTTTAGGAATAAAAATCCATTACGTTTATAGATGTACTATGTAACTTTTTTGATGAAGGGTCTGCTGCCAGTTTGTCTCCAGTTTGTTTTGCCTGGTATGTTCCACAGTAAGGCATTAAACATATCTAAAATCATGGAGAAAGACAAACAGGTGGCTATGCTAACAGTAAGAATCCATGTTTTTCAATGTATTTTGTTTTAGCATTTTTTTCATGTAATTGAATAAATGCTAGATAGACATACTTAATGCCATACGGTGAAAGGTGAAAGACTAACACAGAGGAAGGAGAGTGAATATATGATACAGAGGAGGGAGAGTGAATATATGTTACAGAGGAAGGAGAGTGATATATGGTACAGAGGAGGGAGAGTGAATATATGGTACAGAGGAGGGAGTGTATATATGTTACAGAGGAAGGAGAATATATATGGTACAGAGGAGGGGAGAGTGAATATATGGTACAGAGGAGGGAGAGTGTATATATGGTACAGAGGAGGGAGAGTGAATATATGGTACAGAGGAGGGAGAGTGAATATATGGTACAGAGGAGGGAGAGTGAATATATGGTACAGAGGAGGGAGAGTGTATATATGGTACAGAGGAGGGAGAGTGAATATATGGTACAGAGGAGGGAGACAGTGAATTGTTACTTTGCAGCAGATGTCAACAACATTCCCTGGGGGTGTGATGCTAACTTTAACCTGAACTTTATTTTATTTATTTGGAAAATGTGTTGTTTAAATCCATTTAGTATTTTTTCTTGAGTTTTCAAATTATCTAAAAAGGTTTTGGGCTGCTTGGGTTTGCTAATGTGTATTGTGTCACCATGGTAACTAACAAATATTCTGCCATACACATCACATCATGCAAAGTACCAGTAATGTATATGGTACAGAGGAGGGAGTGTGAATATATGGTACAGAAGAGGGAGCGTGAATATGAATCCAACTGAAGTTGATAATTACATGTACATCTGCAGCTTTAGATAGGTTCAACACTTCCCAAGTGTGAGTGAGAAAAAATACAGCATGGCATTTACATCAGTATGTGAGAGAAGATAATTATTTTCAATCACGCCTTTACATGTTGGTGTGATTGAACGATATCCTCACGTTTGAATTGGAAGTTGAAAATTAATTAGGCTACATATTAGCATTTTTTTGCTGACATAGGGACATTTTATTTCACACCACATTTATCTATCGGGAAAGTGCCATTGAGACTCAGAATAAAAAAGGCATTTTATTGGATGTTGTTGGATGAAAACCATAATGAAGCAGCTGCCAGGTTATCAAATTACAAGTGAGGCTAAAGATCCCCCCATATCACGCAAAATTGACTCTTGTGAGCTTTATAATGTTGGTAACTCATCAAAAACATACCTGGAGTTGTGTTTTGTTTCATTCACACATGTTTAAGTAACCCTTTATTATTATTAGTCTATCTACATCTCCAAAGCTCAAAATGTGCTGTTCCATCTTGTGATGTCATGAATCGGTAGTTTTCAAGTTGCCAGCTACTTTTACCTTTTGTTGAGAAGAGATTGGCAATTCCAGGGCTAAAATTATCCAAATGATTCTATTGAAAGTGTGTGGAGTATAAAAACACAGTGTAGCACTTCCTGTATTAGTGCATGACATCACATGGTGGAACAGAGCGTGCAGGGTTTGTTTGTTAAACATGTTTGAATGAAACAAAACACAACTCCAGGTATGTTTTTGATGAGATCAGAAAATGGCACAATAAAGCAGGGGCCCTTTAAATGAGAACTAAGTGGAAATAGTTGAATGATATACTGGATAACCTAAAGAATTCAAATTGTATAAACGTAGATAAATTTGAAGAGTAATACTCACGTGGGATGTAGGAGAGCATGACGAGGATGAGGAAGGTGTAGTAGTCGAAGGAGAAGTTGTATTTGTTTGGCAGCGTGACGGAGTAGAGGCCTGTTTTCTGCACATACGGCAGTGCGGCGTAGATGGTCAAAAGCTCCCCAGTCACTCCCATTGGGTACAGGACAATGAAGAATGTATACCTGCAGAGAAGAGGATAGATTTTAACTTTACCTGAAATGGAAGTGATATGATTAAGTGAGATTCAGGAGCAGGACCATGCCTCAACCTCATCTATACTATATCTGCGGCTAGTCAAGTCTAAGTGAGATCCAAGTTCCTCTTTATTTAGAACTAGGGATGTCACAATATTGAATTTTAGTGTCATGATTTAACAATTACTTACAATACTGACACCATAAACAACCAACAGTGAAATCCTTAATCCCTAATCCTTAATCTCTAATTCTCGTAGTCTCATAGGTTGGAATTTCTTCAGTATTTGACCATCTTTGTGATATCAAACTTTTGCAATTGTACTGTTGATATGAATTAAAAGGTAAAAAACAACTTTGAGTGAATTGAAATTACTCTTAAAATGTATTAATTTTAAGAGTAAGTGACAATAATTGAGTAAAAATGTTGCATTATCACATTTATTGATTCACCAAATAGCCTTGACATCCCAAATTATAACAAACCCTTAAACATTTCTGGTTTTCAGACAGAGGATGATGTCTCGAGACTCTAAATGGTAAAAACAGCAGCTCTCATCTGCTCCTTAGCAACAAGCCACAGGGAGACTGCCACTTAGCGACGGCTGCTTCACAAAACCATTAGTGAAGCTGAGAGGCAGGTTCACAGGAGTGGAAAGGATAAGAATAGATCTGCCTTTAAATGTTTTGGTGTGATTAGACATTTTATACTCTTTTATGACAGTGTTACATCAGTAGATATGTATCTTTTCAGGGTAGTAGCCTTAATTGACTGAAACAAAGCTATGTCTATAAAATTTAGATCTGCCAAATGATTTAAATTAAAATAATAATAAATTAAACCATGTCTAATTTTTTCAATGTATCGCAATAAGAACAGACAGTCAGTTAACTCTAATGGACTGTAGAAAGGCTCAGAACGAGTCTGGCATTTTCTCATGGACCTAAAAACTGGATTTCTACAGGTGAAAACTGTAGACAGATCAATTTCTGAGGCTCAGCACAAGATAACCTTATAAACAGGATTAATGAAACAAGCGTGAATGAAGCTAAATGCAACTTCAGATATGTTTTTGACGAGGGAACAACTTTACTAACATGATGTTTACCATCATGTTAGTAAAGTACATACAAAAAGTTTAGACTACTATTTTTTCTAAAGCATAATTAACATCATTAGATTTAAGATTTTACTTTTGTAGTTTTGCCATTTTGGTGAAGTTTATCATTTTGCTTTCTGGTAGGACATGGGCAGCCGATACGACATATGCAGAGTTATCATTAAGTTAAGTTATCATTTGACAAATAAAAATGAATTACAACTTTATTTTGTTAAATAAATGTTTAAAGTGTCAGAAAAATGCCTTCCTTGTGCGCAAACCGTCTCCACATTTTGGATGGAATTGATGACATAGAGGGATTCAGTTTCAGATCTTGTTAATTCCTGTATTTTTCAACCTTTTGTTGTCTACATTTTTCACAAACTGCTGCTTCACTGATGTAAAAGAATGACAACTATTTACCACAGGTACTATCCGAGCAGATCAAGTAATGATTTTAAACCTTGAAAAACATATGCACTTTAATATAAACAGTACCTGGCCCATTTGATGAGGTAGGGCAGGTGGTTGAGGAGGCTGAACGTGTAGAAGGAGTAACGGATGATTTCAGTCACGGTCCATGCGGTGACAAACAGCAGTACACTGTCCTCACTCTGCACCTGCCGAACACACACAAAGCATTATGGGAAAGAATGCTCAAGTTAGGACAAAGATACACTCGAAAGCATGCAGGTTGGTTTAAATGCTTCAGTCCACACACTACAAGACGGGAAATTTCATATCAATGGTTAGATACATAGACAAATTCAACAATAGAAACAGCATTCACATAGGACGGTTCAGATGTGTTGTCACAGCTTGAATATAATCAGTATAGTTTATCAAATTCAGATTAAGATGCACTATGTGAATTTTCTGGTGGAGCAGAAATTATGTCAATGCTTCTAATCTTCATGTAATCTTAATCTTGAATTTAGAACATTATTTGGCACATCTGATCAGAATTGCAATCGTTATTGCAAACTATCCAAGTATTACCTTGTAGTGCTTAAATTCAAATGTTTCTACTCAGTTTTCTACATAAAGGAACACTGTTACACCGAAGATCCCAATGCAGATTTTTTCCAGTAAGGCAAATTTTAGTATAAAAACTGACAACAGATAATGAGCAAAAACACACCCTTAGAAAAATGCAGAGATTATTGTCAGTATCAATAATTACAATGCAGTTAAATACATTTAAATCTATATCAGGGTGCCCAAAGTGGTGCCTGTAAGCCAAACTTGGCCTTCCAGCAGGTCTAATTTGGCCTACAAGGGAGCAATGAGATTTTAAGAACAATCCATCTTGATTAAATTTTGTATTGAAGACTGTCAGGAGATGGGCAGGAGGCCAATCCTTTCTATTTCCTAATATTTAAAGTTCAATTAATCATCCACTTCTTTGAGGAAGAACATTTTTATGTGCAAACTGTAATTAGGTTTGGCCCCCTGAACCACTAATGTGCCTTCATTTTGGCCTGCTGAGGAAAACACTTTGATCACCCCAGTCTATATTATATCTTGTATCAAATTCAATAGCAGCAGCCCCAATGAATGACCACAAGGTTTTACTTACTGTATATTCTCCTCTTCCATCTATCAACATGGGACACATTAACTGGTCATTTTACACACCCTTAATTACTTTAATATTGATAATTAAATAAATATATAACAAATTTAGTTATAGTTAGGGGTGGGCTATTTTGACCAAAAATGAATCTTTCACTTATACCCCTAATACACATAATAAGATCATCTTTCTGGTGCTAATACAAATACATCTTTAAACGTCTTTCAGATTCAAGTATTGCACAAAAAGGGAATAAACAGGGTAAATTTTATCAATATTTTTGTCCACTTCTGAGTTAGTCCTCCTGGTTTAGAACTACTGCACCAATGATGTAGTCCCATTTAAGACATTTGTTTTTCAAAAGGCCTAATATTTTCTTATTATTTATTTAAAAAAAAGCTCTGACAATTATTGTTACAGATGATATATAGCTGATATACTTTATTTTCATTTATAACTTGAATAAAAACACAACATGTTGCCCACCTCTAATTATATAAATACGCTATTTTAACTATACATCATGCTATACAAAGGCATAGAGAAACATAGGAAAATAAGGTTAGGGGTAGATTTTGTACCTCTCTGACACTGTGAGTAACCGCCCAGGTGAGAAAGACTCGGGACATGACCTGAAATCCTGTCAGCACCACAGAGGAGGGCACGATACCTGGAAACAAACGCAAGTTATTATGTTTAGTTCTTTGTGTTAGTATAGGTTATATTATAGCAGATGTATTTTTTCCCTTAAACTATGATGAATATTTAGTACAGGTACAATTCCTCCAAACCAAGTAATCATTAGAAAAACATGAAAACCTGTCATATGTAGGCTTGTCCGATAACAAATTTTGAAACACAATATATTGCTACAGAGAAATGTTACGATAAACGATAATATTGAAACTACTTTATGCCACTGATTAAGATTAAAATAAAGCAACAAGCTGCAACAAATAAATATCAGAATAAACCAATAATTTGCCATAAGAGAGACTTATTCAACCCTCTACAGCTCAAATCTTAACATATTACAAAAAAAAAAAAAAAAAAAAAAAGTACCCACAGGAAATACTGAGGCCCAAAATATATTGTTCCAGCTTTCACATATTGAACGATAAATTGATGTAGTAATTATTGTGACAGGTTTAGTCATACGCACTTTAAGTGACTTCAGATTTTCAAAGGGTTAGATCATTCCTTTTATACTTTAACATTTAATACAGTTTTATTGTGGTGAGTGTGCAATATACCAAAAATCTCAAATCACAATATCTCAATATCATGATTCATGTATACCTAGCCTTTCACTATTGCCTTTCAGATGTAACTACAGGCTGCTTCTGAGAGCCAACGATTCACTCTGAAATAAATCCACATGTCACTCATTTAGTGCATGATGGGCACTATCCAATAAGAGGAGTGGATGGAGAGAAGTGTCATATCACTATATATTTTTCGTTTTTATGGCTCTATAATATTAGCAATCTGTAGTAGCAGGATAGAGTAAGTGTGGATACATTTCTGAACCGAAAGTAATCAATTGTATTTTTAATTACAATGTTGTTGTACTTGAACAGCATAATATCTTAAATTCTGATTATAAACTTGATTAGTTATATAGCCCTAGCCAAGAGTTTTATGTGTTTTTATTTTTTATGTATACAGAGGTGGGATGAAGCGCTCTATAATATACATTATATTTTTATAATAGAAGTGGGAGTGAAGACTCACCGACAGCACAGTGCAAGATCTGTAAGAGAAAAGACAAGAAAATATTACCCACGATGCAACAGGCTTGGCAGAGAGAAAAGCACAGCCTTTCTATCACACATCCATTTCTTATCATTATCATCAAGTGGTTCCACAACCCCACTACAAAACAAATCTACTACTTCTTATTCTGCGCACAATACAGATCTTATTTAAACCTTAGATGTGACAGGAGCAGAAAGCAGTGACACCGAAGAAGAGCTCTCCTGATACAATATGATTGTTACATGAAAATTCTTTTTTTTTTTGCTGACTGAATGGTTAACATCATGCCCCAAGTCATTTAACATGGCCAGTAAAAATCTGACTGAACCAATAATCAGATTCGATGTTGGTTTGGTTTACATGCATAAAAATGTCTAAAATAACTCTTTCAATCTTTAACATTTCTTGTTTCATTTACTTTTTTTCATAATTTTCCTTGTCAAAACCTGCACCAGTGTGAAGAATCAGAAAGAAATCAGATTACTCATATCAGTCAATTATTTATATGGCATTTCAATTATCAACTCCAGAAACCAGATAAGGATCAGATCTGTGGTGTGCATGGAACACAGCCACAGATAATCTGAAGTGAGAGAAGTTGGATTTTCTTTTTAATGACAGAAGACTAATATGATGGTTTGCTTCCCTTTAAATCCTATACAGAGGCTTTTGGTTTTGTGGGCAGGCCAACTGTCAATGCACAACATAAGATTTTTGGGGGTAGATAAAGTCAATACTAGCTTGTTATAGTAATTATCTTTACCTCGAGGAGGGCCCCGGTCTGAAAGAACTTGAGAGGTTTTTCGATGGAGTAGTAAAGACCGTGGTAGCTGCCTCTCGCCAAATATGCTCGTACCAGACCCACTGCGATCACCAGCCACCTGCAAGATAATCAATTATTTATACTTTTATTATTTGCTTTTATGATTACGCTAAAACATTAAGGTTCTGTATCTTAAAAGCGTGAAACACAGAATTTTAAGCAGTCTGCAGTGAATTACTCCTCACTAATTTATGCATTCCAAGCATCCTGAGTGAGTTTTTAAGCACTTTTCACAACTTTCAGCGGAGCCAACAACAACAACCAGCATGTTAACACTAACTTCCCAATTGTCAGATAGTAACATACTTAATAATTAGATGCAGACAGCACGCAGCAGACATATTTTGACCTCAAGAGCTGCTTATACAATATATCTGTACTAGGGCAAGACAGATTTTGCTCATATACATGTTGAAGAGTAAATTAAAATGATGCAATTCAGACTAGTGCTGCAAGATTAGATTTGTGATTTATGTTTTTAAGTTAAAAATCAGCTCACAGTTCAAATTTAAAATGCGTCTGGGAGTATTAACATTTGAGAGAAGACTGAGGTCTGAACGCAAGAATCCAGGGACCCTCGCTCTTGCTATGATGCAGGATTGCTAACTACTCAGCCACCAAACCACACGCTACATGAGTAAGGACAAAAGTGAGAGGGCGTTTTTAAACTTGTGCCTTTTTGACCCAGTTCTTCAAAGTTTGTTTATAAACTGCATGTCCCTCTAGGGCTGCCATAGATACAAAAGTAGGTGGGAGGTCTAAAGTTAGTGGCTCTAAATTTGCAATTCACTAGATGCCAACAGAAAAATGTAAAGACTGAGGATACAACCAGAACATTTAGCTTGGATTGTTATTCATTTCCAGTATTAAATCAACATGTGTACATGGCATGCTACAACAATACCAGCTACTTTCCAGTTTAATTTCCAAATTTAACTGATCAATTATTCTGAAATTATTGTTTAGTATATCTGCGCTTTAATTTGATTTCATTTATATGTGCCATGGATTATTTAAAGCAACACTGCACTCATAAGGAGGCTAGTAGGTCAACTTCAGGACATGAGATAGAAAGCTGTGTCAATTTGCACAATTTATAACATAATGATATTCAAATTTTGACAAGCATTGAGATTAGATTTGTTTTATAATAGAATTTTCTTCACATTTTAAACGTGTCCAAAAGAATCAACAAATCGACATGTCAGAACATGAACATGTACAGTTCTAAACTACAGGGTTAGCAGTTTTTATGCAGAATAAGACATGTTGTTTGTGGAGGAACTTATGGTACTTCAAAAGTTGCAGCCTTTTAAATTGTGATTAATCTTGCAGCCTTATTGGACAGACAACTAACAAACAATAGGTCCACATTCTACAGGATTATTCACAGTATGATATATATATATGGAATCAGAATAGTCACAACTTCTATCAGCAAACTGTAAATGTTGCAGTTATTTAGGTATAATACTTAATAATAATTTAGAAGAAAAGATGGTAAACTTAATCTATTTGGATACTTAATAATAGTATTAAAATCCATGGCATCTCTTCTACTGCCTATTGGACATTAACTTGACAAGTTCTTTTCTATCTGCTGAACAAGCATCTTGAAGGAAAAAGGGGGAGTATGCAAAATTGTGCGAGTTTCTATACAAGCCAGCACAAAGCTCCATCTATCCATTGGGAGAGAACCACAATGTGACCTAACTGGTTGAACAGTGAACAAACAACACCCACCATTGACTTGTGCAATATTTAAGAAACCGGTGCCATAAAACGCTCAAATTTAGGTCAGAGTTCAAGATAAGTAACATTATCAACCAACGCTATCTAGACTGTGTTATTAATTTAGCAAGAGTTAAATGGGGGACTAAAGCAGGATTATGCAAAATTTCTATTGAAAAAATCTTATTTAAACAACCTTTTGTGTTGTTTTAACATGTTTTGACATGATTTTTATGTTTTAACAGATACAAAATTCCAAATTATTAAGGAGTAAAAGTGCTAGCCTACATAAATAAAGCGTCCTCTTACTTCTGTTTAGAAAGATATCAAATGATCAAGGCATAACATATATGCAAAATATGTACGCAAATGTACTACCCTGCTCTCAGCAAAGTTATAAACACATTTTATCAGAAACAAAATACAATAAGATACAGTAGCATATATGAAAATTTTAAAACGGCACAAATATTACATTGGTTTGCTACATGCATTTGCTAATAAAATGTGTATATTGCCTCCTTCAAGATTAAACCAAGCCTTATTCATGGGTTTCAGACAAACAATTCCTTCATGATTTGAAGGACTTTGAGGGGACCTATATAGGACTTTCCCTAGTCAAAAGATATAATACTTTGATTTGATGAATACATTAGTCCGCTATTATTTATTCCCGCCTCAGCTGTGACTTGAGACAGACGGACAGAAACATGGCTGAAATTCTGTGCCAATGGCCTCTCAAACAACCACTACAAATCTCACCATTAATTAATACAGGTCTGGTTAAGTGTTTTGCCCAAGAGCACAATAACCGTATGCCAGTAAATCTGTGTAATGCCTCAATCATCCAGGTCCATAATAAAAGCCAAAAGTAAAATCGGGCAACTGGACAGTATGCCAATAACCACAAGCTTTGAATAGTTACAGCAATCTCATCTAAAAGGGAGATTTTAAGTATTAGATTTTGCTACATAGATTTGAATGATTGGTTATTTGGGGGTTTAAATATGAGTCCCAACAGTTTGAAAACAAACTCTCAAAATCCTTAATCCTCCAGTCAAATTGCTTTGGTGGTTAACTGAGTAATATAAACTACAAGAATTTTAATCAAACACTTGGGGGCTTAATGTCAGATTTGCTGTTACATTGATTAGAATTGAAACTACTTTTGTACAAAGCTAAACCACCATTCAACCACCATATGTGATACAAAATTGGCCCTAGAGTTTAGACAATAGAGAATATGCTTCATTTATTCTTCTGTGTGTGCTGAGGGACTGTCCAATACAATGAAGTGCACATATGGCAGGTGCCTCAGTGGATCATCTCATCTTAAATCTCTAAACTACAGGGCTCCAAAGATTTGAATACGTTTTTCACAACAAAATAATAGAAGGATTTCAATAACAGTCATAATTTGAATAGGCAAATCAAACTTCTGCTATCTAGTCTTGTGCGTTCATTGGCACGGGGATTGCTCCATAGAAAAACATCCGACCTAAATACATCCCTAGTATATTAATTTTAAAGCTTTTTTTTAACATTTTATTGTGGACTACTAGCATGAAAGCAATGGAAATGTTTAAGTAATTCTTGGGCTACTGTGTCTTGTTCTTGCGCGTATTGGCACAGCTAGCTCCATTGGAAAGCACGCTATACATCGACTCCACTGCTTATATTTTCATAATCTTTACGTGGAAATTGTGAGTAAATATTTGAATTAAAAAATCTCTTCTCTTACTTGTCACAGTCTGTTCTTGCAGTGTGGTTCACTGAGTCCAGGCTAGCTCCATGTAGGGAAACACGCTACTTACCCTGCTGTCATAACCACGTTGTAAATGACCAGGTAAGCCGTGGCCAGAGCCCCCGGTCCCTTGCGCTTCTTCTGGGCCACATCGGGGCCGTGAGCCGCTTTGCTGGTCCCCGCCGCAGCTGCCGTCATGTCTGCTACAGCCCTCTAAACGCGCGCTCGGTGCTCCTCTGTGCTCCTGGATAGATGACAGCGGCTCACACTCCGGAAACGAAGAGTGCAGACTAATCCAGAAATAGAGATGCAAAGCGAGAGAGATTAGTTTGTGTACTTCCTGTTTCGTCACACAGTAGAATTCCATATGTTTTCATTTTATTTTACCTTGAATACATTTGACTTTTAAACTATACATACATAGTCTGCATATATATACATATATATATATATATATATATATATATATATATATATATATATATATATATATATATATATATATATATATATATATATATATATATATATATATATATATATATATATATATATATATATATATATATATATAGTATATATATATATATATATATATATATATCATATATATATATATATATATATATATCTCACGCAATGCACCACCAATATTGTCCAAAGTTATATATATAAACTATCCCCTTTATTTATTAAAAATGGTCAATTTAATGACCTGAACAATGAACACCCCTTATGGAAATATTGGCATGCATGTATTTTTCTCTCTTTTTCCATATCCTTGTGCTCATGGCGGGGTTGAGTCTGTCTGTTTTTTCGCTTTAGGGTCCATTATAAAATTTGATTAGAAATTATGCTGTTCTCTGCTGTGAATTTAGCATTTGCATTTCTATTATCAATACAAGTCACATTTTACTAAATAATCAGTGGGTGAGCAAACTACATACTACCTACAATAATACAAATAGAGTTTACTTTTTTAATATGTATCAATAAATGTAAAGGGAAAAAAAACATGTATTAAAAAATGTGTTTATGTTCTTATTTTTGGCCACTAGATGTCAGCATTTCACCAATAACTGACCAATGAAAAGGCATTTATGAAAAATTATACAACATAAACCATGTGAAATAATTGTATATTCAATTTGGCGTGGTTCCAGGGAACAAAACATGCACATATCAAATTTATATAATTTATTTTTTCCACTTATAAAAATATTCAGGCGCTATCCAAGGCAACCAAGTTTCCGGAAGTGTAACTGGTGCTGAACGCGGAAGAGTCATTTGTTTAGGTTTTAGTTTTATCAAGACGCTTCGATTTTTTTGTCTCTAACAGTTGGATATTGTGTGTTTCTTTTAATTATCAAGATGCCTTTATTTGCCCAAAACCCATTTGACCAAGATGTTGGTAAGTGGGGTGTTGTTCATGGCAATTATTTGTTAAAGAGGTGCTCCGATGAGGCAACAGGAGCTAACTTTAGCTTAGCACGAGTTTGGTCGCGACTGTAGTTTTGTTGTACAACGGTTGTCTTTGTCTTTTACTGTGAAAATAAGTGCTAAATATCATGTATCCTAGTCTTAATCTTAGTTTTTAAGAACAAAATACCATTGACAGTTGTCTGCCATTCTTAATAGCACCTTAAAGGGTATTGTTGGCCATTTAAAGCCCCATCTAACCTAATACGCTGGACGAGAATGACATTGCCACAAGTTGGATCTCGTGTCCTGGGCAATTAGTTACTTGACAAAACAGATTCTAAATGATTAAAATGTCATCTATTAACAATTTGATATGTGAGAACAAAATGACAGAAACCAATTTTATGCTAATAAGGGCAAACTGTCAAAGCATTTAAACCCTCTATCAATGATATCAACAATGTGCTAGTTGTCATGAGTTGTCAAGTCTCGTGTTTCGCAAATTTGTAGTCTTCACTGGTCACTCCTGATAACACGTTACACAACAATAATTTTGTCATATCTTACCCCAGCATTTCCTAAACATACTTTTCATTCACTCAGGTCACTCTGTCAATATTGTCAACAATCTGTATCTTTAGTCAATCTTTTTTTTTTTTTTTTTTTTTTTTTTTTTTGGACTGGGTCGTATAGTTTGCTTCACATACAGCGATCCACCACCCAATCAGTGGTAGTAAATGAAAGTTACAAGCTCTGGACGGTCATGCATGGTCATCTGACTTAAGTAGTTAGTTAATATCTGTAATGTGTTAAAGTTCAACTCTAATCATAGGACAGAAAAATGAACAAAAGAATTCCCCACCAGTACAAAGAAAAAGTACCCAAGATAAATATTGCCCCCAAAAATTATCATTCCATCTAACATATATTGAATGATAGGTTGATATAGTAATTTTATGACAGGCCTAACTCTAAGCACTTATATGTTGTCAGTGTAAGGTACAAGTGTCAGATTTTATGATCTGCTGGTTGCATTATCTGATAGGATCTAGTCTGATGGGAAATCTATCAGACTAGATCAAAGGAGCGCTGTTGTATTGTCTGTGTCTTATATACTTTATTTTTAAACATTACTTTTTCTTCTACACAATTTAAATACCACAAATTCGCTACAATATACTCCAGTGTTTTTGTTTTAATTAGCAAGCTGTCAAAAGATAAATCAGCCTCGCCAACATAGTACAGTAGCAGTTGTGAAATGTTTCAGTTATTGTCCATTTAAAACCTTTACAACACAGTAGTATTAGGCCTTACACATCCGATTTTGCCTTTGTTTCTTACAGCTTTTTAGGCTTGTAACTAATACTGTAATTTTGCGACACTTTCTTACTGTTATGTCAACATAGACCTGATGGTTTGTGGGTCAGAATGTGGCAATGGAGATGAGTCAATGAATATATAGGAAAGAAGTATTTCAACTTCCCACCACAGTTATTCTCAAATATACAATCATGAAAATAAATAAAACACAAACACTATATATTTTTGCATTCTAAAATGTTTGCTTTTTCATTGCAGAAAAGGTAACCAATGAAACCAATACAGTAGATGACTGGGGCCTTATTATGGACATATGTGACAGAATTGGAACAACACCAAATGGGTAAGAATTAAATTAAGATGAAAAGTAGCTGTAGCTAAATCTGGCTTTAATGCATATGTACTTTTATTTTTAAACCTGAGGGCTTAATCAACAGTTTTGTGAGGGGAAAAAAATCTAACTGGATCATTAATAAATATAATAATCTTTTATTATAGTAGCAACAATCTTACATTTTTGTTTTCATTTCTTTCCCAACTCCATGTGTACGTGTTTTAAATTTATTGGTTGCAAATGTATTTATAATATGCGTTGAATGTATGTTTTATAATCATGTGCATTTTTTTTATCTTTTAGACCAAAAGACAGCCTGAGATCTATCATGAAAAGAGTCAACCATAAAGTGCCCCATGTTGCAATGCAAGCTCTCAATGTGAGTGTGTTATTCATTGTTGTAATTTTATATGGCAGAAAAAATAACTTATTAATCTTTCCTTCATTAAAAGTCTATGAGTTCTGCTGCTTCATTGGCATTTATAAATACAATAACAATTCCAATTCTGTTGTAGCAGGAAATATATATGGAATAAGTCAACTGTTTCTTCTACTACCTTGTATTATTAGCTAAATTTTTCAGCTTCACAATGTAAATATAAATTGCTACTGCTAATAATACTGAACTAAGATTAATTTTGTGGTGTTCTTGCAGCTGTTGGGGGCTTGTGTAGCAAACTGTGGCAAAATATTTCACTTGGAAATCTGCTCCAGAGAGTTTGCCAGTGAAGTCAGAAGTGTCCTAAACAAGGTATGTAAAGTGCACACTTTACTCAAATACTAAATAATCCTTCTTTTTTTTTTTCCTTCTTTATCTTTATATACACAGGGAGAGCCCAATGAGAGCACTCAAAACAAACAAATAACTACATAGATTTAAAACATTAAAAACATGTGCAGGTGTGATTGTAAATGTTTATTACCAGGTTATTAAAATGCATTAGTGGCCCAGTGCAATCCAGTTTTACATATCTTTGAAATATGTAAAACATTTTTGGAAAAGCCCCTTTCAGTTTTTCCCCTTTCAGTTCTAGTGCGGCCAGTTTTTAGACATAGATAATCAAGAGGTCTTAAAAGTTCCCGTATCAAAGCTCAAAAAGAAGTGAGATATTCAGGCAGTCTATAAAGTAGTCCGTTATAAGTACATTTTATACAGTGTTGTTCTCTTCTGATAGATATAGATATAGCTATTTAAACAAATACAGTAGATAAATTCTTTAGCTGGATACTAATTTACTTGGGTTTATGTCATATTTGGTGTAATTACTCTTGACTTTCCCTCAAGCACTGAAGGACAAATACAGAGGGGCAGACATTAATAATAAACGTTTTTTAATTCGAGAATACGTACCTATCTACCATTCTACTGACTACTATTTACGAAGGCTATATAAGTATTACCTATTCATATTCTTTGCTCAAATAACCAGTTTGTATTGTGCCTTTTGACTAACTTAAACTGACAAACTGCATGCAGACCACATTTGAATTACTCAGCTTTTATGCATTTTGTATTTGCCTGTTTTGGTCAATTTACTAAAAAATGTATTTGTGCTAAAAGGATTGCATCTTTTTTTATTTCATCTCCTTATACTAGAACATTTTAGGATTAATCCGGTTATTTCTTCTATATCTCAAAATGTTCCCATATAATATAATAAAATGTATTAATGTATTGTAATGTAATGTATTATTATATGTAATATGTGTTCTGCAGGCGCATCCTAAAGTGAGTGAGAAGTTGAAGGCGTTGATGGTGGAGTGGTCAGAGGAGTTTCAGAAGGACCCACAGCTCAGTCTGATCTCTGCAACTATCAAGTCTCTGAAAGAGGATGGAGTCAGCTTCCCCTCAGCATCTGGACAGGTACATGAAAAACAACCAGGGGAGCACAGACTACTGACATAAACAAAATATTTTTTATAAAACACATACAGCAATATAGGCAATACGTATTTTAGTTTTTTTTACTGTTGAAAATTGTTAAATTATCAAAATGATCAATTATTTAAAACTTTTGTAACACTTTATAAGAAAGCATATAATGAATAGTTTATTGTGAATTATTTAGTCTTAGTATTTAATACCCTCATCCCTTAAACCTTAATTAATAAACCATCAATACACTATTTGTTCATTATGAATTAAGTCTGTTCATGGCTATTTAAAGTAGGCACTTTATAATAACTATACCTTATTGCCATTAACTACACACACTGGCTTGTCCCTTTAATTTAAAAAAAAAAAAAAAAAAAACTTTTTATTTAGTCTGAGACCATTTGAAGCTTTCAATTGACTTGGTTGATGATAACGATAATAATAATTATAATAATAACGATAACAACAATAACAATAAATATCATTAATAATACATTATATTTAACAGCACCTTTCAGGACTGTAAAGGCCACCTTACAATAAAATCACAAAAATACTGCACAAGGTAAAACAATAAAACATGTAGAAGACACAAGACAACCAACTTTGCTGTATATTTGTCATTTTAACTCCCTATGAAGTAGGTTGACCTAAATAACGTTAAAAGCACTGCCTACATGGTATGAAGCCTGTATCCTGTTGTGTAAAAGCAGTTTGTGGCTCAGGTGGACTTTGTCACTGTAATGTTGACCCGGTGTTGTTCAGTATGCAGACTGTAAAAAATAAGGTAATGATACGTCATGATGTTTATAGCACTTTCTCTGGTGTCAATTAACCTCCTGAGACCCGACCCAGTAATGTGTGTCCTTTATGATGGACTTTGCGTTAACATTGACTCTCTTCTAAGTGTTTTGAGATGCATAGTCTCTTAATTCCTGATGTACAGTGTAGGGCACATCCAGGGCTTAAAAATGCTTATTTTCTAATTGTCACGACTATGTTGACGTTGGCAAAAGCCTTTAGCGGCATTGCCTCCTTCTCACTGTACTGCACATATTGTTGGTTATTACATGATTCAGAGCAGGTGAGGGTGGGTGAGAGACTGGCACCAGGAATGACATTTAATCTGATCGAGCTCAGAGTGGGCACAGTGGGAGGAGGAAACCACAACAGACTCATGCTGTTCAGTGTTTATCTACTTCCTCTTACATCTTCAAACATGTGGAGTGGAAGGGATAGAGGAGGAAAGTAATATTAAATTATCACACTGCTAATAGTATTTTCATTAAAGATGCACCATGAAACTTCTTTGGTTGGTGCTACCTGCTGGTCTCTGTGGAGATGTTATTGACAATGTTATCTTATCTAACAGTAATCTATTTAAAGGAGTTTTTCTTGCGCTTTTTTTTGTGGTGAGCATGATTTTCTCCATTGTGTTAGATACATTTTTCTTATCTATTTGTGTTATTCTTGATGAATCAAATTACTGTATTTAAAGTATAAAACATGCAACTTATATAATATTAAATGTCCAAATTCTTTACAAAGCACATTCCACTTCCTATTTTGAACTGTAGGTGGCGTTTTTACTTTTATGTCTTTCTTAACTCTATTCTCTCTTAATGATGTGCTGTCTATGTTTTCATATACAGCAGGGGTCCAGTTCAAAGGTCACTGCTCCGGCTGCAGCCAAAACATCAGAAGAGGATGACCTCGCCAAAGGTACTAGAAATGACTCATCTTCTATATGAAAGGGACATTTCAGATCCCACTTTCTTTTAAGATATGTTGCTTTTTTTTAGTTATATATTTGTATTTTGAGTCTTCTACTTAGGAAGGATATTGACAAAAATGGAAATATTTTTTAATTTTTTGTTTTAGATTATTTATATTATCCCAATTCACTTTTGTCAATGCACCTGAAATTTACAAGTATCGCATTGTAAAGAAATGACATTTAATTAAATTGTAAAATCAAACAACACTTTGTACCCTTATGTGAACGATTACATTGATTTATCTTTATATGTGATCAGGTCTTTTTGCAGACTATTTTAATATTTTCAATTCTAGCCAATATAATTCATATTTCCTTACCCAGGCTAACAGTTGCTTTCAGTGTATCTCCAACCTCTTCGCACATGAGATAAGTTTGTAAAAAGCATAAATAATTATGTTTTACTTTCATAGTACACTGAATACTACTTACTAATACAGTCTTTTTTTTTTTACAATAATGATAAATACAAATGACACAAATGCCTAAATAATAAATTAAAACAACAAAGGTCAACCCGCTAACCCACCACTTTTTCCCCAAACACACAAAGACCCTACCATAAAACAAATACATACAAAAAAAAAAGACTTTGAAAAAAGTCTTTGCTGGTCCATTTGTCCCCATGCATCACTGGTTTCTTCTTGTATTGATTCATTCTTCCTACATTCATTCTTGTGGGAACAGTTGGTGCAGTTACATACTAAATAATAATGATGAATGGTGTAGCACTGCCAAACCCACATGCACTGACGCTTTGACCACCATCCTACTATTATCGGTCTGTCTAAAGTTAGTTGCCAATTTTTATGTTTTATAAGTGCCAATTATTAGTGGTTTATAAGCTAAGATGGCTGTAAATGTTGAACATGAATTTAAAGGTGTATTTAAAATATTTAAACTTCTATGGTGCAGATTTCGCTACATGCTTGTCTCCATGGAGATGTCACTGCCTGGTCATATTATGCTAAATCTGCCTTTAATAGCTTTGAGCCATGTTATAATTGTTCTGCCTTCTCTTTGACCCACTTGAAGTTATATTTTGAGTAATTCATGTATTAGTTATGCAATTCATTTCAATTCAGCTGACCAAAGTGCTTCACATAAAAGTCATTAAAAAACAAATGTACAGTTAACACGATACATAGCAAAAGAAGGATAAAACACCTAAATCTTGTCTAAGTAATATGAAAGAGGTGAGAAGAGGTGAGTTTTCAGTCTCGTCTTAAACTGTGTTTAAGCCTGAGAGGATCTGACAGGTTCATTGTCTGGGCGCTGACACAGAAAAGGTCTCGATTAACATTAGTTTAATTAGTGACAGAGCCAAGTTTCAGTCAGTTTTAATAGTCAATAATCACCTTTGTTTTTATGGAGAAATCCACAGCCAGTCATCTGTTAGTACATGTTTTGAGCAGATTTCTGACAGAGCTTTTCAAAAGTCTCTTGTTTAGGTTGAGGAAATTAATATTGAAAGCCGTTTTATATGTTTTTAGTAAGACAAATCAAATTGAAAATAGTGATTTTTTTTTTTATTTTCCTGCAATGAAGACTCTGAACATTCTTGTTCTACCCTAGCATCGTACATGCCCACTGCTCTTTACTTTCTTTGTTCTCCGATACACTAGGATTTAACCATTCCATTTAGGCACAAATTAAAATAAACCCAGTAAACTAGAGTTTACTGTGACGTACCACAAATCGGCAAGTGGAAATCCGGAAGTCAGCAGACCTATTTCTTTTATGGAGTTGTTAATAATCAATATTGCAATTTAAAAGTCTAAAATATAAATCATAATCCACGTGTGTCAAAGATTATAACCATATAGCACACAAAAGCACCCCGAAAATGGATTTTAGGATGTCACATTAGTCATACCCATATAGTGATTAAACTGTCTTCAGTATCCACTACACTAAAAAAGTATTCTAAATAAATTAAGGATATTGATATTTTGTCCCACATTTTCTTTACTTAAATGTATTTTCTGCTCTACTTGCTTGCAGCCATCGAGCTCTCACTGCAGGAGCAGAAGCAGCAGGCCGAGACACGCCCCCTTGCCGTGACCTCTGACCCCCCGGCCTACAGTGCTGTTGCCGCGGCGACAAAGGAGGCGCAGAAAGTCCGGGCGCTTTACGACTTTGAGGCAGCAGAAGACAACGAGCTCACATTCAAGGCTGGAGAGCTCATACTGGTTTTAGACGACAGGTAACGAGGAGGGAAATATAGAAAAATATGGAATCCGATCTCAATATAATAATATAATTCAATTATATTGTAAAATTTCTGCATTATGGGCTCATAGAAATCCAATAATTACGTGTTTGAAGAATCATTTCTAAATGAGCAAAACAACAACAAAAATTGTGGCTTGATGATTTTGATGTGCAATTTGATTTTAATTTAATGTTTAGTATTGATTTTATGAACATAAACAAGACAGAGGATTGGCTGTAAACCTCTCCATTAAAAAGACCCAAGTTGATCAGTGATTCATTTCTCAGCCCTACCAATATAGTTAAATTGGCAATAATGTGATCACAAAATTGTGTTGGGGTTAAATTTCTAGACACAGTATGACTTTGAATAAATAGCTTGCCTTGTTTGACAGTGACTCAAACTGGTGGAAAGGAGAGAACCACAGGGGAGTCGGACTTTTTCCCTCAAACTTCGTCACGACAAACCTCAACGCCGAACCAGAACCAGGCAAGTATAATTTATATTTTACAATCAACAGAATTGTTTAGAGATACTACAGTGTGTTATTTATATCTATATAATTCTTGCTTGTCACTGTTTCAGTTTATATAAGTCATTTTTCCATGTACTTTTCTTTGAGGAGCAAAAATATGTATTGGTATAACTTTACTCGAGTAGAAGTAAAAAGTAGTAATTACTCTAGTAGTATTTTCATCACATGTTTACTAAACTACTAAACAAATACTTGGATATAACATCTAATTTATGTTTTAGTAGATGGTAAAACAATATTAAAAATGTAATATTTGAAATGAGCAGACAGATATATAATTTCTTTATATTAAAAATTATTCAAAATGTTGCGTAATTCAAACTTTTAAAAACATTTTAAGACTTTTTCAGTGATATAACAATTTTGTTATTTTGGAAAATACATGACTACTGTAGAGAGGAGTACGCATTATTTTACTGCTACTTCAATATAATAGTATTACTTGAGTAAAAATTATAATGTGATGAAACTGCTTTGTAAATTTAACTCTTTTTGCTCCACATATGATTTAAATTGCTGTAATCTGATTCAAGTGTTCTGTTTCTTTCAGTCCTATATGTTGACAATGCCGGCACTCCTGAACAGACCAGCCTAGAGACCAAAGCTGAGCCAGAGCCTGTTTTTATTGACGAGGTAAAAATGGCGCCAAGTCTGGAGTCTTCTGCAAAGTCACACTCAGATAAAACATTTTAATTCACTTTAATCCAGACATTTAATTTTGTTTCGTTTATCTTTTCCACAGCTGAAGATGGACAGGACGCTGGCTCTATTGCAGAATGTAGATCCAGCAGATCCGAGCCCAGACTCCACAGAGCTGCTGCAACTCGAGGGTACAACTATTTAAGGCATTACATAACATTACCTGGTCATATTCTTGTCTCTATGGAAATTTGCTCAGAATGTTCCAAAGTATGGCATTTAACTTTTTAATTTAACATCAGTGGCAGTTTGTGAAGAAAAATTGGGAAAAAAAATGTTGGAAAATACAGGAAGTAGTGAGTTCTATAACACACTTCAGAACTGAAGAAGCGGCTTGGATGAGCAGCAAAACGTCTTCACTCCTACAGGGATTTGTCCAGTTGGCAGATTTTAACTTCGTCTTTTGCTATGGATCAGGCCTGGACGACTGAGGGTTTACACAGAGAAAATCCCTCTACCTATGTCGCTAACTGTCATCAACTATGTTTTAGTGAAATGAGTAGTCTCATATACACTTTAAAGTAAACTCAAAGTAAGAATATTTTTCAGGTTTATTGCCATTCTGTGGAACATTCCAGGCAAATCAATAACATCGCCATAGAGACAAGCAGGTGATGGACCCTCTAGTCCTCGAGAAAAGTTACATAGAAAAGTTACGTCTAATGCGTTACAAGATTTGTGTTTTTGCTTTTTGTGCTTTAAACAGGCGCTTGTGCACACATGAACCCACTGATTGATGAGAAACTACAAGAAATTGACAGGTAACAAACAAGTATATACTGTCAAAAGTTTAAAATTTGTATAAACATTTTTTGGATTCAAAGCAACATCAGGAATACAGTTCTCATTTTAGCACATCCATTGGGGCTCCTTACTTGTTCATTTTACTAAAAGAACACAAGCAAATGCACTTTTTAGAAAACTGGCACCAAAAGTTAGGGCATTTATTCATGAATATTTATTTTTAAAATGTTATAATTCACTTGGCAATACCTGCTTGATAATGCTTAATCTCGTCATATTTCAAAAGCTAAACAAGGTTTGCAGTGACTCTAGTGGAGACTGTCACTGTCCTTAGGGGAGACACATACGTTGTCTAGTATGAATGTTGCGTGTGTGTTGGTGCGTGTGTGTGGAGGGGCTGATGGCACAGATTGGCAGCCTCGCTTTTGTCAGTCTGCCCCAGGGAAGCTGTAGCTACAATACTATCACCACAGTGTATGAAGCGAATGGAAAAAGTCTGTCCAAAAAGAGCTATATAAGTGTGATCTTTTTATTATTTTTTTTGCCATACATTATTCACTCTTCTCATTAATTAAACTCAGCCCAGACATAAGGGGCGGGAATGACTCATGGGCGGTTGAAGGGTTGTCTTAAAACTAGAAGTTTATAATTATACACTGTATATCAAGCAAGCTTTAAATGTATGAATTTCACTTAGTACAAACTCAGTTGCATAAAAGTATTACATTTACAGAACGGTTACCAAAATCTGTTCTCTTAAGGGTTAGTTTAAGTTTGTTTGATTATTAGCAGTATTTTAGGTCCCCTCCTGATAAGTCTCTTAAAAATGTGTGTTCTTTCCCTGTTGTAGGAAGCACTCTGAACTGTCTGAGCTGAACGTGAAGGTGCTGGAGGCTTTGGAGCTTTATAACAAACTGGTGAACGAGACGCCGTATTACACTCCATACTCCAAACTGCACCAGCCACAGTATGCTCCCACGCCAACCGCCATGTCTATGCCGGTAAGACACGCAAAAGTCTTTAAAATACAGTTATGTTATGTAGGTGACATCACTACATTCTATTGGCCAATAATATTTAGCCAGGTAAAATTGTTGAAGTGCAGATTTGTATTGAAATGCAACAAGTTTTTGGGTCTAGTCATTTATAGAAATGATCTGGTTAAACATTTGTGCATTTACCTTTTGGATATTTCATGGCAAAGTGCAATGTAAACAACAGTGAGGAGTATGACATCATCACATCTTAGAAACTGAAAACCACCAGTATTCAGTCCAGAGGAAAAAAAAAGTTGTGCTCTTGTTCTGGATTAAAATTCCATCATAATTTCAGATGGAGGGCAGGGTCCTATATAACTCTATGGAGATGTACTTTTGCAAGAAATATCCAAATTCATGCTCCACAAATGTTGAACCATATCATTGATCGTTTGGGATTAGCTCCACAAACTTGCCATAATAATCTTATGGCTTCATGTAATTTCCACTGACAACAATAGCATATTTAGAGGTAAATAATGACACCACTTTCTAACTATTGTGAAAAAATAATTTCATTTGTAGTTGTTTATTTCTGCTGGCAAAGTTGTTAAACCTTGTGTCAGTTTTTGTTTCATGTGGATAGGGCCAGTAATTAGCGATCTTAACCATAAACCGTGTCAACAAATCTGCAATATGACAGTTAAAGGGCCCATGTTACACACTATTTTCTAATTTATGTTACAATGTTGTTTCCTCATCAAAAACATACCTATATTTTGTTTCATTCACATATGTTTAAGACACCCCCTGCATATCTAGGCTGAGTTCTTCTCTCAAACTGAAAACATGTCATGTTGTGATGTCATGTGTTAATACACAAAGTGGAACGGAGCATTTTGAGCTGAGGACATGTAGACAGACTGATAATAAAGGGTTATTCAAACCTATGTGAATTAAACAAAACACATTTCCAGGTATTTTTTTTTATTGAGGTAACATAACATGGCTTAAAGCTCGCATGAATTAATTTTGTTTAATATTGGACCTGTTAAAAAGCAAATTCCACCATGGAGTTCTGACCTGTTTTAGGCACTATATTTTCAACAATGACATCTAATTACTTTTATTGTATTCTTAATATAGGACAATTGGTGTATTTTTACTTACTTGGTGCCTTTATTTAAGACATGCCAGATAAGATTTCTTATCTTATTAAGAGTTCTCCCTTCACTCAATAAATCAGTCACAAACAAATTCACTTGTACAGCGCTCTGAAAGATATTTTAAATCTTAATGTCAGCAGCTTCATCTTTATAATCTATATTGTTTCACTGGTTACGCAACATAATGACAGTATTGATTAAAAAAATATATGTGTGGGTTAACTTAACAGTTAAATTTAAATAAATGTAACAAACACATTTAAACTCAGAACATAGAATTATATTGAAATACACTAAATCTTTTTGGTCTTACTGTTACAGAAGTATTACACTAGGTACAATGGCAGGCTTAAATTTAAATCATTGTTACAGTATAGCAAATATCAACTAAAAAAAACAAGTTTCTGTGTCAAATTGTTGGCCAACTCTTTGTCCCATTTCTCTTTTGTGTACTTAAAAAAATATAAATTGAATACATTTTATAGACAAACTTATTTTGGTCCCAGGCTAGTGTAATTCTACTGTTTCGGATGTTTACTGTTTTAGAACATGAAAAACATAACTTGTTCATTTTAAACGGTTTGCACTGGTCTTCTGAACATCCTACTTATTCACCATGATGAGCACTTTTCACAACTCTCAGAGAGTTTTCCCTTCATTGTAAATCTAGTAATAACTAGCATGCACTTATTGATTCTCTGACAATAAAAATGCTTTATAATTAGATGTAGACGGTACACAGCTGGATATTTTTACTTAAAGAGCTGCTTATACAGTATATCTGTACTATGGGAAGATATATTGTATAAGCAGCAAATACATGGGGAAAAAAATCTGCGTCCCAAAATTTGTCCCTTTTAAATATATCATAAAATAAGCTTGGTTTAAAATGATTTAGAAAATACTCCTTTATGTCTTGTATATTGACTTCTGTTTTGAGCTATTGCTGCCAATCCTAAATCCATTTTTAAACCTGCCGTTGGTGACAGATTGAGAAAACAGTGAATCACATCATGTCCTTTCCTTCCCCTTAGCGTCGGCCATATTACTCAGGTCAGTCCACACGAGTCGTACATAATTTATTTATAGACTGATTTATTTCAAGGCTGGAGATTTTCTGAGCTTAGGAAAGGCTTTTGACTCACTGCAGGAGTTGCCACCGTGCACATTTTCTGTTTACTTTTTTCATCGATTAATTAGTTATTTTAAAAGATTTTGGAAAATCCTACAGGACTAGAATACTTTTGATGTATCTGATTTTTATTTGACTGCCTAAATCTTGAGCTGCAATGATTAATCAACTAATCGTGACTAGTCGAATATAAAAAAAAATAATAATAATTGTAGTCGTATTTGTTATCTGGACATTACAGACATGAAAAGACAGTGGCATTATTAAATCAAAATCTCAGAAAATAATAAACAATTTATGATCTCTATGAATAATATTCTTTATGTCCAAATACATTTAAAAGCCTTCAGTCACCATATTTTAACCTTTCTTAGGATGATAATGTACTTAAAAAATCTCAGTGTATTCATTGCAGCACCACTTACATCTTGTATTTTGCCAATTATAGGTTTGTAGTTATTTAGCTTATGAACATTACTGCAATTTTTTATTTTATTTTTTTATTAGTCATAGATTGCAAAATGCCTGTGAACGTGAGATTTGTGCTTAACTTGACCCGGAAGCAGAAGTAAAGCTGTTTGAGGCCATCCTGTTAAGGATATATTTACAGACAAAATATATTTTTCATCAAAAACACAATATGTACACATTTCTTGTGTCATTTTATGTGATTTGATTAAGCTGTTTTCCCATTTATCTTGCTTAGTCTCATTGAAGGCATATAGCATGACCTATTTTCTGTATCCCCACATGAGAGGTAGACATGTTCACATTAAATGTAGCTCTTGGTACTGTTTATAATTGCACAAAATGAGGATTTTTTTTTATTAATTAGAAAAACACTGGGCATCATGGCCAAGTTGTTTATGTAAAAATGTGATGGTTCTTGTTCTCAAGCTGATTATCCAATCAGAAAACAGAATGAGCCTTGCATGAGTCTCTCATTTTGGTCACCATTTTCAATGCTGAAATACGGTTGATTTAACCTAAAAGGAGTCTCTCTCATTTCAGTTGTCACTACCTAAACCACAGCACCTGTAGTCATTACTTAGTGTTAGTGCAGCCTCTGCAGCTACTGAGTAAATTCTAGAGGTTCTGAGCTTTCATGAACTTTCATGTGAGGCCATATAGGTCTATAATGTATACATATAGGTCTTTTTGCAGGTTAAAGCCCTGGCATGTGATTATAATTGTTTTTTGTTTTTTTTTTTAAACCGGCAAGAGTGCAAGCTCTATACCCTACATTTAAGCAAACATCGTGTCAAATACATAATGCATGACGTTTAATCCCAGATTATTGCGTTCTTATTGATTTGGCCCATACTCCTCTGTTTGTCTGGTTAATATTCAGTCAGCCTTTTGCTCTGGGAGGAGGAGGATGCTGTAGCTTTTCTTGGCTCTTGCAGTTTTCTGCCTAATGATTGATATCGCTGTCTGTCCCTGGAGATTTAGAAAAATGTCCACTTCACTGGGCCGGCCCACGCTTTATTTCATCCTTTATCATGATTTTTTTTTTTTCTCCTTTTTTTTCTGCAGACTGTGAATGCATCGTCAGGCTGTTCTTGCACCTGTTGTGGTTTAACATAAAGGACTGGTACATCTGGTACTGTCTATGTCAATAAGTGCATTTAACTTACAGAGCTTTTGTAAGCTTAATGGTTTGAAGTCTACATTTCTTATTTAGAAGTGGTTTTCTTGTCGTGTGGGTTAGTTATGGTGTAGATCTGTTTTGAACCTGGTTTATTGTCTAAGTTCAGTGCAGTTATAGTGCTTGTTTAGCCCTGTGTTTTTAGTCCTGATTTTGACTTTAAAAATTTGTTTCAAATTGAATATCAATGTGTGAGGTCAAAGGTCGGAGGATCAATACCCACGGAATCAATTTCTCCTGGGATTAAGCTTTGTTTTTGTGTCCTTAGGGAGCATACTTCATTCACATGTCTAGTAAGAATATGTTATGTGTCTGATGTGAGTGATTGGGGCTGATGGCGTAGATTGGCACCCTCGCTTACATCAATCAATCTACAGTGGCTTAGCACCACCGAGTATGGACTTAATGAATAATTGAGAGACTTCAACAAGCTTCAACAAGTGCATTACAAATGTAAGGCATTCTTGAGACATCTGTGGGGAGGCAATCCCTGATTAATACAATTATTTAGGCCAAGATGATCCATATGGGCAAAATCTTTATATTATAGAGCTGCTCCTGTAAAACTAAACCACTGAAGTTCACATTGTTTTTAATCTGTTCTAACCTCACACCTGTATCGCTGTTATCTTCAGTACGTAGGCCCGACCGGAGCTCCGTACATGACCACAGCGATGACCCAGGGACCCCCCGCACAGACCTACTCTCTGCCCAGTGACCAGCCCTCCTCGCTCTGCTCTCTACCTCCCAACGCTCCCCCCTCCAGCCAGCCACAGCCATACATGAGGTGAGACCATAGAGCTCCTTATATACTGTTAGAATGACTCACCGCTGACTGTGAAGAGAACAGGGCCAGTGTAAATTACTGCAAGTGTTAGAAAGAAGACACATAAGTAATATAAGGACACTATCCTTGGGTTTCAGAATGATGAGAAATGAAGACTGTTATCCTAGTCTTTAACAATGATAAACATACATTTTTTTGCAGGAGTGTTGGCTAACATGCAAAAACAATGTTAGACACTAAAGTTAATTACATCTGTCACTCTGGGCAAATGCAGAGGTAGCACAACTGAATGAAAGAGGTGCTATGTGAAACAGACAGGAAATCTAATCACATATTATTATTTTATTGTATAAATATCAATGAGTTTACTGGTCCAAAAATGTACCAAAAATACAAAGCTTTTTTTTTTTTTTTTTTTTTTTTGATATCTGATTGTCGAACCACAAAAGGAAAAAACATTCTTTAAAGTTTGCTCTTACAAACTCTTTGGCACAGTTTTAATACCTGCATATTA
The DNA here is from genome assembly GCA_019594935.1 of Periophthalmus modestus. Classification (NCBI taxonomy): domain Eukaryota; kingdom Metazoa; phylum Chordata; class Actinopteri; order Gobiiformes; family Gobiidae; genus Periophthalmus; species Periophthalmus modestus. The sequence continues at coordinate 3,369,287 of JAIEZT010000009.1, forward strand.
ATATTTCAGCTTGTGCTCAGTTTTAAAACAACATTTTCAGACAGCAAAGTGAAATCGGGGTAGATCGTCTAAGCCAGTCAGAGCGAAAGATAAAATACTTAAGTATTAGTCGCACACAGCAATACCCCAGCTTTAAAGTGATTTAATCCACAGATACAGATTGAAGAATGTAAGAAAAAAAATAAGACATTATATGAGAGAATTTTAAAAAAAACTTTTCTAACCAAATTATATTTTTTAAAACTATAAAATACTACAAAATGTATTAAAAACCAAAATTTATTCTCAATTGAATACTATTCAATACTACTAGTATCAAAACTAAATATTGATTTGAGCAAGAACTAGACCTAGAACCACATGGTATAATAAAAGTACTATGTTGGAAATGGCATGTTGCCTATTTTTTTGTATCAAATTAGTTTAAAATTGCATTATTGTGTTATTATGAATCTCAATTATTAATATCATCTCCTACTAAAACTGTTGTCTCTGCTTTTTACTGTGTTTTTACCCATGTCTTTTCTGTCCGCAGCAGTGCCATGAACCCTCAGTACATGACCCAGGCCCCATTCGCCCCTCAGAACATGGACATGTCAAACTACCACCACAACCCCCAAATGCCCCCTGTGTCCTATCCCATGGCCCCGCCTCCTCTACAGACCCCCCCACAGCAACAACAAGCAGCCTACTACCAGCAACCCTTGCTCTAAAACCCGTTCTGTCTGTTTCTATGTGTGGTGAGTGTAAGAGTACAGTTATGGCCCTTAATGATATTTGAGACAGTTGTAATGCGATCAAGAGTGGATATTGTGTGCATGTTTTTGGACAATCGCACAGAAGGACATTTTTCATTCGCCCAATGCTGGTTTTCTATAAATATCTTGATGTAAAAGTAGCCACTAGGTGCATCAAATTCATTCTACAACAGCGCAATGGCAAGAAATACATATAGTTTGGATATGATTGTCTAATTTGTTTTGCGAATGGTTGAAACAGCTCTCTGGTGTGCTAATAGAGGAACAGTCTGTCAATATAAATTCAGTTGTTCCAATAAGTATACCTGTAAGTTAAACCTTAGTTTCAGTATATTGGGGTGCTGCTACAGTTTAAGTCTAGGGCAAAATTCTTCAGATAGATTATGATGACTGATGCTAGGAGGCCTCAGCGGTCAGACTGATGGAACAAATAGAACACATAGATGGTTTCAATAAAAATCTACACAATTCACCACCGGGAGCCAATTCATTTTAAATACAATACAATGTAAATACTTTTGACACGGTTCATTGGTGGAGGCAAGTAAATAGATTTGGCTTTTAAAGTATTTCACCAAAGTTTATGTACTATGTCAATTCACAGAAACTGTGATTGAAAATAAATACATCTTTGTTACATTCACAACTCATAACCCCCATTTTAGCCACAGTTTTTCTGTCCCAATTTCCCTTCACTAATCTTGTTTTTATGTCTAACATATTCTTACTGAAGCTGCTACAGATCTTTATTATTTTCATATATATTTTAGCCCTGTTAAAACTGAATAAAAAAAACACTTTTGGTCAATATGAAAGGCAACATGGGTCTTAGTATATCTATGGACATTTTCTTTTTCAGCATAGAGCACTACTCCTGAACAGTCTACATAAAGGTGCACTATGTAACTTTTCTTTGTCAGGGGTTTGTCACCTGCTTGTCTCCATGGAGATATTATTGCTTTGCCTGGAATGTTCTTATATTAAACTTGTACATTTTGCATTAATTCAACTGCAGCTTTTTTATTGCTCAAAAACATTCTTACTGTGAGCAGGTGTCGCCTCTCCACTGAGACTAACTTGGCCTATTACCGCAACTGCCACCTACTTATTTTTATTATACATGCCATACTTGAGAATATTCTAGACAAAGTAATAATATCTCCAGGGAGACAAGCCGGTGGCTGACACTCCACCAGGAAAGTTCTATAGTGCACCTTTAATATGATGTATTGGTTGTATGTATTGTAGCTCTGAGCTGCTTTTCTATTGGACTTTTGCTAATCATTTCTTCTGTCATAAAATGTAAAAATATCTTAACTTCACACTGCTTTTCCAGTTGCTACACTCAAAATATTGAATTTAACAGTAACTCTTTCTATTCATTTATGTTATAGGGAAGGCCATTTTTGATACTTCTTGCCCCGGGCCCCCAAATATCTATCGACGGGCCTGGTTGTGTGTATGTTTGACTGAGTTTTATACATGTACATTGGGAATCTATCTATTTCTAGTCATTGTAATAGAGGCTGATTATGCAAAGATTAGTAATGGGATTTCTCTAATATAATTTTGTTTTTATTTTTCCACATCAGTCTGATAAAATGTTAAAAATGTCGAGCAACTTCCCCTTTAAATCCATGTACCTATCCATTCGTTTGCCTGCTATTTGAATGATGTATGGCAATTATATGTGTATATTGTTAGCTTGTGGGTCTACTTTGAATGTCTAAGATGCAGTTGTAAAATGCTATGGTGATATGAAGAACGGGCAGTGACATACTGCTTGCTGGGTTGCTGTCCTTATTTGGATTGTACTGTATTTTGTAAATTGGGGCCTATTAAATATTAAGATATGCATGTGATTCTATGGATACACGTGTTTGGCGTAGCAGACAGGAGCAATGTAGCGGGTTTGTGTTGCATGCATAATAATATGGAAACCTAACTGCTTAAAATCCTAATCTGTAGTGGGTTAGGGATAGACATTTCAAGTAATTTTTCTTCTATATAGCTGATTTTATTGGTTGCCATTTACTCATAAAGCATTAGTTGTTTAATGTTACGGGCTACAGTTTCATCTTTAAGTTTATTTCAATTATTTATATTAGAGCTGTGATTTTCACCTGATGGGATATGGCCCAAAAATGATATTATTAATGATATTTGAATATTGTTTTAATAAATGAAGTTGTTTTCTTGTTCCCATAATGAGTGTATAATGTGTAGCCATATACAAAATATCTATTGGGTCTGTATATGTGCATTTATATGATTTAGTATCTCTGTTTTTGCACCTGTCTGCTTCTCCAAATGACCAAAGGCTGCATCAATTGGGAAATATCTATACCTAAAATAATTCAGAAATGTTGGCGTTTTATTTTATTAAATTCAGAATTCAGTTCACAGTGCACATTTTAAATACACCCAGGAGACTTGGCATTTGAGAAAAGGCTGAATAGACTGCTAAATACAAGAATTGCATGCATTTCAGAACATGTCTGTAATAGTCTAAACTGCAGAGACCCTTTGGAAGTTGCAAAGGACAATATATTGTGTACATAACTGCAGCCTAGCCTATACGCTTATCTTGTCTTCATTCTAATTTAGATTGGCTCGTCTACCAAAAATCACTTGCAATTGAATAACTTTGTATCTTTGTGACCCAATTTACAAAATGCTAATCTATTCCTTCTAGACTTTTTCCCATTCTTTATGTTTAATCCATATCTGTCAGTCTGTATGTTATATGTAAATTTCATGACATTTTGCACCTTAGCTTTGTGAACTTATCTACCACTGGATGCCTTCTTGTTCATCTGTAGAAATCGGACTTTACTTTGGACAGATGCTTCGTTCATAAATGTATAAATCTGTATATTTAAAGTATGCTAGAAAAACATCATCTGGGATTTTAAAACTTTATGCTTTTGTAATGGCATAGAATAATAATTTGAAATAAAAAAATATACAAGAGTGCATGGTGTCTGATGTGTGGAAAAGTGTTCAACTTTTATTTACATTAAATTTACCTTACCCAGAATGTATTCATTGTTGATAGTAAGGAACAATAAACACTCAAAAAAGGCAGGTTTGGAAAAATTGAAGGTGCAATATGTAACTTTTCTGGTGGTGACCTGCTTATCTCAATAAAGCTTTAGATGTATTTATTTAAAGTGACAGTGCATATTCATGAGCATACAATGTGAATAAGCCAGAATTCGACCAATGGCTATTTTCCATCTGTAGATCTGTCTTTGCTTGGAAGATTCCACAATATGCCATTGAATGTCTGATTCTTGCATTCACTAGTTAAGTTGAATTACTGAAAATACATTGGAAAAACATTCTTACTGTGAGTGGATACAGATCTGACCTGGTTCTGACCGCTAGTTGTTTCTATGGTGATTTAATTCTCCAGAAGATTGCAAGTCCCATATCAACCCAATGTGAAAAGAGTAGGCACATTTTTTTGGTTAGGTTCCTTGGTAAAAAATATTTATCAAGTCTTAGTTTAGTTTGGACCTGATCTGATTCAGATCCATTCTAGCTTAGTCCACCCACTATATTTACAGTATCATCAATGTTCTTTTAAAGTCTTGGAAAATCACTTAATGAATGGAGCGCTCTTGTCTACTGTTTGGTGCGTGCATTTTCACAATTAACATGCTCCAAAAATAGACTCAGGATTTAATTAACTCTCCTTGAGCTCCTTCTGACAGCTGCTGTGATGGACTTGGCTCATGTTGTCATTATCGTGACAGAGATTCATGTTTTACAGAACAAAAGCTTTATAAATAGATAGTCACTTTATTTCTTCATAAAGGACAGGCAAATGTGTTGTAAATGTAGGCTAACTTTGCAAGAATGAAGTAATTTGAAGGTTTAATCGATAATTTTGTAAAGGAAAGTTTTTTTTTAATAGTGTTTGATACATTGAATACCACATATTTTAAACTTGTTTTAACTTGGTATTTTTGTACTTTTTATACACGCAAAAATGTATTCAGAATTAAGACTTCATTCACAAATGTTGTATGCAATTAGGGATGTCAAGATGAAATGGTCTATTGAAAATCAGAAGAAATATACAGAAGAACTACTAAATATAATAAAACTGAGAGTAGACAAGGACTTACACAGGATTAGAACAGAACCAAACCAAATTTACATAACTAAACTGGGTAAAAGCAGGACACGTATGAACACATCTAGTATGAAGTTAATCCAAATCAGGAATAAACCACCTAAACCAAGTCTCACCAACTTGGGACGGGACTAAACTGACACTAAACCATGGCTCTAGATAAGATCAAACACAGACCAGAGCACCATACAGGGCCTGTTTTTATATTATTTTATAATCTCTACTGAACTAAAGAAAATAGCTGTTAACTTGAAAACTACCACATGGCATCACAAGGTGGAACAGAGCATTTCGAGCTTTGGAGATGTAGACAGACTAATAAAGTGTTACTCAGACATGTGTGAATGAAACAAAACACAACTCCAGGTCTGTTTTTGAGGAGGTAGCAACGTCCTACCATGGCTTAAAGCTCACTGGAATCAATTTTGTGAAATATAGGACCTTTAACCAACAAATATCAAGTCTACCGTGTAAAACAATAACGATGAAATGAAATCCATGCTTAAACAAAGATAACTTAACCATGTCTAGACCAGGGTTTCCAACTGTGGACTTAAAAGGTAGAGATAATGGATTGTGTGTGTGGTATTGTCTGGAACAGTGCAGCTGGTGACAAATGGCGTCATCATCTGTTGTTTGTTCAAAGCAATTTCTTAAAACTGGAAATGCAACTTGACTCAGAAAACAGTGAAATCAGTGATATTACCATAAAAAAACAAAAAACTTAAATGCCAATAAAAACACAGACTTATGACCTACACTACTAAATCTGGGTGCATTTTATTGCTATTGGGAGCAAAATAAATAAATAAATGCATACATAAATAAGTAAATAGATAAATACACTAATAAATACACAAATAAATAAATATACAAATAAGTAAATACACAAATAAATAAATATATAAATAAACAAAATAATAATCATGGATTCCATTGTAGTTACATGACTGGGATATGAAAATGTCCACTAATATGCATCTTTTCTACATAAATTTCATTTCTTAGACACATTGTTTTTCACTTTCATAGTTTAGTTGTCCGTGGTTGTATCGCGGCTGTGCGTAATGATGGATCCTCATTGGTCCCGGGCGCGTGTGCGCAGCAGCAGTGAATCCGGTGGAGTGACGCTCGTAACAGGGGGAGGGGACACAGAGAGTCCCGTAGATTAAACCCGCATCTCCACTCTCATCTGCTCATCTCTCCTCTCGTAAACCCCACGGAACCGATCCACCTTCAGTTTGTCTGTAGTTTCCGCGGTCACAGAGCAGGTTCACACTGGATCCTCCGCCTCAGCAGCAGTTACAGTGGAGCGGCTCCGAGCGGCAGCCTCCTCCGTGGACCGACGAACTGGCTCAGATGTCCCAGCACATCTACACTCGGCACGGGATAGACGCACTGCAGAAGCCCGGGGTCTTCCAGGTACGGTCCTCCTGAGCACAGCTTTCACTTTGTACTTTCTACCCTGTTTTGGACTTGGCTTGTGGTCAGAAATAATAGAGGATGCATTTTGTTTTCAGTTCACAGAAATACAGCAATATTGTGGATTATTTAGTTCAATCTGGTGTATATAGGCTACTGTAATAAAACCTACAGCCATAGCACATTTTAAACACGCTTACATGCAGAGGGAAAAATGACAATTGTTTTAAACCACTTTAATTCATCAGTTTCATCCTCCTGTTACATGCACAATTTTGAGAACTTCTTGCCAGCTATAATATTTTGTTTTGAATGTTTAAGTGCTATGGCAACAGTCCTATTTTTCCTACCTCTGAAACGCATGCATAGGAGCCTCTGTAAGTTATACATACATTTGTCATTATTGAGTGAGGCTAAGGTAGTAATTTGCACCGAATACATTTGTCCTCTACGTTTGACCGCGTCCTTCAATGCCGTTGGGGTTAAACCTGTCAAGAGCAGCGGGCGACCAGAGTGCAGCACCCAGGGACCTATCTGAGCCAGGATCTTATCTCTGACTTACACTCCTTATGTTATGTTATGTATGTTTTATGCGTTACCCTGATCAGAAAGGGGTCACAGAACTCCCAGTGCGATTTACACACATCGCCATTAGAAATTCAGATTACACTCAATAAATAGATCTTCATTTGTCACTGTATTTAATAGGTTGTGTTCACATGCTGGGAAGGTGCCTATGTAACTCTGTGGGTGATTTTTGAAGAAACAGACGGACAGAAAAGCCACAAACTGAAATCTTCCAGCTAAGGTAGTCCTGACCAAGCATAGCACTGTTTTTGCTCACTGCTCCTGACAGCTTTAATCCCAGTGGCATTGAAGGATGGGTCAATCACAGGCGACGAACTTCCTTAGAATAAAATAAAGAGGGGGTATTTCAATTCAAAGGGTTTTAAATGTTAACATATAACATATTTAGATCACCATATTACCTTTTATTGTTTTGAAAATGCTTTATTTGCCGAAAACAACGCATTAACATGTTTGATGAGTTTCACTTTGTTTTTGATGCTCTGAGTCTTCCCTCCCTTTGCTCCTTGCCTTAAGTCACTTTAGCTTAAGAGCGCTAATGAAACTCACTTTTAATTCCCTCTAATGAAAGTACTGCACTTTGCATCAGGTTTGCCAAGTTGTTGTGTACAGTTTTGCATCATGTTCTTGTATAGCTGCGGAGAATTGTCCTGTGGGAGCCTGGGTGACGTAGACTTGTGGGCTGCTTGTCGCGTAGAATCTTATGACTAATCGGAAGGAGGGTTCGAATAGGACCCGGGAGAGATCGCTAAAATACTCAAACATGCATGGATGACATTTAAAACCTCTTTAGGCATGTTTTGGATGAGGGAAAAAAATGTTATAACATGGTAGATATCTTATTTTAAACAGAAGGAGGACCCAAAATGCAGGACTGCTCTTGAAAAGTTCTTCAGGTGGTTTTCACACACGTTGCTCTGTGGAGCGACCCCAGTGCACACTAGTACACACTAGTGTGCGTTTGCTTCCCCTATAGACAGTGGTCTTTTCTTTCACCTGTGGTTAGATACACTGTCAGGACTGTGTGCTCTGGTGTGAACAAGGCCAAGATTGGCCGTATTCCTGGCCCAGCTCTTCTGTCAAATTTTAGAACCCACTGTGGCCCGTGTGTCAAAAAGTTTGCCTACCCCTGGTTTAAAATTTGAACTATAAACAAAATCCCATTATTAAAACATAAATCACTTAAATCACAATCCAATCCCAATCGTTAATCTTGTCACCAAAACTGCAGTTAGATTATTTCCCCAAATTGTTCAGCCCTTGTCATAATATCTACATTTTAACAATAGACTTGGACACAGCCAAAACAACCAATCCACCTATAAACTCAAATAAATTTAAATAAAGACTAGCTGATTGTTTTAAAATGTAGAACACTGCAGTTTGTAGTGTTGTTTTAATATCTATTATATCTCAAACTTAGCATTAGCATTGTGAGTAATTGTAGTGTTGAACATGTAGTATTCAACAATATTGTCAGTGACATCCACTTGCAGCTCCCTGTCCGCTCCTTGATCTTTAAATATTTATTAATTTTAGTGTGACTCGCTCAAAAACCTCATAGAGATTAAATTGGATGGCAGTAGTGACGCTAACAGTGAGGTTGGAGGATGGTCCTGTGCACAGAGCCAATTAAATGACTAATTCTTTCATTCAGTTGTAACCTATGGGCAATTTCAACATAGTGTCTACAAAAAGAGTGAACAATCCTTAGTACAGCATTTGATTCCCTCCCATATTCTCGCAATAGTCTCCGTGCTACATATTTAATTATTGCTAATGGGTGTAATTTGTCAACTCCCCCCCAGTACAGTGCAGACGTGATTTATAAGAACAGAAATAAAATTAGAAGTTTTATTATGAATAAATTATAGACACTTGATCTATGAGGAGCCTAAACTTTTTCAGCCAAGATAACGATTTTAGCTGTGAAACCGCTGTAGTCTTTGTCTGCAGTCAGTATAACATAATGCATTTGTTATAGTCGCTTATGTTCAGCTCTAGAGAGAAACTCTACATAGAAAGGGTCCACAGGGTTTGGTAATCCACCTCAGATCTTCTTGCTGTGTGGCAGAACTGAAGTTGGTAATCATTAACCCACTGTTCCATCTTCGATCTTTCACTGTGGGAAAAATCTATAGATCGATTTATAATTTGTTCTACTTGTGTAAACTTACTTACTTACTTTAAATGATTTGTGATCCAAAATTATTCCTCAGTTACTTTATGCAATGGAGTTTTTTTCTGTCATGGTAAAGCTTATAACAACTAGGGATGTAACAATATCCAAATCTCTCTGTACGATATTTTCACAATAGTTATTTCTTCATGTAGTCACTGAAACAGAGCAAAGGATCATGGTCTATGTAGTTTTATGTAGTGCCAACAATGAATTTAAGCAAAGAGACTTGTGATTCCATATATTGTGATGGCCCATGATATTATTGTGAGACTCTTGACGATATCATATTACAATATTTTGGTTACTGTTACATCCCTAATAACAACTAGCATGCTAATGTGCATTTCCTGATTGTCATTTCCTGATTAGACAATAAAACGTTTTATAATTGGATGCAGACAGCACACAGCTGATTTATTTTGACCTCAAGAGCTGCTTATACAATACTGTATTTCTCTTCTGGCACAAGACACAATTTTGCTGAAATACATGGAAAAAAATCAGAGACAGCGCCTTCAGTACTAATGTTCATGAAAGCTCTCTTAATGATTTCTGAAGGAGGAAGTTGAAGATATTAGATTACAATCTGATCAAATTTCAGTTGATTACAAAGCCCTTGTTCAGATGTAGATTGAAGTATTACTATTAGCCTAGATGCGTTTTCACAAATAGGACAGTAGACACCAGACGTGACCAGATTTAGCTACCATAAATTCACATTGTATATATCTTATTCAGGTAAACCGCAAAACAAATGGACCCTGATATAACTAGGTCACACCATACGCCAGTTCTGTGCAGCTGGTTCTCATGGGCACAAACACATTTTATTATTTGCTTTATATTGGACAAATGAAAGTGTAATATATATCCAAGTTCATGTAATCAGGTCAGACAGGACGAGAGGCAGAGGAGGACCACCCCAGAGGCATGAATGGGAGTTTTATAATGGGGCTGTCAAATAGAAGGTGCCCTTGAGTTAAGGTTAAGGAGAAATACATAGAATGACATGGAAAATATGTCAGGTTTCATTTCTTAAAAAAAAAAAGAAGTGATATTTGGATTGTCAAAATATCATTATACCTAGATAAAAAAAAAACTCCTATAGACTTAATTGAATGATTATGGATACTGAAAAACAAAAAAAAAAAAAACACATAATTTTGGGCCTGAATATTTTTTGAATGGTCTGGATTCACCACATGGTATAATAAAGAAAATATTATTACTGTGATGGAAATGTCAGAATGTCAAAAATGTGCATATGACTGAAAGGTTTTTATTCTTCTCTTTTAATGTTGATTTGTTTGTATTTCTTTTTCTGTAAAGCACTTTGAATTACTTCGTGTACAAATTGTGCTGTACAAATAAACTTACCTTGCCTTGTGTACTCCAGGCCAACAGGGGGACCTACTCAAGACGCAGCCGATTGAAGAGATCAGATGGCAGCACTACGTCAACGAGCTTCATTCTCCGACAGGTAGGACAGGATTAGTGCTGGGTAGTCGGGTCCTAAGGAACAGAAGTGATCACGTAGCTCTGGTTGCCTGCGGTAATGTGTTAACATCTGTAGCTATAAATAAAATGTTTTTTTTTCTGTTTTCTGTTTTATTTAATGATGTAAGTTGACATAAGGACAGCGGGTGACACATTTGTTTTTTAAAGTTACTTCTGCAAACCGTGCTAACTTCTCCAAAAGATTGTCCTACCTAACCTAAACATTTTCCTCACCTTAAACTGTCTGCTGTATAGATATAACCTATGACACCAGTGGATCATTATGTTATTATTTGCACATTTCATATCACAATATTCATGTACAACAACTTCATAAAAGAAACAAGTCCTCTGATTTCTGCGCTAGAAAACTACGGTGCCCAGTGGGAGCTGACGTTGCCTTAAATGTCATCACAGCAAAGAGCCGTGGAGCTGTCAGCCCACTCCTATGGATAGCGGATTATTTGTACCAAAATGACTGCGCGACGGCACTGAATCCTACGCATATCATCGATTAAGAAAATAAAATTGAAGAACGAAGTAAGTACAGATCAGTGGCCGTGGGGTGGTGAAAACAGAGATTGATCGGCAATATGGCATCTTGAACATAAGCGATTAAAGATTGCTTTAACATGCACGAATCACACCAAATACAGCGTCAAGAGGGTAAATGAGAAGAGAAAACAGCTATAACACGATTAAAATCTCTGAAAAGTCGATTTTGCATAGTAGATCTACTTTAACATAATCTAAATTTCTAAACTTAACCAAACCCTAACCTTAACCATAACCCATTTCCTAACTTCAAAAAAATAACCCCGTTCCTAAACTTCATCACTTCAAATGATGACTGCAGACCAACATTGTAGTATTAACCATGGGACAGTCAGGAGCGTGTTTAAGATGACGCAACCTGTATGTAGGTCCCTGTAATCCTGTGAGTGGCTGGAGGCGTCTTACAAGGTGGACTCACTCACTTTTTACTCACTACGGCCACCTGCATGGACACAGCTGATCAATCTGTTCTGATCAGAAATGTGACGCCCTCCCATTCAGCTGTGTTCCAGTCTCCAGTTTTGTAGACTGTGCAACTTCATACCAGGTGTTTACAATCTTATATTGCTCTTTGTTTTAGTTGACGCAAGATTTAAGTTTTTAAATTTAGAAAAAGACTCTTACATTGTTGTGGTCACAATTTGATTTTCAAGGAATTATTCAAATCATATATGTATGGTATATTTATGTATGTATGAAGAAAAAAAGGTTTCTCAAAAATGCATGCCCCCTTTTTTATTGGTTAAACTCTATTCCACACCTGCACATTTGCTTCAGTGGCTAATTTGGGTTTAGTGGCTTGACCCATTTAAAGTTACTCAGGAAATAAAACAGGCAGTCACTAGATATGTACTGTAGAGTGTGTGAATTGTCCCTGGCCTCAAAAGGAGAAAAGTGTGTCAGAAATGTCTGAGATATTTGCCATTTTATACTTTTTTTTATAAGTGTAATAATGGGAAAATAATCTAAGTGTAAGAAAAGTGTAACTCTCAATATATTTATAATTTGCGATAGGCTTTATTTATTTTTTTTTTTACTATCTTTTATCAGTTAATAGGTTGTAGTTCTTATTCTGAAGTCCAGTTGTGCACTTCTTCAAACACACATATTTTCCAAATACATATTCCTGTTTTCTGTAGTATTTATTTATACATAGGACTTTCCATTAACAACAGGATCTTACTAACAAGTTATCTGGGGAGTATAACTTGTTAGTAAGATGTATGTCCCCAGACACTTGACACTGTATTTTTGTCAAGGCTTTAATTCTCAGGTGACTAAATCTTTTCTGCCGTGGGTTTTTCCTTCAAAACAACTTGTGAATGCTAAATGTAATGCTATTTGAGATGATGTACTGTACATGTGTCTTTACAAATGGTATTTTTAATGCATTTTACAAAGAGAGACAGGTGGTATTATAGTGGTATATCATTGCTTAAAGCCCAATTATGTAACTTTTTTTGTTTTTTTTTTTTTTTGCCAGGAAATAGACAATTATTATTATTTTTTTTCATTTTGGTTGTTTTTATTACACTTACAAAAATATAGGAAAAACATGTGTCCTTATTGTGAGCGGAATTGCATCACCACAAACCCGACTCTTACTTGACCTAGCCTCGTTCTGCTTGTCTCCATGGAAATGTTCCTTTGGCTATAATATTCTACAGTATGGTTTATTTCCAATGAATCATACAGGGGCAGGGCCACTTCCAGAAAGTTACACCATGTTGCTTTAAGAGCATACCTAGCTGGACAGTGGTGTAAATGTGGCAGCCCATGCTCATACTACTACCAAACTATACATTTTAAAGGCATTATATAGGGTGCCCCAAAAGTCACTGACACTTTAAAATCTTCAATACCTCCTATAATTCTTAAGTTATACTAAAATTTTAACAGTAGGTAAACTCAACCTTCCAAGATTTTTGGCAGTCTATACATACATACGTTATAATTGTTCACTTACACTTGAACTTATCACTACTTAAACAAGGGGAAGTAAAAATGGCTTGAATTTGACCCATGTGACTCAAAGTACCACTGTACAATGAGGGTTTGTTCCTCGGTGCTATATTTGCTCATATTAATGTCAGAAGGGTAGTCCTAAATGCTCTGAAAAAATAAAATAAAAATATTCAGAAACAAAAGAGTTATGAATTTTTTTCAACTGTCAGTGACTTTTGGGCCACCCTGTACATCCAATCAATATCCAATCATTCCGTATTGTCAGTTCTATAGGTAATCCTCTGTCAGTAAAAGCATGTGGTGTGAAGCAGAGTTTAGACTTTAGAGGAAGGATTTTGACAATTGTCTGTGTTAAATGGCACCTATTGTCTGTCTGTACCGTTCAGGAATATCAAACGTTCTTAGTTTTTAGGCAAAATAAAACTGAATAGAAAATCATAATCTTTCTTTATGAGAAAAAAAATGCCATAACGCCCTGTCTTACCTCTTAATAACCTTTTGATATTGTACCATACCTATTGTGTCACTAATATACAGTCTATGTGTTTGCTCCATATAGAGGCCTTTACCTGTTTGATGTGAGTGATGCATTAATTATGTAGGTTCCATAGGGTTTGCATTGACCTGCATTAGCCTGGACCCCTGTGAGGCACCATGTTTTATTCACCAGCCTCATGCTCTGCTTTTAACACGAGCTTATTAATTATAGTGTAATCTATAGACTTTGCATGTGATTTATGATAGGGCAAAAATAACTGACACATTGAACCATGATAAGGGCAGCTGTCAACCATCAAAAAGAAAGCTCTACCATTGACTGTACAAAGAAGTGGACTAAGGGTGTGACGTCGCCCATAGCATTCAGTTCCAGCCAAATGAAGCTCGTCGAGGCTAGAGCTGAATTTGGAGAACAAATGAAAGATAGAGTATTGGCTCCTGTTATGAAGGGTCTTATAAATATTCAACAATTTAACAATAATAATAATGCCTTACACTTGTAATGTGTTTTACAGACTCAACAAAGTCTCTGAAAGTGCTACACTGTAGACATTATTCACTAGGCAAGGTGGGTCAAGTGTCTTGCCTAAGGACACAACAACAAAACTTGGTTTGAGTGGGAATGGATCCTAAGCACTGCTCTAACTACTTGCATCGGTGTCACTGTTTGCAGTTTTTATGATTAATCTCTCATTTGCCATGTCGAACAGATTTGGTCCATTAAATTCATTTGTGCCTTTTGTTCATTTAGTGTAATTAAGAGGCAAATCTGAAAATTTAGCAATAGTTTAAGCTTTTATATCTGATTTTATTTAGTTTTTGATTAGTTCATCTGCAAAAATGTTCTGTTAAGGTTGTAATTAAGTAGTTATTAAGCATGAATCATTATTAATTACGTGTTTGTTCATTATTAATTAAGTCTTCGTTCATGCTTTATAAAGGCTAAATAGGCTATAGCTATTATAAAGTGTTACCCAATATTCTGTATTAGCCAACAAAATGAACACTGTTTTATGACAGGCCTATGGCTAAACAAAATGGCTGTCATACATCCTATTTATTTCACTAGTAATATTTGTTGCAGCTGCTTATCTTTTCGATGACAATTACAATTACATTTTATTTTGTTTTTCTTTAGCTTTAGCTTGCATTCACAAAACAATAGTGAAATTAGTACACAAAATAAACACATATAAAATGACATATCAATCACACATATACTGTATTTTTTATATTCATATTTATTGCAGACTGCAGGGATGTTTTTTATTTTCCGTAATCACATTTCTATTCACTTTTAACCACAAAAATATAGCATAATGTTGATAAAAGACTACAGTGAGCACAGATTTAAAATATGGCAAAATAATATTGCATAGAGCAGTCACACATATACTGTATTACTACCACAAATATTTATTGTTGAGAAGTTTTTCAGTAATTAATTTTTTGTTTTTTTTTTTTTTGTTTACTTTTAATCACAAAAAGACAGCATAATGATGATAAAAGACTCCAGCAAACAGGGATTTAAGATATGGTTAAACTAAACAGTGTGGAGTTATCTGGATACTGTATGGCTCTTATAATTATTGCTCATAGAAATCAGCTGTCCTCCCGTCCGCCTCCACCTCTTCAGCGTTGTCAGGTGTGAATGTGTCTTTGAATCCCTCGAGTATCCATGGAAACAGCCGCCCTTAACGACGTGGGGTCAATTAAGAACCGCCTTCGCCCCTCCCCAGACACCTCCTCCCCCATCTCTTTCAAAGTGCACTTTCGTACATATGACTTAATTTAGACCCCATGAAGTGTTGACTTAGTCCTGCTTTGATCCTGGTTTTATCCTGATTAAATTGTGGTTCTGCTTTAGACATAACTCTACCTCAGGTCCTGGTTAAGCCCTGGTTTAGTCCTGGTTTAGTTCTGGTTCATTCCTGGTTTAGTTGTGTTTAAGTCCTGGTTTAGTCCTGGTTGAGTTCTGGTTAAGTCCTAGTTTAGTCCTGGTTAAGTCCTGGTTTAGTCCTGGTTAAGTCCTTGTTTAGTCCTGGTTTAGTCCTGGTTAAGTCCTAGTTTAGTCCTGGTTAAGTCTTGGTTTAGTCCTGGTTCATTCCTGGTTTAGTCGTGTTTAAGTCTTGGTTTAGTCCTGGTTTAGTCCTGGATTAGGCCTGGTTTAGTCCTGGTTCATTCGTGGTTTAGTCGTGTTTAAGTCCTGGTTTAGTCCTGGTTGAGTCCTGGTTGAGTCCTGGTTTAGTCCTTGTTAAGTTCTGGTTTAGTCCTGGTTAAGTCCTGATTTAGTCCTGGTTTAGTCCTGGTTAAGTCTTGGTTAAGTCCTGGTTTAGTCCTGGTTAAGTCCTGGTTAAGTCCTAGTTTAGTCCTGGTTAAGCCTGGTTTAGTCCTGGTTATGTCCTGGTTCATTCATGGTTTAGTTCTGGTTTAGTCTTGATTTAGTCCTGATTTAGTCCTGGTTTAGTCCTGGTTAAGTCCTGGTTTAGTCCTGGTTTAGACCTGGTTAAGTCCTGGTTTAGTCCTGGTTGAGTTCTGGTTTAGTCTTGGTTTAGTCCTGGTTCATTCCTGGTTTATTCCTGGTTTAGTCCTGGTTAAGCCCTGGTTTAGTCCTGGTTTACTTCTGGTTTAGTTCTGGTTCATTCCTGGTTTATTTGTGTTTAAGTCCTGGTTTAGTCCTGGTTTAGTCCTGGTTAAGTCCTGGTTAAATCCTGGTTTAGTTCTGGTTTAGCCTTGGTTTAATCCTGGTTCATTCCTGATTTAGTCATGTTTAAGTCCTGGTTTAGTCCTGGTTCATTCCTGGTTTAGTTGTGTTTAAGTCCTGGTTTAGTCCTGGTTCATTCCTGGTTTAGTTGTGTTTAAGTCCTGGTTTTGTCCTGGTTTAGTTCTGGTTTAGTCTTGATTTAGTCCTGGTTTAGTCCTGGTTAAGTCCTGATTTAGTGCTGGTTTAGACCTGGTTAAGTCCTGGTTTAGTCCTGGTTGAGTTCTGGTTTAGTCTTGGTTTAGTCCTGGTTCATTCCTGGTTTATTCCTGGTTTAGTCCTGGTTTAGTCCTGGTTCAGTCCTGGTTTAGTCCTGGTTTAGTCCTAGTTTTGTCCTGGTTAAGTCCTGGTTTAGTCCTGGTTACGTCCTGGTTTAGTCCTGGTTGAGTTCTGGTTTAGTTTTGGTTTAGTCCTGGTTAAGTCCTGGTTTAATTCTGGTTAAGTCCTGGTTTAGTCCTGGTTGTGGTCTGGTTTAGTCTTGGTTTAGTCCTGGTTCATTCCTGGTTTAGTTGTGTTTAAGTCCTGGTTTAGTCCTGGTTTAGTCCCGGTTAAGTCCTAGTTTAGTCCTGGTTAAATCCTGGTTTAGTCCTGGTTAAGTCCTGGTTTAGTCCTGGTTTAGTGCTGGTTTAGTCCTGGTTAAGTCCTGATTTAGTCCTGGTTTAGTTCTGATTTAGTCTTGGTTTAGTCCTGGTTCATTCCTGGTTTAGTTGTGTTTAAGTCCTGGTTAGGTCCTGGTTAAGTCCTGGTTTAGTCCTGGTTTAGTCCTGGTTAAGTCCTGGTTAAGTCCTGGTTTAGTCCTGGTTTAGTCCTGGTTTAGTCCTGCTTTAGTCTTGGTTTAGTCCTGGTTTAGTCTTACCTTAGTGGTTTAGGGCTATTGCGATAGTAAGTTGAAAGAGTAAAATGTAAGATAGACCGTTGAAAGTGAATAGGGTTGTCAAAAATCCAGATACCCAGATGCAAATCAATACTAAACCTTATTTTGTGTTGGAAATGATATTCATTGTCCAAAAATATTGTATTTGTTTTATCATATTTTTGAATACGCAGTTCTATCTGTATCAAAATCAAGTTTTTGCTGGTTAGTCCTGTTTACATCAGACCGTGTTGTTAAGTTAGATTTATTGTTGCCTTTGTTAAAAATGTTAAGTTTGCTTGGGTCTTTAGACCTGGATTCATTTTGGTTCACCACAGGCTTAGTAATCTGTTTTTTACATATACTATCATATATTAGCTCAAGTTAAGTCCTGTTTTAGTCTAGTCCTTAGTTTAGTTCCGAATCTTGAGCTATTGGATTTTAAATGTGTACTCTTATGTAATTCTTGGTGGAGGGTCTGCCACCTAGTTGTCTCCATGGATACACTATTGCTTTCCAATAATGCTCCACAGTATACCATTAAACATTTGGACACAAGCAGGTGAGTTACAGCTCTGTTGAGAGGCGGCAACACTCACAGTAAGAATGCATGTTTAACCACTAAAAACACCCAGAATTTAACAAAAGCTAGATAGATATAGATATGTCTAATGCCATACTGTGGAACATTCCAGGCAAAGCAATAACATCTCCACGGAGACACTAAGCAGGCAGCGCACCCACCATGAGAAAAGCTGCGTAGTGCATCTTTAGACCTAACAAATCAAAACTACTGGACTCCTTAAACAGTTGAATCACGTTGTACTTTTAATAACTTGAGTAACAACTATTTCCAAGTATTATATTCATATCTTAGAACATTGTGAGCTCTTTTAACCCTCCTCCTCTGCATTTACCTAAACAGTCACACGCCCACACGTTGGATTTCTGCTCGCCTGGTGATGCGTTGAGTTCAGGTTAGGCCAATAAGAGTGTCCTGTTTCTATGGTTTCTGTGTAATTAGTGAGATGTGACAAAGTGTTAGGTATGAAGCGTGCTCTCGTAACACATAGTTCTCACATTTAATTATATAGTAGTGGAGGGAGATGCACTTTCAAATATATTCATGGTAGTGCTCCAAGATTAATCGCAATCAAATCGAAATTGCAATTTGAATAAACACAATAAGTAAATCTCTAAATGTTGCATTTTTTAAAGTACCATCATTTCCTCCATAAAAACTGTGAACCCTGTTGTTTAGATCTGCCCAAAATGTTCTGAATTTGAAAAACAAAATCATATCTGAAGGAGAAATGCAATAAACTCAAATGTTCAAATCATGTAATACTGTTAATATAAATCTTTTGCAACTTGTAGACTCACAGTGGGAAGAGTAACCAATTTTTACTCAAGTACGAGTACTGTTACACTGTCAAATGTATTATTCAAAAAGCAGTAAAACGTTGGATTATTGAAAATTGACTTTAGGCAATATGTTGATTTTACTTGTTCAGTGTCCTGTTTAGTTTGTTTGTACGTATTAAAAGTATGGTAGGTTATATCTGCACAGTGGTGGTCCTTGTGCACATGTATTGACGCGCAAGGAGTGAAGATTGAATGTAATAATCGTATATATATACTCACAGCACAGATGTTCGTGTCTATAATCCACTGGTTTGGCCATTCCCTGAACTCTGATCTTTGTGTTTGACCTTTCAAACCAGGACTTAACGTCATATCTCAGACCTGATGTGGTTTATTTCCCAGTGACTTATGATGTCCTAGTTTAGCCGCATACTGTACCATGATCACACTACACTTGTAAATACATATCTTGAAAATGTCTGCTTAGTATTTCCAAGCTTAAAATAACTAAACTAAGTTGCAACTAAATCAACAAAATACATTTGACTAAACAACAAGGTGCACTGTGTAACTTTTCTAGTAGAGGATCCACCACCTGCTTGTCTCCCTGGAGATATTACTGCTTTAGCTTGCATTTATTAATTTACAGAGTTGTTGCTTTTTTCGGAGAGGGATTTGTTATTTATTTATTTTTTTATTGCAAACAAAGAAACATTTTAAAAAGTACTGTGGAGATTGATATGTTTAAGTTTTCACTGTGGAACACTCCATTTAAAAGTAATAACATCTCCATGGTGAAAAGCAGGTGGCAGACCTTCCACTAGAAAAGTTGCATAATGCACCTTTAAAGTTTATGAGATTTTTTTGTTTGTTGT
The DNA here is from genome assembly GCA_019594935.1 of Periophthalmus modestus. NCBI lineage: Eukaryota > Metazoa > Chordata > Actinopteri > Gobiiformes > Gobiidae > Periophthalmus > Periophthalmus modestus. Next base: position 3,388,750 of record JAIEZT010000009.1, read on the forward strand.
TTGTTTTATTTTTTACCATTATTATTATTATATTATATTATATTATAGCCAAAGGAACAATATTTTCATGGTAACAAGAAGAAGGAGGAGGCCCCTGCAGATCAAGAGTCAGGTTTGTGGACAAGCAAGCCTGCTCACAATAAGGACACAAGTGCAGTGCAATAAATGCGACCAAAATGGAAACAAAAAAACCCCCACAAAAAAAACAAACATTTGACATTGTCATGGTTTATTTTTTCCATTTCACTCCATCTCATTGTGTGTCCCTGTGATAACCAGTGAGTTCATGTCCCTTTTACTGTATCATTATATAACACATGCAATATTCTGACTTGCATTTTGTATTACCAAATACGGCATTACCATCTCATTACATTTTCATAATTTGCCACTGACATCATAATTTAACATTTACCAGCAGAAAAAGTGATTCAAAACACACTGGCAAATCCATCTTAATCCTGTATTCAATTCCCGGGTCACAAGTTTAATTCTTATCTTCACAACGAAACCCTTTTTATTCAGCAAATCTCACGAAACCACAACTTTGTCCCTGGAAATTCAATTTGAGGAGATTTATAATATGAAGTTTTGCTCAGCTGCAGTCTCTTAGTGATAAGGAAAAGCCTAATCCTGTAATGTAGGTCAGTCACTGCAGCTGCTCAGGAAACACTTGATGGTCTCTTTGCACTGGGCTCTGTGCAGTAACTAATTTGACAAAGCCCTTTTCGCTTTAATTACTGTGATTTTGTTTAATCACATATTATTCTAATTAAATGTGTACTATGTAACCTTGTGGTGGAGGATGGGTAGAAATATAGAGATGCTACTGGATTGCCTTGAATGTTCCACAGTAATATGGCATTATTGAACATCATAGAGACAAGCAGGTGACAACATTATAAGCCAAGATACAGGTCAGATTCATTTACAGTAAGACAGTTTAATGCCATACTGTGAGATATTCCACATTTCCAGGATGCATAAATGAATAGGTTTTCCGGGGAACAAATATTAATGAGTCTAATCCACTGTATAATAGAAGTGGACTTAGGGAGTGCGCGGTCACCCATAGTGTTCAGCTCCAACCAAATGAAGCTCATCAAGTCTAGCAGTTGTGGCGGCTAATCTGCAACCAGGCCCCAGATATCATTCTGAAACTAAGAACCTGTAGAATTTAGTCACATAGTTTAAATCCACATATTTATTTATTATAGTCATTTGTTTTTCTGTAATGGGCAAATGGATCATTTTGTTGTCTATTATGGTGAATACATTTTAGGAAGGAACTTACCTGGTATCATTTGATATTGGGTATTACTGTTGACTGATACTCAAAGCCCAAGAGCTGATATCAGTTTTGGGACTCTAAAAAAGCTGGATTGGTACATAGAGTCTATTATTTGTGTTAATTTCTACAGTTTTTAACAATGCAAATATGACAAAATCCTAGGTCATGGTGTCTCAAAGCTCAGTCACTTTTATTAAAATTAAATTCAAATTAAAATGGGAAAACATAAAATAAACAACCTATTAAAATTCTAATTAATTAAAATAAAGACTATCCAACTGCATTCATATATGCAGAATACAGTTTGTGGGGTTGTTTTAACATTTATTATGCTTCAAAGTTAGTATTGGTGTTCATATTGTGACACAAACATCTCTCTTTCTTAACACAAGGGTCCTCTGGTGAAGTATTAATTTTATATGTGTGTAGTGTTTAAGGTGTTGTCAGTGACATCCACCCACAGCTCCCTGTCCACTGCCTTATCTTTAAATATTTATTCATTTTAGTGTGACTTGGCAAAAACCTCACAGAGATAAACCTGGACAGGAAGTAGTGACGCTAACAGTAAGGTTTCCAGACGCTGTTGTGCAGAGAGCCTATTGTATGATATTTATTTGAATGTTTACATTTCAGTCATGCAGCATCTCCCTTTCCCCTTTTATCTCCACTTCTCACAGTTAGTTAACAGTCTGTGAACAGTGCTCTCAAAGCAGCTGACTCCTCATGTTTTATAATGAGCCCTGAGCACTTTGATGTTCCTGTATTTCCACCATTTGAATATCCAGTAATCATTAGGACTCTATCAGCTGCGCTCCTCTCAGCTTTGAAGACATGGAAAATCAGGCCAAGACCAGGGCTTAGACACTCAAGAGGTTTTCTATATGCAAGTGTGAGGTGTGAGGAGAGTGTGGTACCGTTTTGTGGCCAGCAGAGGGGGCTGCTACTCTGTCAAAAGATTGGTTGTAGTCAGCAACAAGGGAAATAGCCTATTGATTAAACTATTTTATAAAAGCAATACCAAAATTAATAATGTATGAAAAAGTAATTCAAATGCATTAAAACAACAATAAATATTAAGGTATCTACGTGCAGATAAAATAAAATCTGTGCACAAGAATGTAACAATCTAATATTTTGTGTCGTTGTTAATTTAACTGCTTTTGTAAGTGACACTTGGTTGCTATGCCAACAAGTTGATGTGAAGGTCCTGTTCATCAGCTGTTTTGGAGACTGGCTCTAGTGAGTTGAGGCTGCTGTTGTTTTACTCTTGTTTTGGCGTAGGTTAAGGCCTACTGTAGCCCTTGTGTTCAGAAAATAAACAACCAGACAAAACTTGGCACGTTTCCTTACACCAGAACACAACAATAATATGTTTTAATGAATTAGTTATTCAAATTTTCATTAAGCATAAATATTCTTCACCTTCGTAAATCCACTCCCAATGCAATCCCTTTCAAAATACATTCATTTTGGCCATGTTTTATTATGTACATGTATCTTAAAACACTGTTACTTTCTATAGTAAGATAATAGTAGTGGTGTGGCTGACCATTATTTAAGTCCAAGCTTCTTTGAACATGTTGAGAGAAACTCCTTTAGCAACAAATTGTCTCTTATTCTTATCCAGTACAATCAGTAATAGTATAATTATTATGGCTCCACTGACGTCCATACACTGTTCCCCTATGAGCATTTTAAAAGCCTGTGTCTGTCTCTCTTCTCTGCTGTCCCTTATGTGTCTCTGTGTGATGTAATAAGTTCATTTACACATCACCTCTCCATTTCTATCCCTTTCTCTCCCTCTGCTCTTCTTGCTCATTCTTTCTCTTTGTCTCTCTCTCTCTCTCTCCTCCCCATCTCCCCTTCCTTCTGTTTCTTCTATTTCACACCCCTCTCCATTTTCCTCTTATTTCCTCACCCTCCTGCCTCTCACGTTCATCCCTCTCAATTTCCCCATCTCTCCTCCTTCTTTCTAGTCTCTCCCCTTCCCTTTATCTTCTCATTACCCTCCTCTCTCTTCCCCCTCTCCGTTCTCTCCCCTCTCTCCCTCCTTCCCTCTATCTCTTCTCTCCCTGAACCTCTCTCCCCTGCTCCCTCCCCTTTCTCCCCTACCCGTCTCTCTTCCCTTTCCCCCTCCCTTTCTTCTCTCCTATCTCTCCTCTCCCCTTTCCCTTTATCTCCTATTTACCCCTCTCTCTCTCCTTCCCACTCCTACCCCTCCCATTCTCCTCTCCCTCCTTCTCCCCATACCCTCTCTCCCTCTTCCCCTCCCTCTCTTCTCCCTTTCCCCCCTTGCTTCTCTCCTCCCTCCCCTCTCTCCTATCCCTCCTTCCCCCTCTCTCTCTCTCTCCTTTCTCTCCTCTCTCCTTCCTGATTCGCTCCTGTCTGTAGCACCTCTCGTCCAATGAGATCGCAGCTCCCCTCCGCTGTCATCAGACCAGTGGTGGATAGAAAGAGAAAGGGAATGGCTAGCCTTATGTGTCTCATCTTCTACCGATGAAAATACCTTCTTTATACTTCCTATGGGAACAAATTTGCTTTATTACCATGGAAACCAACATATTCTGTATTCATGGTCTATAATATTTCGCTTATAGCAGCACCACGCCTTTTTCTGTACCAATTTGTATCCCATTTTTTGCACTGGTGTCTTCATTCTTACCGGAGCTGCCTAACCATCTACTCAATTTGATTCTGAATCTGATTTGAGATCTTGAATTGTGGATAAATCTACAAATCATCCATGTACGATAATTCATACATACATGGATTTGAAGATTCGGAGGCGGTGAGTAGTAATTGATTTTGAATGGGGAAAACACATCATTGTAAACCATTGTAATAGTGTGTCGTGCCCACACTACACTGCCTGAATGCATTGCTTGTGTAGTCTTCAATTTTTTGATGAAAATAGACCTATATATGCAAGAACAATGTTGATTATTGTAATGAGAAAAATAGAACATTGAATCTTTATAACCACAGTGATGACATAGTATGACAGGTAATGGTATATGTAAATTAAGGCAATGGTGAAAGTACATTGGTCTCTAATGGTGGTGCTACATTACTAGATAGGGCAAGGATGTGGTCTAGGTTTTGTACTGCATTTGTTGGGGATAGCCCTGGTTAAGAACTGTTTTAGACCTGGTGTAGTCCTGGTGTAGTCCTGGTTTAGCCCTGGTTTAGTCCTGGTTTAGTCCTGGTTTAGTCCTGGTGTAGTCCTGGTTTAGCCCTGGTTTAGCCCTGGTTTAGTCCTGGCTTAGTCCTGGTTTAGTCCTGGTGTAGTCCTGGTTTAGTAGGCCTGTCACGATAAACACTATATCGACTTATTGTTCATTGCATGACAGATGGGACAATTTTTGGGGGTCAATATTTTTCATGGGACTTTTTCTTTGTACTAGATGTAAAATTTTCTGTTGTACGATGAGATTTGAGCTGTAGAAGGTTGAATCATGAACTTCTATGACTCATTATAGATACAAACGAACTACTTAAGTGTTGCATTCGGTCATTTATTTATTAAAGTTCATATTGTTTTCACAACATTGTATATTTAGAATAGTTTTTGTGGCATATTTCTGCTTTGTGGTTGGGTTTCAATATTATTACTTCAGCAATATATCGCACTTCAAAATTTGTTATAGTGACAGGTCTATGGTTGAGACCTGGTTTATAATGTCAAATTTGTCCTCGTAAAGAAACCAGTTATTTCTGGTAAGACCTGCTGGCTTTGTGTTGAATTGGTTTATATCTGGATTAGACTAAGATTAATGTAATAAAGAAGTGTTGTAACAAGTTTGGGAATGGCAGTTGTGAATGTTGCCATACCACAATTCAACTTATTAAATTTTGGTCAATTACTTTGGCCTAAAAAATGTAAAATACCTATATGTCTACGTTTACCTAAAATAACCAATGTGTCAATGTAATATGCTTATCATAGATGATCAATAGTGCTAAAAATACACTTATTTTCTCTCTCAATATATATATGGTACACGATCAAACACATTTTACAATAGAAATACCCAGCACATAACCATATCTGTTTCCTGGACACATTTTGTACCTTCTTCCTACTGCTTCTCTTATATAGCATTTACGGGTTCACTTCGTAACTTCTTTTAACTTTTAACACCGATTGTTTGTCTCCATTGAGATATTATTTCTTTGCCTGGAATGTTCCACAATAGGGCATTAAACATGCCGATCTTGTATTAACAAAATTACAGGTGTTTTTATTACTTTGAAAAATATACATTCTTTGTATGAACTGGGTCGCCTCTCCACAGATCTGACCTCTTACTTGACCTGGTCTCCAAAGACTCTCCATGGAGATTGATGATTTTAATGCCATTCTGTGGAACATTCCAGGCAAAGCAATAACATCCCCACAATGGCATACAAACCTCCTGAAAAATTCCCCAATACACCTTTAACATGTACATTAACCAATCAAGCTTTAAATCTTATGGCAAAATTGAAAAGCTCATGTTGTATCCTTAGCCCTACCACTAAAGCGTATATAATATGTTGTTAATTATTTTGGCGTATTGAATGTAAAATACCATGTCTACGTTTATGATTAGGCAAATGAACCATGTCATTTAATATGCTATTACAGACAATCAGCAGTGCAAAAATATCACTATAGAAATCCCCCACCCCCGTTCCATTTTCAGGACAGATTTTGTATCTCTTTCCTACTCCTTTTTGAACATGTCTGCCTATTTTTCTCTTTTAGATTTAGCATTTTTATTGTCGCTTTCACTATATTCCAAATAAAAGACCCTATCAATCATTATCTGTTCTTGCAAACTTGAAAAACATGTGTTGTATCCCCATAGCTCTACTACCAAGCTGTACTGTCTTGTTAGTATGCCCAGAGCCGCTGCATTTATCAGAGGCTTCCCCCGTCTCTCCCTCTCTCTCCCCTCTCTCTAGCGCTCTCCCCTTCTCTCTCTCCCCCTCTCTCTCCTTCCCTCCCCTCTCTCTATCCTCTCTCCCCCTCTTCCCTCTCTTTTTTTCTTTTCCCTCTCCCTTCCGCACTTCCTCTCTCCCTCCACCCCCGTCTCTCTCACTATCTCTCTCTCCCACTCACCCCCTCTCCCCCTTTTTTCTCTCTCTTTCTCCATCTCCAATCTGTCTTTCTCTCTCTCCCTCCTTTCTTCCTTCCCTCCCTGTTTCTCCCCCTTCTCCCTCTCCTCCTGTCTGCTTCATCTCACACTTTCACGCTTGTCTTTTAGTCCTTATTTAGCTCCTATCTTATTCTTATCTCATTACATTGCTATGGAGGCTTTTAAGATGGAGGATGAGATTTAAACCTTTTCCATGGTGTTTACTATATTAGGCTACTGGTGCTACTAACTAATATTCAGTACGTCAGTATTGCTCACTTCACCTGCATCATGGTATAGGGGTGAGTTGTTTATATAGTGGTGGTTTAATGTCTAAGCACATCCATCCAATACTGAAATCATACTGTTCTTACAATTAACACTGGCTGTTACATATTTTGTTTCTTATTTTCTAGGTGAAATTTTGAGTATGAGACTTTGAGTCTATTTAAAATGGCTATGTTTGTATTTGACCCCTCTTTTTATGCCGCTGTCACGACCAGGGCCTTAGTACTTTAGCTAAAATCTACCTATTTTTCATGTTTTATCTTGGTTTGGAAAGCAGGCAAAAATAAGTCCGGTAGCTTATGCAAAAAAAAAAAAAAAATCATAATTCATCCATCGATTTTCTTCCACTAATCTGGGGCCAAGTCATGGGGGCAGCAGTCTAAGCAGGGATTCCCAGGCTTCCCTCACCCCAGACATTTCCTCCAGCTCCTCCAGTAGGAGCCCAAGGTGTTCCCAGACCAGCTGAGAGACATAGTCCCTAATTATTATTTAGCTCAAAATTGAAATCACAGTTATTTCAAACAAGTACGTCAAAATGAAATTGTAGAGAAATATAAATGTAATACATTTTATTTGTAATTTGTACCGTGCACCCATATCATTAACTGTATTGTCAATTATAAAATGTCTGTCTGATGTCTGCACATATTAATGCTGTGGATCCAAACATCAAGTTCACACGGGAAGAAGCCAAGGAGAACAAATTGGCCTGCTACTCTATAAGAGAATGTACCAGCACTGGTGCGAGAGCTCCTCTGGACCCCAGTCCTCTGTACATCTCCATCTCAAAGACACTAACCACTGCTTTGAAGATAGTGAAGTTCACATCTTAGCCAGAGAAAAGACAATCCTTCCTTAAACAGGAATGGGGGCCTGAGACATCATCTGTCATCGATCTACAGCTCTATCCTCAGACCCAAAACAAAGAGAACAATAGCAGGGTTATTAAAGGTTGAATAGGGTAGTTTCAGCTGAAACTGGAGACAACAGCTGTTTACAGTTTCAGTGTAGTTAGCCCCTCCCTTCAGATAGATATAAGGCAGTGTCCACCAGCAAACTGACCAGAACTAAAGAAGCGGCTTGAATGAGCAAAGAAACATCTTCACTCCTGCAATGATTTGTCCAGTTGACAAATTTAAACTTTGTCTTTTGCTTTCAATTATAAGATTTTTTTTCTGAACAAAGTCATTGAAAATTGAAATCACCATTATTCCTTGTGGTCACATTGGAGGAGATGGAGGAAGTGTCTGCAGGGAAGGAAGTGTGGGAGTCCTTGCTTAGACTGCTGCCTCCATGGCCCCGCCCCAATAAGCTTAAGAAAATGGATGGATGAAATCAGCTATAATCATAACCTCCCAAACACAGGGAGAATATGCAAAGTCTTATATATAACATGCTAACACTTTACATGGTCTGGTAATGGTCATATGGATCAAATCAGTGACATCGTTCTTGTTTTATGTGTGTTTAAAGAAGTGATATTTTGATGAGGCTCTTCACTTTATTTATTGCTCTCCTTACATAACAGATGATGTAATTCCCTTTCCAGCACATAGCCTCACCTGTGGAAACCAGCAGTGGCATATGTCTGCATCGGTCCTGGTCCATTCAATCACTCTATACGCTGAATATCGGAGACCGGAGCCTACCTCTTTAACACCCTGTCACTGATGCATTGAAGACTTAATTGGTGCAGTCAGTGGCGCTTGTATTGTTGGTATAAAATGTGTTGGAGAAATGCTTACAAAGCCAAAGCTGTGGTCTGTACTGTGGAGAGGAGACAGGAGGTGCACTGGGTCCCGCTGAGCCAGAGTCTGTCAAATCCGATTTTAGTCCAGCTGACACCTGGACCGGGCGCACTGTAAAAGAGCAAGGATATTTTTAGACCCATGCTTTTAGAGATATTTTTGGTATTTCTCTATATTTCACCCCTACTTACAACTAACAATAACACTGATGCCCAGATCCAAATTTATACTAACACTCATCACTAATCATACTCATTTGAACAAAAATTTACATAAATAGAACAAAATTTGACATTTGGCTGTTTTCTTATCTATGTTCTAATGTTGTTTCCTCATCAAAAACATCCCTGGAGTTGTATTTTGTTTCATCCACACATGTTTAACACACAAGCCCTGCATTTTTAGACTGAGTTCTTCTCTCAAACAGAAAACACTCAATCCCACCTTGTGATGTCATGCGGTAATACAGGACGTGTTGCGCTGTGTTTTTAAACTCCACACACCCTCACTAGAATCATTTGGATAATTTCCGATCTGGAATTCCCCACTTTTACTAAACAAAAGCTAAAAGGTAGCTGTTAACTTTAAAACTACCACTTCATGAGCATTTTGAGTGTTGGAGAATCAGGCAGACTAATAATAAAGGGTTGCTCAAACATGGATGAATGAAACAAAATACAACTCCAGGTATGTTTTTGATGAGGGAACAACATTATAACATGGCACTTTGTATAATATAGGACCTTTAAACGTCATGTAAACAGCATCCTTCGATTTCTTTCTAATCACGATACTTTTAATTACTCACTTCAGATTTTGCGGTTTGTTTAAATAAACTTCAAGATCCATATTTGGTCAGTATAAAAACACTTGTAAACTCACATTAGCCAGTCTAAACAGATTTTGTGTTGAAGCCGGTGGCCTCTTACTACTGTGTCTCCTCTCATTTGTGACTCACCTTTTCAAAGCGTCTTACGTAAAAGACCCACAGCTGCAGCCGCTGCCTAGAAACTGCTCAGGGACACCGGAAATGCAAGAATACAGGGATTTATTTAATATCTTTGATTGGTTCTATACAACTTAATATGTCTGACGTTTTATTTGAAAGGAGAAAATTATATCTTTTGGATTAGGAGTGAGTCATTTGAACAGATCATGTTAGGTGTTAAAGAGATAAAGTTTCCGAGGAGGGAGAGTGAATATGTGGTGCAGAGAAGGGACAGTGAATGGTACAGAGCAGGTACTATATGAGAATATGGTATGTTTTATTGCAAATTTGAAGACTATGGTTGCTTAATTAAAAAAAAAAAAATATATATATATATATTTCTATTACCAAGTCATTTCTGATAAAAAACTATGTTTTTATATTGAAAAAGAATGTGAAATAGTGATCTATATACATGACAGTTTATTATAAATACCAGAAAACCTGAAAACCATGTCCCTGAATGTTTGTCTACTCGTCTGAAGGTTGGTGGTTTGAATCCTGTTCTCCACATAAACATTATTGGTTGAGTGGTCAAATCCACTGATCTACAGGTTGGCGGTGTGTCTACGTACACTGGTGTATGAATGTGTGTGTGAATGGACGATGGGGGGTGGTCCCCTATTGTAAAGTGCTTTGAGTGTTTTGAAGGTGGAGCAGCTCTCTATAAAAATGGGACCGTTTACCAAGAGCCCAGACAAGGCAGAGTGTTGCCTGATGGACTGAAGACTCTGACTCTAGAGATTGTGTCCTCACAGATAATCACCATTGTCTTAAGCCATATTGTGTGTGTGCATGTGTGTGCATGTCTGTGTGTGCGCATGTACAGGGGGAACAGTTGAAGTGGACTCTGTGCTTGTCCATACTGTAATCACTCCACAGAGATAGCTGGTTTTATGCATGACAAGACAGGATATTTTGTTTACAGACTGACGGAGAACACGCAAAGTCAAAGAAGCCTCATAGTATGGGAATTGAATCTATAACCTTCTTGTTGTGCAGTAAAAGTATGAAGCAACTGACATTACAATACTTTAAAAAAAATATTTTTTATTGAATTGAGTATTGTACAAGCTATAGGCCAAACCATTCTCATGGAAAAGTGAAAGTTTTTATATTATTCCTTGGTTTTGTCTAGTACCTATAGTAAATATATATTTTTTAAAAAACATAATTGTTTTAGCAGTCAGATCCAATGACCCACAGGTTGGAGGTGCGATTCCAGCTCCCGCAGATGGATGCTGTTGTTGTGTCCTTGAGCAAGATATCTCACCCACCTCGCCCCCAGTGTCTGTGTGCACTGGTGTATGAAAGTGTGTGTGAATGGGTGGGTCCTTGATCTAGAGTGCCTTGAGTGCCCTTTGACCATTTACCATTAGATCATATTAATATTAGTCAAGAGGCTTGTGGAAGAGGCAGTTTGTGGAAAAATGTTGAAAAAAAAATGGGTTCAAACTGCATTTATAAGTTTGGCAACAAATGTTATTTTTAATTGTCAAATTATACCTATTGTATAAATTAGACAAGCATTGTAATTTGTTATTTGTAAATTACGGTTGCTAGGTAACAGTTGTGTCCAAATGTCCACCCTAGCCCCTAACCACTCGTTCACTACATAGCTCCACACTCTTTAGTGGACTTTATAGTGCACTTGCTCACAGAACGATTCGGACACACAGCTCACTACTGTCATTTGTCTCTGGCGTCTGGGTGAGAAAAAGTCCGTTTAACTCTGATAAAACTCAATGTCTGTCATAAATAATAATCTAATTGGACTGGCACACAAATATTTATGGACTAATAATAACCATACGGGTTTTTGTTAAGCTGGATCTCACGTAAATTTTTTTCAATGTCTTCAATATAATGATGTTAAGTGTCGTCATTTTTGTCCTTAAACGTCTTTTCCTCCAAACTTGTGATGGCTGTGAATATCAGGAACATACTGTCTCCGTCACTGCACTGTGCTCTGTATATTCATGAAGCTAACAGGACTGAGCGCCAGCGAGCAAAACATGTGGAGACAAGAAAAGAGAGGGAGGGCGAAGAGGAAGAGAAGAAAGGGAAGGATGGAGGGGAGAAGAGGATTAAAGAAGAGAGGAAGAAGAAAAGGAGGGGGGGAGATTGAGGAGAGAGGGAGGAGAGAAAGGAGGGGAGAAAGGCGAGAGAGGGAGAGGAGAGGGTGAAGTGTTACAAGAGTGCAGAGGAAGAAAAGAGGAGGAAGAGGAGAAAAAGAGGAGAGGGAGGAGAGAAAGGTGCTGATAAGGGGAGAGAGGGAGGGTAAGGCAGAGAATATAACAAGAGAGAAGAGAGGGGGGAGGAGGGAGGGGAGAAGAGGAGAAAAGGAGAAAGGAGAAAAAGTGGGAGAAATGGAAGAGGGAGATGGAGGAAAGAGAAAGAGGAGATAAAGAGGGGAGAGTAAGAAGGGAGAAAGAAGAGGAGATGGAGAGAGAGGGCAAGACTGAGCAGAGAGAGGAGACAAAGGAAGGGATGAAAGGGAGGAGAGAGCAATAGGAAAGAGAAAAAGAGTGGGAGGAAGTGTAACAAGAGTGGAGAGGAGGAAGAGAGGGGAGAGAAGGGGAGGGAGGAGATGGAGAGGGGGGGGGGGGTTGAGGAGAAAGAGAGGGGAGAAAAGGAAGACAGAGAGGGAGAGGAGAGAAAGAGGAAAGAGGGCGGAAGTGTAACAGAGGGGAGAGGAAGAAGAGAGGAGGAAGAGGAGAAAGATATAGTGAGAAGAGAGAGGAAGGGAGGAAAAAAGAGGAGAGGAGAGATAGAAAGACTAGGAGAGAAGAAGGGAAGGTAAAGAGAGAGAAAAGGGGAGAGAGAAAAGGGGAGAGAGGGGTGGGAAAAAGAAAGAAGAGAAAATAGAGAAGATGGAGAGGGAGGAGTGGGGAGAGAGAGGAGGAGATGACTAAGATATTGAGAAAGAAGGAGTGTTTGGAAAACAGGGAAAAAGAGATGGAGAGAGGAAAGAGGAGGGTAAGAGAAGAGTGGAGAGCGCAAAGTAAGAAAGGAGAAGGAGAAAGAAGAAGAAAGGAGATCGAACAGAGGGAGGGGAGAAAATAAGGGTGAGATAGAGAGAAAAAAGTAGAGAGATGAGAAAAGAAAGCTACGGTGAGAAGGAAAAAAGACAGAGAATAGACAGAGATGAGATCCAGTAAAGGATAGTGAAGGAGAGAAAGAAAAACAAGGAAGGAAGGAAGAGATGAGAAAAGGAGAGGGAGAAAGAGAAATGAGAGAAGAGAGGGAGGAGAGAGTGAGTGAGAAGAGAGCAGGATTGGAGAGAGAGAGTAAAGACAGAAGAGAAGTCAAGACTGGAGAGAGAGAGAGAGAAAGCGAGAGGAAGGGAGAGGAGCAAGTAAAGACAGAAGAGAAAGCAGAATTAGGGGAGAGAGAGAGGACGGAGCAGGAGCAAGTAAAAGCCTGATTGGGAGAGAGAGAGAGGAAGAGGAGAGTGCAGAGTGGAAAGGAGCGAGTAAAGATAGAGACAGAACATAAAGTGAGATTGGAGAGAGAGATGGAAAAGGGGAGAAGAGCAAATAAAGATAGATGAGAAAGAAAGACTGGAAAGATGGAGAGAGAGAGAGAGAGAGAGAGAGAGAGAGAGAGAGAGAGAGAGAGAGAGAGAGAGAGAGAGGAGAGAGAGAGAGAGAGAGAGAGGAGAGCCAGTAAGGATAGAAGGGAAAAAGGGAAAGCCATATTGGGGAGAGAGAGGGGAGAGGAGCAACTAAAGAAAGAAAAGAGATAGAAAAGAAAGCCGGATTGGGGAAACAAAGGGAGAGAGAAAGAGAAACAGGAGAGAAGAAGGGCAAGTAAAGATAGAGGAGAAAGCCAGTTTGGGGAGAGAGAGAGAGGGGAGAAGAGCGAGTAAAGATAGAAAAGAAAGCCTGATTTTGGAAAGAGAGAGAGAGAGAGAGAGAGGAAGAGAAACAGGAGGGAAGAGGGGCAAGTAAAGATAGAGGAGAAAGCCAGTTTGGGGAGAGAGAGAGAGGGGAGAAGAGCGAGTAGAAATAGATCGTAATTGGTTCAGAGGTAGCAGGAAAATCTGATGAACAAAGCAAAAATGTAGCCACTCCATCACAGGTTAGTGGAGTTGTCAGAGCCAGGCCTTTGTAAGCATGTTTCTGTCCCGTGAGCTTTCCGTTACCGTGTACATGCACATGTTCTACTAGCACAGGACAGACGACAGCTCGGACCAAGACGTCAAAGTGGAACCAATGAGGAGGGTCAATTTTTAAAGCTGCACTATGGAGCTTTTCTTCTTCTTGTCCATTCTTCTTGTTTCCATAGAGATGTTATTGCTTTGCCGGGAATGTTCTGCAGTATGGCATTCAACGTCTCCATATTGCGGTTATTAGCTTAAAAAAATACTATTATTAAAATTTTATTAGATATTAAGCAAAAAAATATAGTATAAAATAAATATGGTGTGCAAATATTTTTTCGAATAAATGTTTTGTTGTAGGTTTTTTGTTTTTTTTCAATTTCTTTTTGTTATAATTCTAGTGTTGTTGCCTCCTCTCGTCTGAGGTCCTGAGCTGCAGGTGAGTGTAGGATTACACTTTGTAAAACAGCCTTATGTTTGTTTTGTATTATTCTGCTCAAATAACAACAGGGTCCACTCTACTGAAGTATTATTTAGGTTATGCGTTGTCCCTGTAAACTGTGTCCTTTAATGCCACTCGATTAACCTGTCAGGACTTATTTTGAGGAGTATTTCGCTTATTATATTTTAGGTTGATTGGGGAAACCAGAAAAAACCTACCCAGACATAGGGAGGATATGGGTCTGTAATGATAGCATATATTCAACGCATACTGTGAAATATTGTTACTGAAAAGAAATAGTTCACACATTAACCCTAACACCTTTCTGAACAACCAGTATTGTAAAAAACATGAGCTGCACTACACAAACAGCTCAATGAATTAGACTGTGAATAGATGAAACCTATAAAAAGCTAGGATTTTTCATACTGTGGACAGTTAAAACCAAAAGAACATTTCTATGGAAACAAGCTGGAGGAGGCCAAGTAAGGGTCAGGTTTGTGGAGATGCAAGCCCACTCACAGTAAGGGCACAAGCTTTTCAGTGCAATAAACAAACATGCTTTTATTTGGCTTGACAGTAGCTTAGTTGGTACAGTATTTGTCTACTCATCTAAAGGTTGGCGGTTTGATCCCCGCTCTTGTTGTGTCCTTGGGAAAGACACTTAATCCAACTATTCGGGAAAAGTCTAATTTTGTCCAGTATTGGTTGAAACTACTGTCTATTTTGATATTAGTTTTGTAATGATTAGTATCTAAGTATTTTTTGACAACCGTAGTACTTAAAATAGATTTCCACTGTACTTGATTAACCTTTTAAACTCATCAGTGAGAAGCAGTAATTATGAGCTGGACCTGCTGCTGCTGCTGTGGGCTACAGTCTGAGCAGGGACTCTGACAATCCACTCGCTCAAATGTGGTGCCGAGAATATAGGACAAATGTGCTCCTCCAGATTCAGATATGAGTCATGCATTGTACCAGGGCTGCAAAGACATTTAGTGATGCTCTGTGTACTCATATTTACTGCTGTATCAGACTCCATGCTACACAGATTCATTTCCGTTGCACCATTTTCCATCTGTCACACTGTACCAGTGCACCTAAAACAGTTTATCACTTTATTCAGTTTTGTGATGGGGACATTATGGATGTTTTCAAGTTGATGGGATGATATGTATACTCAAGATTCAAAAAGCTTCTATTTAAAACATGGAAAATTGTCACATACGCTCTTCCATAACGCTCTTTGAGAAAGGTTTTGCAGCTAAAATCTGATATAAAGTAGGTTCATATGTGTAAACTGTTCAGTGTTCATGTGCACCAACAAGTCAACAATGCACCGATTCTCTGGAAGGTTTTAAACCACCTCAGTAGTCCCTATAGAACTTATTTGCTAAGATTGGCAGCCCCATGCAAAATAATAAAACCAGAATAAGGTCAATAGTGTCCAGAAGAAACCTCAGACATGGGGAGAACATACAAACTCTGCTCACAAAGGCCCCAGCCACCCTGGGAATCGAACTCAGGACCTTGTGAGACAAGCGTGCTTTGATATTCACTCAGTTGCCATGCCATTGTAATTGCTATAGTTTCAAAAACATTCAGAAATAATGTAATAACTTAGATTGGCTCCAGTTTTCCACCATTCATCATAAGGACTGGGTCTTTTTTTTTTCCAAACATCAGCATTTTTCACATTTCTGGTGGAGAAAATGCTGTGTGATTTTCAGTACTAATATCTTATTGCACTGCTTGATGTTCCACAGTATAGCATTAGAGCTATCTTTCTCCATGGACACAAGCAGGTGATGCCACCAGGCCAAGTTATAGAACAAGGAGAGACTAGCCCATTTACAAGAATTCATGTTTATCCAGGCTTTCTAGCAATAAAAACACCAGTAATTGAAAAAGTCCAAAATAGACACATTAATGTAACACTATGGGACATTCTTGTCAAAGCAATGACATAAATAACTTGGAGACAAGCAGCAGAAAAGTTACACATTGCACCTTTACCTCCATCTCTACTTAGTCTTTTGTATAACTATATCCATTTCGCTACCTCACAGTTGTATCTTTGCTTTTCATTTCACAATTATCTACAGTTCATGATGTGTCACTGACCCGAGGAACACAAAACAGTAGCTCTTGAAGCACTGAATTGTGGGTAATTCTAGGCCTGAGGGACATGAGGTTAAGTCATGCCAAATGAATAAAGATAATCTACTGTAAATGTGTTCATAGAAACACTATTGTACAAATGTAAAGTGTGGGAGGACATGTGGTACATGGGACCAAACTCATGCATTAACAGAGCTATTTTCAGCCTTGGTTTAAACCTGGGTTAGCCCTTGTTTAACCTTTTTGTAGTGCTTTTACATTGCTTCATAGTCCTCATTTAATCCTTGGTTTAGTCCTGGTTTAGTCCTGGTTTAATTCTAGTTTAATCTCAGTTTAGTACTGGTCTGTTGTATAGTTACCCTGATAGAGTTCTGGTGCAGACCTCATTTTCCTGATTTTACTCTAAGTTTCTGTTTAGCTCTGGTTTAGTTCCGGTATGGTCCTGGTTTAGTTCTGGTTTAGTCCTGGATTAATCCTGGTTTAAGCCTGGTTTACCCTGGTGGAGTTCTACAGCAAACCTGAGTTAGCCCTGGTTTATTCTTAATTTCTCTCCTGGTTTAGTCTTGGATTAGTTTTGGTTTAGTGCCAGTTTAGTTTTGGTTTAATCCATTTTTTTTGTTCTGGATTTAGTATCTACTTTGTTTTCTTGTATGACATTTAGATTAAGCCTGGGTCTTTTAAGATTTAGTCTCATTCCAGGCAACTGGCAATTGGGAGATTTCCAACCTCCATCTTTAAAAAAATGCCAAATGATAATTCCCACTTGTGAATTCGGAGATGCATGGTGGAGGGACTCAACATAAGCATAAGGATGAACTGTGACGTACGTGTGCTAATCACCACATTGTAAACATTTGATACATGTAATGTAGGGGGAATATAATCTTATTTAACAAGTTAGACACACTTTAATGTTTACAAATCTATGTTTTAGCATTAGCCATACTGTTTACATTATCAAGTTAATTATCCAGGCCCACTCTGAGGGCGAAAATGTTATCAACTGAGTACATTATTTAAAAATGGCATTGAGCACCAGTTCACACCTTACAGTATATATAACTTGCAATAATATATAGAGAGCATCTTGCTGTTACATACATGTACTTAGTTGAATGGGCTTTGGCTGCACTTTTAGTTTTAAACATGAGAAACAACTTGACTGGTCATCGCTGAAAAACATGTCTATTTTTATCCCTAAATTCAAAAGCTGCTAAATGAAAGATCTGTGTAACATCTGAGCCTCACTGAGTTGGATTGAAACTAATTTTAACACTAAAAGCACCATCCCTGTGAAGCTTATTTTGAGATCTTTAATCTAGCCGCCTTTGATCACGGTGAGAGGGATTACCTCGCTTCATAAGGCTGTTTAAGGTACTCTATCCAAAATGTTGTTTATCTCACAACTAA
Organism: Periophthalmus modestus; assembly: GCA_019594935.1. NCBI lineage: Eukaryota > Metazoa > Chordata > Actinopteri > Gobiiformes > Gobiidae > Periophthalmus > Periophthalmus modestus. Next base: position 3,406,263 of record JAIEZT010000009.1, read on the forward strand.
CTAAATAACCCTTAACTATCTTATTCCTGATAAAAACCTGTATGTTTTTGATAATATTGTATTCTGTAAAATTGTACTGCAGGCATCACACTCATCCTTTGTGTTTCATTCATTCATTTAGTGTTTTTTTTTTTTTTTTTTTTTTTTTATCTCTAGCACACTAAAAATAATCACATTTTCCTAGATAAAAATGAGGCATTGCAGTTAATCAAATTTGAATAAAGATTGAGTTTGGTTTGCTTTTAACTCATACTAACTAGTTTTAATTTCTTAGTTGAGTTTAATTAATTAAGATTGTAAGGATTTACAGATTCAACATTTTAATCTGCTTTTTCTGTTTACTAGTACTTCCTTGTATACAGTTGCGTAAGAACCTAATAATTTTGAGAGCCTTTCCTAGCACCGGACCTATTCAAAACTGGGACACACCCAGGTTGGTATAAATAAAATTGTGAAAAGACTGTGTAACATTGTCCATTCTCAACTCACTTGTGTCGGTCATAAACTGAGGGACTTCAGTCAGTGTGTTTTTTTTGGGGTTTTTTTTTTTGCCTTCTGCTCATTTTTAAGCAGTTTTCTCTATTTTAGCTAAACAAATGACAATATATTCCCCTCTTTACTGTTGGCGGGAATCAAATGGGCCAAGAATCGGGACACCTGGGACATGTCTCGTATAAAACTGGGACAAATCACTGGTTTTGGATAAATCCACATGGAGACAAATGGCTCAAAACTGGGACTGTCCATTTTGAGAGCCTTTCCTAGCATCATGCCGCACCCACTTTTAGTTGTTAATCAATGCATAGGGCAAATGTTTAGTGAATTTGCCTTATGGGGCTTTCATGTCTTTTGTACTGATCATCACAGGACTTAGCGCTGGTGTTTTCCCATAGCTGTTTGTATATAAGCCATTAACATCAATAGCTCTGAAACACTGTATGTTCTGTGCTGTTTTGTTCCAGGGTTCAGCGGATTCATACACCAGCCGACCCTCAGACTCGGATGTGTCTCTGGAGGAGGAGAAGGAGGGGGGCCGACAGGAGCGAGAGCAGCAGGCCACCGTCCAGCTCGAGAGGGCAAAGGTCAGGAGGGCCTGTTATTGGTTTGGTGAACTAAAGGTTTTTGAAAGGACTAATCAAATTGGGAGGTGGAAGTGGACTACACAATTAGACCAGAGCTAAACCAGGACTGAACAAGGACGAAACCAGGACTTAGACAAGTTACTGTGCACTGAGTGAAATCTGCGGTACCAGATTTTCCAACATAAGAGGAGGAAGTATATATTTAAATCTAACTTGTTTTTAGCTCTTACAAACCCTGTGGCACAACACTAGCTCTTTTAGAGGTGAAAAGTGAAGCAGAGAGGACCCCTTTAACAGCCAATCATCTCACATCGTATCTCACATAGCTCTTTCTTACTAGATTGCAATGGATATAATATTTTCTACTGAGATGAAACCATTAGTAGTGATCTAACTTTTTACAGAACAGAATGAACACATCTATGAGAATAAAGTTGGGTACTGCAGCTTGAAGATATTGTTTCAACCAGGCTAAAAAGTGAATACGTTTTGCCATATTTTTTAAGCATTCATGGTCAGTTCTAAGTCACATTATATTGTATCAAATTGCAGATTGAGATTGTGACAAATTTTGGCGATTTAGCATGTATTATAGCTTGACTTCACTACTCCTCTCTTGTGTCTCTTCTGTTAAGTTATTGTAATTTTTCTGTAATCTGTTATCCACAATAAAATACTCCAATTTAATACACCAGCTACCCCAACTTCCATTTAATTAATTTAACTTCTTGCATTAAGCTACAGGCCTGGCTACTCCTCATTACAGCCATGTTATATCGCCTGCCTCTCCCTCTCTCTCCCTCTTTCCCTCTCGTCTCTGCACCAGTGGATCCTGATGAACTCATCTATCTCGCTGTTGTAAATAAACCGTGCTTTAATTGCCCTGTTTTATTCAGTGCTGGCCTTTCTGCTTGCAGGCGAAGGGTGTGGCGTTTGCGGTCCGCACAAATGTGAGTTATTGTGGCGCTCTGGATGAGGATGTCCCCGTAGCTGGGACCGGGGTCTCGTTTGATGCCAAGGACTTCCTGCACATCAAAGAGGTGCTATTCATGGATACGAATCATTTATAAGTCTACGGCAGGAGAAGAAGCAGGAACAGGGTTGGATGTTTTAATCAATGAAAGTATGAATGTACAGAGTGATTATTCTCTGGTACATTTGAATTACTGTAATAATAAATAAATAAATAAATAAATGAATAATAAGGAGCTTTGGCCACCACAAGTAGCAAGTTGTTCACCCTGTATATTGATACTAATATTGATACGCTCAGCAACTGGAGGCTCAAAAGCTCAAAATTCTCTGTTCCACCTTGTGATGTCATGCAGTGGTAGTTTTCAAGTTAACAGGTACCTTTATCTTTCATTCAGTGGAGTTTGGCAATTCCAGGTCTGAAATTATCCAAGCGATTCTAGTGTATGGAGTTTAAAACACTTTGGAGCACTTCCTGTATTACCACATGACATCACAAGGTGGAACAGAGTGTTGTTTTTTTTTCAGTTTGAGAGAAGAACTCAGACTAAATATGAAGGGTTTGTGTTTTAAACATGTCTGAATGAAACAAAACACAACTCTGGGTGTGTGTTTGATGAGGAAACAACATTATAACATAGACGAGAAAATAGCACAACATTTTGGAAGCTATCTTGTTCATAAAATATGCTATACAAATAAACTTTTCTTGAACTAATTTTTGTGTAACATCTGTATTTTCAGAAGTACAATAATGACTGGTGGATCGGGCGTTTGGTGAAGGAGGGCTGTGAGATCGGCTTCATCCCGAGTCCTTTAAAACTGGAAAACATCCGACTTCAGCAGGAGCAGAAGAGGGGACGATTTCATGGGTAAGAAACTAAAATTTAAAGTACATGATTATTACTTTGTTTGGTGGGATTGTACCTGTGCTAAATATTTATAGTTTTACATCATTGAAATAGCAGTTTGCAGAAAAAGAGTTGGAAAGAAAGTGCAGGGAGCGAAAGTAGCAGTGAGTTCTTAAAAGGAATCCAGTCGTTAATACACAAAATTCCATCCAAAAATGCAGGGTCAATTTATGCGTGAGGAACACAATTGTTAAATGTTTAATAATCATATTTTTATAATCATTTCAGTAATTCTAGCACCAGTAATACCAGCCAGACATGTGACACAAAGGTTGCGTTCACAGTTGTTCTGGTGTGATCCCACTTTAGTCCTAATATAGACTTGGTTTGGTTCTCTTCTTGTCCTGGTTTAGCTCCGGATTTAGCACCAATATTGTTGTGGTGTGAACGTCCCCAAACAGGTGTGTACTTTATATTGTAACGTAATTTGGCTTTGTGTGTTGCAAGCCTTAGGTCCTATGTTATATCTTTCTCTGCGATGAGAATCAGTTAAGCTTTTCTTTAATGGGCAAATTGTCCTTTGTTCATATTGAATTAAGGAAGGTGTACTTAATTTTGGTTGAGCAAAGGTGATGCATTCATATATCATGGCAAAGGTTGCTCTAATTAGGCACAAATGTGGTCCCTAGGAAGTGTTTTTTTTAAAGAGGGGGTATTATGCACAATTGACTTGTTGTAGCTCTCATGTTATAATATTATTCACTCATCTAAAACATGTCTCAAGTGTCATATGTGCATGTTTAAGATAATCTTGCAATCTCTCCCGGGCCCTATTTGAAACCTCCTTACGGTTAGCAGTACGATCCTCACGTCCCCCACACTCCTGCATGTAATTGTCCATAAATATACAAACGCATGATACAGAGCAATAAACTACAACTTCAAAAACCTGATGCGCATCAAAAACGAAACTGAAATTAACTTACACATTTGAATACATTTTTTTTGGGCTAATATAGCATTTTCTAAACAATAAAAGGTAACATGGTGATCTAAGAGATGTGTTAACAGTTAATATCCTATACAAATGTAAAGACTCTGTTTAATGAAAGCAAATGTGTATAAATGCCAGAAAACATTTTGTAATCCAGGAGGCTCAAGGTGTGTGTGGACAGTAGCCAGCCCTGGTGAGATGACCATAAGGTGATTAAAGAGTTATTTTTGTCTCTCGTTTTTTGTTCTGAATATTCTGAATCTGGCTGAGTCTCAGTATTTTGATGTTACTTGGCAGAGTTTATAATGACAGCACAAGCAAATGGCCAAAAACCACTGGGCACCACTTTACAGCAGATTTTGGTCTTATTTTTGTTGTTAAATATTTGTGGTTGTTTTAATCAAAATATAAGGACTGTGGTGTCAATAAGCAAGATCAAAATAAACTGAAAATATCTTCTGCTATTATTACAGCATAGCCCTAAGTTTCTACCAAACTAATTCAACATGTTTGGACATTTTTGATATTTTAGATTTATATACCACATGTAAAAACAACTTCAGCTGCCCAATGTGCTTCACATAAACCTTAACAAAAAACAATTGTACAGATAATACGATGCATAAGGAAAGAACAATAAAAGAAGATATCCTGTCTATCTAGTATTAAATGCCATGGAGAAGAGGTGATTACATATATACGTAAATAAATAAAAAAATAACGATATAATATATTTTACAGTTAATTATTTATCATCTGTACATTTTCTTTATAGTGGGAAAATTGTTATTTTTTGTCATATTGTAAGATTTAGGCTGTAGAGGGTTGAATAAGTAACTTATATGGCTAATTATAAGGTAATTCTGCCATAACTTTCAGTGATACTATACATTTAAATATGTGGATTATTAGGATTATGCTGATTTAGTCTTATTGTGTTAGTGGCATAACGTAGTTTCAATATAATCATTTATTGCAACATTCTCTGAGGAAATATATTACCCTTCAAAACTTGTTATACCCTGACTCAGCTATTTTTAGTAGAGTTTTAGTTGGGCTTAGTTGAATTTGGAAAAATGTTATAAAGCATTGAATAAAATTTTGTTAAATAACGCTCCTAACCAGGCCCATCAACAGGAATTTGAGGGCCCCGAGCAAGAAACCTCTCATGGGCCCCCTTCCATTATAAATTAATAGAAAGAGAGTCCAGTTCTGGGCCCCTAAGACCCTGGGCCGGAACAACAGACCCAGACCAGTCTTCTCCGTCAACTCTCCAGGTCCTAAGTACAAAACTACCAATATCCAATACTTCATTTGTGTAATATGTAACTGGATGTCTATTGTGTATTTCCAAATGATATTCCAAAGACAGTGTTTTATTCACTTCATTGCAATTGTATTTATACAGCACAATTAAAAACGACTTCAGCTGACCAAAGTGCTTCACATTAAAGTCAATAAAAAACAAATATACAGATAATACAAAGGAAAAGAATAATAAAATGCCAGGGAGAAGAGGTCAGTTTTCAGTCTAGTCTTAAACTTATCACCAAAGAGGGTAAAACAGTGAATGCATCAATAAACCTAGAGAAAGTGTTACATGGTTGAATAGCACATTCCACTGCAAAATATAATGGTAGATTCACTTTTTAATTTTATTCTGTATAGTTGAATCACCTCTGTTTTTTAAATGAAACAGCATGACGCCTGGATGTACTTAATAGTGTGTATAATCAAAAGACCAAAAGTAACAGGGATAAAAGGAGGACAATATCAAAAATGAAAATCTGTCAGTATGTCAGCATCTTAATGCATTAACCCTGATATTGATTGAATAATACCATGTACTAAACTACGTTCCTATTTTCACAGGAGTAAATCCAGTGGGAACTCGTCCTCCAGTCTTGGGGAGATGGTGTCGGGTACGTTTAAACCAAATCCAAATTCTACACATAATTTACATAAAAACACATTTAAAGGAGCGCTATGCAACTTTTCTGGTTGTTTGTCTCCATGAGATGTTACTGCTTTGCCTTACACTCATCTATCTTGCATTTGTGGTTTCAAGTGCTTTTATAGCAAAAAATACCTGAAAAGGGTGCATTCTTACTTTAAGCATGGTCATCTATCCACAGCTCTGACCTGTAATGTGGACTGGTGTCTCCATGGAGATAGATAGTAACACTATACTGTGGGACATTCCAGGCAAAGCAGTGATATCTCCATGGAGACAAGCAGACAGTGGACCCTTCACCAGAAGTTACATATTACTCCTTTACATTTGGAGCTGCCCTATATTTTCACATACACTATTAACAGTTATACAGCACAATAGAACAATTCTGATTTTGATTAAATTTATTGAATGTCTTTTGCAGGTAAACAAAAGCAGAAAGTGGTAAGTAATTTTGTATATGTTAAATATTTAACATAACTTGTTCATTATAATAGATTACATTGTATACATGGGTTACTGTCAAATTTTTCTTCACATTTTAAAGGGCTTTTTGAGGACTGTTGATTACATGATATTTTGATTTTAATTAAACAGTAGCAGTCTTGAATATCCATGAGTATCAATATTTTATGTAGCTTCTTCAGTTAAGACTCATTTCTTGTAAGACCAATTCTTTTGCACTTACAACTTTAATTGATTGTTAATTAAGACTGATTACCATATGTCCGTTCATGTGTTTGTTGCCCCCTACAGGCAGAGCACATTCCTCCTTATGATGTGGTTCCCTCCATGAGACCAGTTGTGCTGGTGGGACCTTCCCTCAAAGGTTATGAGGTAGGCCTTTCTAATATGGGAGAACGATATTGAAAACTGGAATTATGATTTTCAGAAGCACTTTATTATGTACTGTCAAAAGCTAACCTGCCCATTACATTCTTATTGTTTATATTTTATTCTTTGAACTATGGTGGATTTTATACTGGTTAAGTCTCATGTATTCAGAGGTACACTATGTAACTTTTCAAATGGAGAGTCTGGGTCCTGACTGTTTTCATGAGGATGTCATGGCTTTGCCTGAAATGTTCCTCAGTATCATTTATCTTATCTATCTTGCATTAATGATTTTGCTGGTGTTTTTATTGCTAGACCTTGAAAAACATGCCTCACCTCTCCACAGATCTAACTTGTAATTTGGCCTTGTCATGTCACTTGCATGTCTCAGAGGAGATACGTTTAATTTCATACTGTGGAGCGTTCAGGTAAAGTAACATCATCTCTGTGAAGACAAAAAGGTGATGGACCCTCCACTACAAAAGTTACACAGTGCGCTTTTAAGTCCTACTGTTTTGTTATCAAATGGAGCTATAATTAAACTGATGATGCAAATTCAATTTATAGTACATTGCTATCATGGGGTATTTTGAACCAAAGCATCCTCTGACTCATGCTGTTACTGTACTCTGCTGACTCCTATCGCTATAGTATGACTAATATTTAATAACAACTTAAAGTAGCGTTTCTTGTTTAACACAGTGTAGTTCAGCTTTATTTTAAATACAAGCACTTGGTTTGCAATGCAATATCCAGTCAATATTGTTTTCTAGACTGATACATTTTTCCGGTAGATAATGACCAAATGGCATGTGATGGCCTGACTTTGTGTTAATATTTTTTTGCAATTACTGTGCAAACATCCCCATCGAATTAACTAAACCAGGGGTAAGCAAAGTTTTTGACTCATGGGCCACAGTGGGTTCTAAAACTTGAAGGGGCCGCAGTGTGTGTGTGTGTGTGTGTGTGTGTGTGTGTGTGTGTGTGTGTGTGTGTGTGTGTGTGTGTGTGTGTGTGTGTGTGTGTGTGTGTGTGTGTGTGTGTGTGTGTGTGTGTAGGTTTACCCTTACCAATTTTAATATAATTTGGTCACGTTCTGCGGGACGGATTAATAAGCTGGAGTAGGGATTTTGACAAGGTTGACAAGGCTATCCTGGTTTGAGTCCTGATTTAGGACTAAAACTTTAGTTCTTGTTTTAGTGCTGTTCTAGACCTGGTTTAGTCCTGGTTTAGTCCCAGCTTTACTTGCAGTTTAACCCACATTTTGATGTGATGCCCAAGTGTGCACACATAGGCATATAATAGATAGCTAAAGTTATTTTATTTATTTTATATGTAATAATCAAAGTGGGGATTGAACTGGCAGCCTTTTTTCTTTGGAGGCAGTTCAAGGCACAACTTACTCTCTTTTCTCCACAGAGATGCTATGGGTACGCCTGGAATGTTCCACAGAATGGCATTAAACAGATCTATCTCCAGTTTATTAATATACAGATTATTCTATTGCTTGAAAACATACTTCCTGTGAGAGGTGTCACCACTCCACAGATCTGACCTGTAATTTGGTCAGTAGTTTGTCTCTATGTAGTCTGATGGCATTGTGTGGAGCATTCCTGGCAAAGCAGTAGCATGGAAACAAATTACATCAAAAAGTTACATAATACAACTTTAAATATATCTGGAATACTCAATTGCATTTAAACACACTCAGTAATAGACTCAGTGTTAGAGGATGGAGCAGGGTGGGAGGAGGGAGCGAGGCGGGGGATGTGGTCCGTCGCTGTGGAAACATCGCCTCCCGATCTTGGAGTTGCTATGGTAACTGCCTTGTGGGTAAACTGCATCCTTGTAAAAAGAAATAGAAAGAGAGAGAAAGTAGACCAAGGTTTCTAAATTAGAAACAGGAGGATGGTGCTATGCTGTTTTTTTGTTGTCTTTTTTTTGAGACTAAAATGACTTTCTATGTTGATAAATTGAAAAGTAGACCTATTGTAGCTGGCGTTGGATACATTCGCTCCTGTTTATTGATTCTCTCACCGCTGAATCAATATGAGAGGGCTGTATAATTCCACACAGCGATGGGAAAAGTGCAGAAACGGCAGATTTTCTATTAGCGATCTCATTTCCTTTGTATCCACTGTATCCGAGTGAGGAGGAGAAGTGATGACATTGGTTTGTGCAGAGGTGGGAGCAGGTGGAATAGCATTTTTAAATAGGACCATTTTTTAACGTGACAGACGAACCATGTTTTTACACACAGGACACAAGACCTCTGTCAACAGCGTCACTGTTAGGTACATATGACTGAAGGGGGAAGGGGGCTCTGATCCGCGCTTTGTCACTTCAGAATTCAGGGGTTTATGTGTCATTTTACATGCAACATATTGAAAGGACATTACAGTACGTTGGTCAGCTTCAGCAATTGTTCATTTGATAAATCAGTAGCAATGCAGTAATAAGTAGGCCTTACACAGTTTACAGCAAAAAAAAAAAAAAAAAAATCAACTGTCAACTGGAGAAGAGTTTTAGAGTGAAAATGTTTTGTTTATCCAAAGGGCATTTTCAGTTCTGGTGGACACTGCCTTATATCTGTCTGAAGGGAGGGGTTAACTACACTGAAACTAACTCACTTATTTCTTTACCGTTTCTGTTTGTTAGCTAGGTATATTGAACTTCACTAAATGTGAACTGTGCCTGGGACATATTTTGCATAATTCAGGCAAACCACTTGTTTGAGGGGGAAGTTAAAGAGAGAATTTATGTTAGGAAAGACAATCCTTCTTTCAATAGGAATGAGGAGCTTAAGCCTCATTTCCATTGGCACGGTTTGCTTGGGGTCGCCTTGGCATGAACCAGTTGATTGGGGAGCGTTTCCTTTATAAAGGACCCAGCCTGCTTTTGGGCGTGACACAGGTCTAGCAAAACACATCCAAAGGCATTGCCACGAGTCACAGGACAGCTATAAAAAGACCGGTGAAACAGGAGCATCAACCCAAATCAACAACGACACAACAATGAGATTGCAGGGGTTGAGACTGGATGCACCTCCACGCAGTCACTGGAGGACCAATGATAAATGATCATCATTAAAATGGCAAAAATAGATATAAACATAAAATAATAATTTCTCACCAGACGCTGACTTGATCTTGTGACATACTGCCATATTTCCAGTAATGGCAACTTATATGTTGAGCCAATATGCTTCGCAAAACAGACCTAGCCAGCTGTTTCCTGTCCACAGCACTCCGGTCGAGATAAAAAATATTACGTTTGCAGTGTGTAATGCAACTAACACCAGCAAACCCAAATGCAGTAAATAAAGAGAGGTTAAAACGCAGTGTAGGTCTCCAGGTAAATTAAATAAATGCCAAAAACTGACGATAAAACTAAGTGAATTTAGTGTTTGCACTAGCTTTATCCTCATCTCACAGTGCCACAAACTTGGAATACTAAATGACTTTTTGTGATTTGTTGAGATCCTTATGAGAATTAATAAAATCTAAATCGTATCTGAGTTAATATTAGTTGTCCCAGGTCCCAGACCCCTTTGAAAGGTAGTACTTTGGACCCCTAAAAGGCCCTATGGAAACAAAGATATAGACATCATTTATCTCCTGTGTGTAACGCCATCCTCAGAATCAAAACAAGGAAAACAATAGTGAAAGCCAGTATGCTAACAGGTGTGAGAGCACCCATTAGGGGCCTGAACGATTATGCAAAATATGTCTCAGGCACAGTTCACACTTCGCTGCAATTCAACAGATCTAGCTAACAAACAAACTGTAAATAAGTAGGTGTGTTAGATTCAGTGTAGTTAGCTCCTCCCTTCAGACAGATATAAGGCAGTGTCCACTAGTAATCTGGCTAGAAATGAAGAAGAACCAGAAGAAGCTGCTTGGAGGAGCGCCCAAACGTCTACACTCTAAAGCTTTTGTCCAGTTACAGAATTGAATTTTTCTTTTGCTACGTATCATACCTGGATGACTGAGGGATTGCACAGACGCCTTACACATTTATAACAAAAATTCACATATCCAATTCCATTAATCCATTTATTCATAAGGTAGTTCAGTATATGTAGGATTTATCTTACATATTTCACCAACATGCACTCAGATAGTATTAAGGTTGTGTATTCATATCAAATATTGACTTGTGATAATTATAATGTATGTCTAATGTGAAATATACATTTTTTTGCACTAAACCAGGACTAAAACAAGACTAAATCTGAATTAAACTAGAACCAACCCAGAATTAAACCAGGACTATTTATTTTAACGATAACAATAATAATGGTTTGGATTTTATTACTCGCTGTTGTTAATCAAACTACTTTCGCCACTCACTGCTAATCCCTATACTGTAAACAAGACCCAATCCATTTATATTTACACAAATACACTTTAACCTTGAGATTTGATCACTTTATAATTTCTATATTCAAATGTCACTTCTAAATGGCATTATACTATTTCCCTATAGATCATTATACTTCTGCTTGATTGGAGTCCATCCATATTCATTTCTAAACCTGCTCTGGAGTCTGCGTTTTTGATTGGTCCAATTCATCACATGATCACTGGTGCAGCTCTTTCATTGTGGGCCTTGATCACTTTATTTTATGTCTGTGGGAAAACTCTGTAGAAAAGGCTGGTTATATGCAACACTGGTGATGGAATAGTTTAACTTAAGTGGTTCTGAAGTTCTAAAGGACATTTTTGACACTATTTAAAGTATTTAGAATAACCAAATTTATGCTATTTTAAAGGTGGACTTTGTAACTTTTCTGGTGGATGGTGGATGTTATTGCTCTACCTGGAATGTTCCACAGTATGGCATTCAACTTATCTTGGATGTATTCAATTACAGGTGTTTATTGCGAACTGGGCTCACTTGGCCTTGTGGTTTTACCTTCTTGTCCATGGAAATAGATCAATTCAAATGTCATACTCTGGAAGCAGAGACAAGCAGGTGGTGGAAAAGTTACAGACTGCACCTTCACTTTTTTGCATTGCCACTGGGTATAGTTAACGGCCTGCTAATTGTTATTTATATTTATTTATCTTCTCTATCTTTTTTGCTTTTTGTCATTGCAGGTGACAGACATGATGCAGAAAGCACTCTTTGACTTCCTTAAGCACAGGTTTGATGGAAGGTAAGCAATAAAATCAGGTCTAACCAAGGACTAAACCAGGACTAATCCAGAACTAAACCAAGGTCAAAACCAGGTCTAAAACAATTCTGATAGATGCAGATGTAGACCAGGAACATTCCATAGATGCAGTTAACCAAGACCAAGCCAATACTGACCCAAGACTACTAAACAAAGACCCAGAACTAACCCAGAACTAACCCAAGACCAACCCAGGGAGGACTAAACCAGGTCTAACCCAGAACTAAAGTCATACTGAGAGCAGACTGGTAAACCACACAAAATCGGACATACACTACGCATGCATAAATATGACACTTAATTAAACATATTTTTTGCCTGATCAACCCATGTATTTTTATATTTTCATACTTTAACATAATACTAACTATTTTTGTATGTTTTCAGGATATCCATCACCAGGGTAACGGCTGACATTTCTTTGGCCAAGAGGTCAGTACTGAACAACCCCAGTAAGAGAGCCATCATTGAGAGGTCCAACACACGCTCCAGTCTGGGTAAAACCAACGCTCACTCAATGATGTGCATGGACTTGTATTATACTATGTTCAGTCACTATGTTTACATGCAACAGTGTTTCACTTGGGGAGATTTAAATATAACTAACAGAAGCGTTTACTCATTCAACCTATTTCCAAATTTGTAAACTAAAACAAACAATAAGGCTAACTGGAGTATGCAAATATATGCTAGATGACTCATTGGGGCCAATACAATAATTCAAAATATGATTCAAGTGACATTTTACGCCTTAGAGTAGTTATGTAGTAGTAGTTACACTTGGTTTAATGAAATCAGCTGTTTTTCTTGCATGTAAACCTACTGACTGTCAACTCTTGTCTTTTCCAACTTGACTAACTTTATTTCTGGTTTCGTTTTTGCTCTGAATTCCTAGCGGAGGTGCAGAGTGAGATCGAGCGTATTTTTGAACTGGCCCGGTCTCTCCAACTCGTGGTTCTGGATGCGGACACCATAAACCACCCAACTCAGCTCATTAAGACCTCTTTAGCTCCCATCATTGTCCACGTCAAAGTCTCCTCACCCAAGGTACGCACCCAAACCCAGGACTAAACCAGGTCTAAATCAAGACTAAACGAGGTCTAAATCAGGACTAAACTAGGTCTAAATCAGGGCTATACCAGGTCTAAATCAGGACTAAATCAATTCTAAATTACGACTAAGTAAGTTTAAACCAGGTCAAAACCTGGTCTAAATCAGGACTAAACCAGGTGTAAATCAGGACTAAACCGGGTCTAAATTAGGGCTAAACCAGGTCTAAATCAGGGCTAAATCAATTCTAAATTACGACTAAGTAAGTTTAAACCAGGTCAAAACCAGGTCTAAATCAGGACTAAACCAGGTGTAAATCAGGACTAAACCAGGTGTAAATCAGGACTAAACCGGGTCTAAATCAGGGCTAAACCAGGTCTAAATCAGGACTAAACCAGGTCTAAATCAGGACTAAACCAGGTGTAAATCAGGACTAAACCGGGTCTAAATTAGGGCTAAACCAGGTCTAAATCAGGGCTAAATCAATTCTAAATTACGACTAAGTAAGTTTAAACCAGGTAAACCAGGTCTAAATCAGGACTAAACCAGGTGTAAATCAGGACTAAACCAGGTGTAAATCAGGACTAAAACCGGGTCTAAATCAGGGCTAAACCAGGTCTAAATCAGGACTAAACCAGGTCTAAATCAGGACTAAACCAGGTTAAAATCAGGTCTAAATCATGACTAAATCAGGTCTAAAACAGGACTAACCCAGGTCTAACCCAGGACTTAACCAGGATAAAACTAGCACTACACCCGGTCTAAACCAGGACTAAATCAAGACTAAATCAGGACTAAACTGTCTAAAAGCAACTCAGATAGATACTGACCACTATAGACAGATAAAACCTCTTTAGCTCCCATTGTCCACGTCAAAGTCTCTCACCCAAGGTACACACTCAAACTCACCTTCTGTCCTTTTAATCAGGAATCAGGAACAAAACGTATGAGGACAATCCAGAGACAAATTTATTTAATTTATTATTTCTTCTTTTTATAGTTTAATTTCAATTTAGATGCCTTTGTATCTGTCTTTGTTGTGCATTTGAGGATGACTGCATCCACACTTATCTTAGTTGGATCCTGGTTTGGTCCCATTTTGGTCCTGCTTTAAACTTGGCTTGGTCCTGTTCTTGTCCTGGTTGAGTCCAGATTTAGTCCGAGTTTGCTTCCTGTTTTTATGTGGTATTTGTACTGCTACATCTGATGCCCACTTTGATTCTTGTATGATACTACAATATAAATTGTAGAAGGATGGTGACAAAAACATTCAAGGTGTTGGTTCTAACTCCCCTTTGTGCTTCTGTGCAGGTGCTCCAGCGTCTGATCAAATCCAGAGGAAAGTCTCAGAGCAAACACCTGAATGTGCAGCTCGTCGCGGCTGAAAAACTCTTACAATGTCCCTCTGTGAGTCAAATTGAAACAATATCACTCCTATAAAACCATACATTTTTTCGCTGAAAAATAGTGTACTACCACCAACACTGTAAAACAAATCTGATGTTTTTACCCTAATGTTTTCATTGAGGATAGGATTTAAAATCTCAGCAAATCAGACTGTTGACTAATAATCAATTTCCCCTGTATAAGTATTTAAACAAATTATTAAAACATAAAGTAGAGGGGAAGTAGTGATAGTAAGTAGTAATATAGAGGTTATAGATGGTCGTAGTTGTAGTATTAGTACAGGGTGGCCCAAAAGTCACTGACAGTTTGAAAAAAAAAATCATTCTCTTTTGTTTCTAAATATATTTCTTTTATTTTCTCAGAGCATTTAGAATTACCCTTCCCACATTAATATGAGCAAATATAGCACAGAGGAATGAACCCTCATTGTACAGTGGTACTCATGGGTCAAATTCAGAAGCGCAGCAGTGTTACCCTTGACATTTTAATACCAGAGATGCCCCAAGTGTAAATGCTATCAAAGGAATAATAAGTGGTTTTCAAAGACAGGGGGCAGTATGTGATCTCCCGAGACCTGATTAGTCCTGATTTCTTCCTGTGGGGCTATCTTAAAGAAAAGGTGTTTGTGAATAACATAATATCGAGGATCAAATAAGAGCCATAAGCCCGGAAATGCTTTCAAAAGTTATGCAAAGTGTGTTGGATTGAGCTATTCAGTGCCAAACTGAAAATGGTGGACACTTTAAAACATTATTTTTTTTAAAATTGGTCATTTTTACTTCCCCTAGTTTAAGTAGTGATAAGTTCAAGTGTAAGTGAACTGTATATATTGCCAAAAATCTCAGAAGGTTCAGTTTACCTACAGCTAAAATTAGTAGATTTTTAAGTACAACATAAGAATTATAGGAGCTACTGAAGATTTAAAAGTGTCAGTGACTTTTGGACCACCCTGTAGTAGTACTGACAGTGATAAAACTCACTGAGTGATCAAGAATACTATCTTTAGATTTCAGTAAAACTGTATTCTAGATTAGCAAAATGGACAAAATGCTTATATATCTGACAATGTTCAAATTGTATAACAACTCTGCCCATACTGTATATATTTTGTATTTAAATCTAATTTATTCAAAGATAAACATTTTTACATAGCTTTTTTGTCATTTTGAATTTTGTTTACACCTGCCAAAAAAATTCTTACAATTCTGATTATAATTAAAAGCTCAAATTACTCAAAATTCCTCCCTTTTCCTCCCTCCCCTCCCTGTCTGCTCTCAGGAGATGTTTGATATAATCCTGGATGAGAACCAGTTGGAGGATGCGTGTGAACACCTGGCAGAGTATCTGGAGGCGTACTGGAGAGCCACGCACACGTCTCTGAGCACCCCCCTAAACCCTCTGCTGGGACGAAACCTGGGCTCCACCGCACTCGCCCCCTACCCCGCTGCCAACCAGGTGAATATGATCAGGACAACCACAGGAGGGGAGAGGAGGGATTGAAATACTAATGAGAAAATAGATCGGACTATGCAGAACAACAGGAAAATAGTACAGTTTAATAGTATACTGATCAAAAGAGTTTTATAATATACTGCTCAAAAAATCAAGGACTCTTTATTATCAGGTGTATACAAGTGACGGAGGAAGATCTTGTGCCACAATATTTAGCAAAATAAAAATCTAATCGAAATGATCAGCCCTTTGTTTTGAGTGAAGGTACCTTTATCAGGAGCAGTAGCTGTTTGTATACACACATAAATATGTGTATTTAATTGCGTTTACATATCATCTTGTCTTTTTCTTGTGGATCCAATATTGTTTTATCGGATTTATGTCCAGTGGTGGAATGTAACGAAGTAAAAGTAGTAAAGTAATTTTATTTTTTATTTTAATTTGTCTGTACTTTTTCATTTTATTTCATTACATTTAAGAGCAGGTATCTGTACTTTCTACTCCATTTTGAACAGGACTGAAAAATAAACTATTTTTAACACATTCATAATTTGAATAACCAAAAATACACAGATGAAAACAGCAAGAAAAAGCGATCAATTTAATTGTTTCTGGTGAAGAAAATTCAACACAAAGCTGTATGAAAATCACTACATTTGTATTCACTGTAAAACCTCAAAATATACGGCGAATACTTATACTTTTTACTCTTTAGTAAAGTACATTTTAATGGGTACTTTAATACTTTTATTTGAGTTTTTTATTAGATACTTTTACTTTTACTAGAGCATTTTTTTTGTCACACACAAAAACACACACATCTCTCATTCTCATATATTATATTTAAACTACCGGTACTTCTTAATTTCAACTCTTTTTGTCTTTTCTCTCTAGGCCCAAAGAAACCGTAACAGTAACCACACGACATCGGACCACTCCCCAGTCGAGCGCCGCAGCCTGATGCCCGCTGATGAAAACTACCACAACGAACGTGCTCGCAAAAACCGCAATCGCCTCTCCTCAGGCTCCCAACACAGCCGCGACCACTCCCCTTTGGTCGAGGAGGACTTCCAGGACCCCTACCAGGACTCCTATAAACCCCACCGCAACAGGGAGTCTCCGGGCGGGTACAGCCAAGAAGCAAGACACCGCGTTTAAACCCTAGTCCCACTCAAATCTAGACATGTCTTCTGAAATTGAAAGCTAAGGACCACAGTATAGTGAAGTTTCTACGCCTATCTGGACCAATATAACATGTGTAGGATTTCACTTTCCCTGCCAAATGTATAGCTCTTGTTGTATATGACCAGTCTTGCTGGAAGGAGTAGCACAAGAGCATATACTAAGGGATTTAAACAGGTTTTTTGAAGCCGAAATTCATGTGTGATGTTACTGTAGCATGCAGGGAAGGCTATGAACAGGTGAACTGGCTTTGGCCAATGGCCAAAGTACTCAGCAACAATGAAAAAGACCAACTCAGAACCAGTTTGCACGCACCAGGAGCTTGTGGAAAAAGTCTAGAGGCTCTGTTTGTTTGTCTGCAATGTGAGTGAAAATATCCACTCAATGCCTGCGCTGAAAAATTGCATTGATTTTGAATGGTGTATTACTGCCCCAATCATGATGACATTTTGATAGTTCAGCCTGACCAGCCATACCCATCTTCTAAATAGTTTTATTACATTTTTACTAGCTTATATATTTGAAATGTTACTTTATTTTAGATGATTTTATTTACAAAATTTAACCCTAAAAAATAATAACTTAATTCCCTGATCCTCTTCATCACCTAGGTCATATTTTAAAATAAATCTAAACTAATAATCAGAATACAAATAATTTTGTTACATGTGCATATATATTTTTGCAGTGTTGGGAATCATTGGCCATTTGGACCAATATTGACTATTCTTACAGTCTAAAATGGGGTGTTTTGTATTTTTGATATGCTATCCTGTTTTCCCTACTCAGTTCTGACCAGTATATAAAGGTACACTATGTAACTTAGCTAATAGGTCTACCATCTGCTTGTCTCCATGGAGATGTATTTTGCCTTGGATGTTCTGCAGTATGGCATTTAATTTGTATATCTTACATTTCTTCATAGAAATGTACCTGTACTTGATCTGGTGGCATCACCTACTTGTCTCTAGGCAGATAGTTAAGTTTAATGCCATACTGTGGAACATTCAAGAAGAAGAAAAATAACTCCATGGAGGCCTGTGGCGGACCCTGTAGCAGGAAAGTTACACAGTGCACCTTTATCTATTCAATCATCAGACATGGAAGACAAATTCTTTATATTGATTATAAGAACAGTTGGTATGGCTGGCTAGGCTAACAATAAATCAATATTTCAGAATGCAAACTAACACCGAAACACATTATAAAGCTGTACTCCTCAGGAAAGGGCGGTCATGGAGATGTAGCATCGATGCACTTAATGTTATGGATGGATTTATTTTCAAGTTAAATTATAAATAGCTTACCTTTATGTTTTCTCTTTTCATAAATATATTGCTGTAACATGGGTCATATGGATAGTTTATTGTCTAGATAACAATTTTACTGTACTTGCTAAGCTGCAACTCCTACTACTACTACTACTTTGACAACGTATGAGGTGTCCCGGCAAGTTAGATAAAGTGTCTTGCCCAAGTACACAAGAGCAATATGACATTTTTGAAGCGTTGCACAATTATGATTAATAGGCAAATAGCAATTTACTGTTACTTGCTCCAACCCACATATGCCTATTGTTGCGCAATCAACACTAAATGAAGAAAAAAAAAACACTAACTCTATATAAATCTAGTGAAATTAGCATAAAAGATGTACTGAATTGGTTTAGACCTGATAAAAGAATTTTACTTTCACGCATTGGACATAGTGGCAGTTTATCTTAGTTAAATACCGCTAAAACTGGTGTCTAGACATTTCTATCTTCAATTATACAAATACATGTCCCATTAAAGTAATTATTTAGATTTAAAAAATATACTGACATTCTATAAAGAAATGCAGCATGTAACTTTTCTACTACTTTCTACTATTTGCTTGTCTCCATGGCGATGTTAATCTTTGTCTGCATTGGTCCACAGTGTGGCATTAAACATATCCATCTTGCATTTATTCAATTACGGGTGTTTTTATTGCTCAAACATACCTTGAAAAACATGCATTCTGACTGTGAGCACGCCTTTCCACAGATCTGACCTGTAATTTGGCCTGATGGCGCTAATATCGTCTTCATAGAGATAGATAAATTTAATGCTATACAGGCAAATAAACAACGTCTGAATGGAGACGAGCAAGTGGGGACCCTCCACCAGAAAAGTTACATAGTGGAGCTTTAACCATATCATCCTGTATTTAATATCATTTCCTATATTGATTTTGTTGATATCTGCAAAAGTGAAATGGCCAGGGATATGCTGAATGTAGTCTTTCTGTCACTGGAAAAAAAAATGAGCAGTTTTCGTTTTTAATATATGAATTTACTTGTATGCTGCCAGCTGTTACAGAAATATAAATATACCATTATGTTTACTGCCATATCCATATATCGTGTGATTTAAAATGCCAGAGACTCTTTACAAATGGACTATAGACTTCTGTTCAACTATCCGGCATCTTAAACAGTAGCTTTTCTTGTTGATGTTTTGAAATCTGGAGCATAAGAAGAAACCACTGGATCTGAAAACTGCCTGTGAGAGAATGATGCACTGATTATTGGTTTGTGTGCCATGCCTTTTACAAAAACAATGAAATAAACTGCCCTTATGCTACAATAGAGCTGTTACTTCTTTTATTTAACCTATGTGGGCCTATACCACTTATGGTTAAGAAAGTAACTATTACAAATATTTGCGTTACTATAATTAAGTAGATTTTTAGGGTAATTGTACTTTTTAAACCTTTTTAAAACTTTTACTGAGTATATGTTTAGCCTGTAATTGTAATTTGTTACACTTAAAATAACAGAACTTACTGAATACAGAACAAGTCCCAGTTGCCCTAATGCAGTGGTTTCCAACCTTTTTTGTCTTGTGTACCTCTAAAACATTGTCTCACACTCATGAATACCCACTATATAATGTAACAGTGTTTTTTTCTTTCTACAGCCTATAACTACTAGTCTGTTTTCTTGTTTTAATGAAATGTATGTTAAAATTATCATACAGAAACATTATTAAGCATGTAGAATGTATTACTAAGAACATTTTCAATTCAAATACTATTCAGTTTTATCCACTCTACTCCTTTCTACCAACAAAGACACACTTATAGCACTGCATTGCACTTTGGGTAGTATTTCTCATGCATACTTTTGTCCAAGTAGAAATTTGGCAACAGTACTTCTTTTAGTACTATTTCCACCATATTCTGGGGATTATCCTGGTGCCAATATTTTTGTAATCCATCAGAAATAAATTAAAATCTGCCTGAAAATAACATGATTAAGGTTCAAGTACTGCCCAAATGTGGATAGACTGTAAATTAAAGTGCAGAAATGTCATTTTGATTCTGGTTATGGTTGATTAATCGGCAATTTAATAGGTCATTTTGCATCCTGTAATGTTACTATTTGATTATTCATGATAGCCTACACTTATTCTTATCTTAATATATTCTATATTCAGTTGTAATTCTGTCCATCTTCTATATATCTCTCATCTCTACTGCCAATACATGAACACAGTATTCCTCAGGGGGTACTCAAAACATATAATTATTCATGTATAAATATTAAAACTGTATTTTGATTTATAGAGCCGTTTTTACATGCTAAGATGTTTCTACATTGCATCATTCACAATGCATATTTTTACACGCTGAGCCACTGCCACTCTGCACAAAAACTCTCTCCTACCACTACCAATCACTCTTTTTAAATACTTTACATTCAAACATGGGTAAAGTGGATGAGGTGTCTGAGGATATAATTGTACGCGCTAATCGGAGTTGAGTTGAGATTTGTCCCCATGTTTTCTGGTCAGATCAGGTTTAATTCTGGTGTAGCCCTCTTCAGTTGGACATTGTTTAGTCATTTTAACAGTGGTTTAATCGAGGTTTATATGGGATGGGACTTACACACGCCACATTAATACTTAGGCAAAGAGGGTGAAGTGTCTTTCCCAAGGACACATATGATAGGTACATGCACTTTTCAAAGATAGGTTCAATGTAACAACTCACAGACAGTTGTATTCCTGCAGAAAACCAAATATTCCAAAATGAGCTTTAGGCTATTTGCAGGAGTTGAACTCTTATACACTTACCGCACATATTTGCAAAATTGCTCAGCCCTTAGAGAAAGAAATAGCTTACTCGTGTGGCTATACTGAAAGAATGTGTAATTCAACTATATAGGAAAACTACTACTACTACTAGGCTACTGCTACTACTAAGACATCTAAGGATATAATGCCATTACTTTATATTGAAATGATCTTGCAACCCTTAGATCTTTTTGTTTTATTAGAAATATCACATATCAACATCCAAAAATATTGAAACAAACATTAATATTCTAGATTACATTAAAGGTATAGACAACTCATCTCATACATTCAAATGGTCAACTCTGAGATTAGTGATCCCCCTTGTCACAAAATAAAGATTTAAATGTACACATCTGGCCCTATATACACGTTTTATTCTCTTATCTGTACTTTTTTTTCTCAGGGCAGGTCATAATAATGCTGAACCCTCACCCCTTTGGACATTGAACCATCAAACGACGAGTCCGCTGTGCGCATGCGCGAGTTTGACAGCTAACTAGCGAAGCTGCCTTCATGACTTCACTCCAGCCAGCTCCAACCTAGCATTTTCTACTTACATTTTCTTTTTTAACCTCCGTACCCACATCGATCCCGTAGCCTTTTCATCTAGCCTTTGTACTTTCGAGAGATTGCCTTTCGGACCAGCAAGTATGTCGTTTGTCCGTAAAACTATGTACATTTGTGAGACTAGTTAGCTTGCAGGCTAGCTAAAGTTGATAGCATTGTGTAGTTCAAATCTGATTTTCTCAAACTGGCATCGGCTTTTGGACACCGTCAGCCATGGGGATACTGTTTACGAAGCTATGGAGGCTTTTTAATCATCAAGGTAAGAATGATTTTGAAGATTTTGTCCATAAAATTTGTGAAAATAGGGGTGTCAATGCGCTCGATGCTTCGTTCGTAAGGCCCAAAGTGAAATATATCTGTTTTTGGACAATTACGGATTTTATAACACGAATATATCTATATCCTCTTAGTCAACTTAGTCTTACGTTTTGGTTTCGTTATTTTACTAGCTTATATTTAAATCTAATAAGCTTAATTTGCGAGAAAATTGGTCTTATAAACAACATCTAATCTTGAATAGAATTATAGGACCTAATGTTTATAATGTCAAAACATTTGTGCAACAGGCTACAGATCAAGACTTGTACATTTATATGAATAAATAAAACATTACAAAAGTATTTTACAGAATTAAAGTTGATAGAGTTGTGTATTATAGCTGCATTAGATTGGGAGAGTACAATCCGATACTATGAAGCAACCACAGCTACATAATAAAATGGTGTATTAATCGTGCTTTACATTTTACATGAAAACCTCTTACTTTGGGCAAATGGTGTGCTACTATTGCTAACTGTTATAATACATGGTAGTTGTTATTACATTATTTATTTTCTTATTGTAAAATGACTTTGGTTTTTCTACTAAATGTTAGTTTAGTATTGATTATAAAGGATTAGTTTTTACTTGACAACAATAACATCTTCCCTTGCATTTAAATGATTATGATAGACAATGGATTTAGAAATATTTCTTTTCCTTGATTAAAATAGATTGTGCAAATATGACTAGAATGACAGTGTTTATGTCTTTAAGGTGAAAGAATTACAGCTATATTTAACAATAGGTAATATTATGTAAGAATACTGTTCCTTCCTGTATTATTTATGGTCCAAGGTTTCAGCTGATATCGGTCTTGTGAAAAGAAAACCCTTTTGGTAACCGGAGACGCTGTTCCTCTTTCTTTGCTTTCTATGCCGTGAACTCTGGTGTAAGGCGGGGGACTGTGGGCCTTTATTGTTTAGTCGATCGGCATCTTAGTCGACCCAAGATTTTTTATAAGGCAACTAATAATTTTATTTAGATTATAAGGATTTATATGGGACAACAACAGAAAAGAGAAGGTAGTGAGTGAGCTAGCTGAAGACATGAGCCGTCTCTAGATACCACGGGGCCCCTAGAGAAGATCTGGTCTGGGGCCCGTCATATTAAATTTAATAGCTAAGAAAAACACAGGTAATTTGCACTTTCATTACATTTAAGAAGAAATATTGTTCATCATTGCTAAGATACAATTTTTAAGGCTTTTAAGGTGTAAATTATATTTTATCAGCCCCATTTCACTCTGGTGCCCTAAGTAATTGCCTGGTTTGCCTACCCCATTGTGACGGCTCTGGCTGGTATGTAAAAAGGCAGATTTACCAGTTTAATTTGTCTTTGTATAAATACATTGTTTCCTCGTTCTTATTTCTGTTGTAGTTGTTTTTGTGCAAACATCCGTGCAGATGTAGTCTTGTGAGTGCTGTTTGGGTCAGATACCATAGAGATGCGTAAATCGTTTTGAGAGCTTTTTCCTTGTCTCCTTTTTAGTCAACTAATTCATTGGCAGGACTTGTCTTTAGCCCACTACAGCCCTAGTAAAGTGATATCTGACCAAGTTATTCAACCTTGTAGAAATACAAATAATATATTTGGGAAAATTTAACAGGATTCAGCTCACAGTAGATATTTCAATCCGGGTATATTCGCATTTGAGATTTTATATACACTGCTAACCTAATACAAGAGTTGGCTGCATGTTGCAACATGTTTGTAGAGGTCTGGGGTGAGGAACTTTGGCTGTGTAATTCCTCAGTCATCCACGTCTGATCCATAGCAAAAAAGACGAAATGAAATCTGTCAACTGGACAAATCGTTGTAGGAGTGAAGACCTTTTGCTGCTCATCCAAGCGGCTTCTTTAGTTCTGGTCAGATTGCTGGTGGCTACTGCCTTATATGTATATGAAGGGAGGTGCTAACTACACTGAAACTGTAAACAACTATTGTCTCCAGTTTCAGCCCTGGAGACCCTATTCAACCTTTAATGACCCTGCTGTTCTTCTCTTTGTTTTGGGTCTGAGAATAGAGTTGTCGATTATATCCCAGGCCCCATTCCTGTTGAACTAAGGATTCTCTTTCCCAACAAAAATAGCTTCTTTAACTCCACTCTCAAACCATTTCTTTTCTCTGGCTAAGATCTGAACTTCACTATCTTCAAAGGAGTGGTTAGTGTCTTTGAGATAGAGATGTACAGCGGACTGAGATCCAGAGGAGCTCTTGCACCAGTGTTGGTACATTCTCTTATGTAGTGGCTGTTTAGTTTCTCCAATGTTACGCTCACTGCTCTCTTCACTACACTGAGTGGAGTTGACTACATTACTTTGTTTATAGCTTGGGGTTTTGATCTTTGGGTGAACCAGTTTTTAGGTGTTTGTAGGTTTGAAATAAACCGGAATCTCATACTGTCTGAAAATTCTCAAAAGTTTTTCAGACACACCCACTGTGTAAGGAATAGTTACACCTATCCTTCTAGGTTCAGATTATCTGTTGTCCTGTTTTTTTTGGCTCTCTTAGATCTATTGAAGGCCTATTTTGAATAGCCGCAAACAGAGAAGGCTTTCTCCATGTGTTGTTCCTCCTTCTGGAGAGTGCAGTGAGTGTTACATTGGAGAAACTAAACAGCTACTCCATAAGAGAATGTACCAACACTGGCGTGAGAGCTCCTCTGGACCCCAGTCAGTTGTACATCTCCATCTCAAAACCACTAACCATGATTTGTCCAGTTGACAGATTTCATTTCGTCTTTTGCTGGGGTGAGGGAAGTCTGGGCCTATCTATGTAGACTGCTGTGGGATCAACAGAATTTTAATCAGTTGAGATTTTGTCAGTTGATCAAGAAAAAAAGTGATTCTTGTCATAGCATGAGCCCTAATGGAGTAGTAGTGGTAGTGTTTGTATTAGTGCTGGTTATAGTGCTAGTATATACAGTAGTAGTTATAGTAGTATTATAGATTGCATTATCTCTGTGTAATCCCTCAGTCATCCAGGTATGACTTGTAGCAATAGAAAAATTCAATTCTGTCAACTGGACAAAAGTTTTATTTTTTTTTTTTTTTTTTTTTTTAGAGTTTTAGAGTTTGTTGGCTAGGTCTGTTGAGCTACACTCGGTGTGAAGCCTCTGTAGTACGCTGACAAAAAAATAAGAGAATAACCATCAAAACGGGAGAAATAGGCCATAACAAGACATATAGTGTGGAGGAAATTAATGATCGCTGTTGTTTTGTGTAATTAGATTAAAATATATCACAATTTCTGGGACCACTCACAAAAACATGGAGTTGAGGCTAATCAGTTATGAGCTGTGACTAATCCTCACAACATTTACATATATTTCTTCTCGTGTAATGCTCTCACTCTCTTTACAGTCATGTCTTACCTTGATCTGCATCTTTATTATCCAGATAGTGTAATAATGTTTTCATAACTCCATGGATTTGTAAAATCCAAATGCGAAATTGAAATCGCTAAAATCTAATGTATCTCAACTTTTGTTGACAAGTAACAGGTCGGGTAAGGACTTTCCTCTGGCCAATGGGCAACGCAGTTTCTACTTTGATGTCATTTTCTGCACTATTTGCAATTCAGTGCCACCTTAGGTAGGGAGTATATCCAATTTTATTTTTTGTTTGTGTTGTTTGAGCTGAACTGTGGCAAGAATTTGATCCGTGAAATGAAAACTGCAACAATGTTTCAACTTTAGTCCCCAATTGAACCAGTTAACCAGACTAACGGAGGCAAAAGTGCCCTAACTCCACTCTTAAACCATTTCTTTTCTTTGGCTCAGATCTGTATCTCACTATCTTCAAATGAGTGGTTAGTGACTTAGAGTAGGCATGTCAAGATTATTTAATATATATACTTATTGTTCAATATATGAAAGCTGGAACAGCTGCGGTCAATATTTATCGTGTCTACATTTTCTAGGCCCTACTGGGAGATTTTTGGTTATTTTTGCCTATCTGATAAGATTTATAGTCAGATTGAATTAATAACTTCTAAGACTGGTTACTGACGCAAACTTAAGTGTTTCATTCTGCTATTTTTTTATTGCAGCGGATCATTTTTAACTACCGTAATTTCACAGCTATAAGGCGCAGTTAAAAGTTGTGAACATTGCGGGAGCGATGGATGACAGACGGCGAACACGCCGCGCCGGGCAAGTTACGGCACGATTTGTGAATGGATTGTGGATGCTTGGGCTAACGGTGCGACTTTTGTATGTGTTAAATGCAGAAAAAGCACGAACAAGCACCCGTAACTGAAGCTGCGCCTTATAATCCGGTGCGCCTTATAGCCGTGAAATTACGGTATATTGTAGATTTAAAAATTTTTTGTGGTTTAAGTCTGCTATTTGGTAATTGTGTCAGTGGCATACATTTGTTTCAATTATTATTGTTTACCATCTAATTATTTACTTCAGCAATATATTGAAATTAAAAATTGTCGTGTCAAGCCTAGCTTAGTGATGCAGGAGATGCACAGCAGACTAGGGTCCCGGCATGCTGTGGTGATGTGGTTCGTACATTCTCTTATGGAGTGACTGTATTTTGTGTAATAAGGTGAATCCACATCAGCAGAAAGTAAAGTACCTGAGGGCGTCCACGATGAGTCAATCCACAGCTGCTGAGTAAAGCCCTTATTATCAATGTGAACAGACACGGAAACAAACTGCTGCCATTACTACTAACCACACTTTTTCCAGTAGTGCAAAGAAATAGTACACGTGACAAATATTGACAAAACATATTGCTTCAGCTTTCATATATTAAACGATAAGTCGATAATAATTTTTGGTAGATAGTAATTTTTTTGATAAACGTACTTACTACCGCTACTTATAGAGGCTTGAAACCAAACCCGTGGCCAGTTTCAAAGTACATTCCACAGGTCACGGTGAGTCAGACAGAATGCTTTCCAATACAGTGTGGTGTATTTAATACAGGCTAACCACAACAATGACTTAATGCACAAGGAAGAGAAATACATATGTAATGACAAGATGGCAATGTTTATACAGTGTTTTTATGTATGATTTTGACACAGTATTTTAAATTATAATAAAAAAAATGTCAAATTCAAGTCTCTATGGTGTTATGTATATAAATTCAATAATACACATTTCTATTTTTCATTTCCCCATTTAAAGTGAATTGAATTGAAGTGCAATGTTATATTTTTGTATTTTGGGTGTTCAGAAGACGTCAGTCTGCCATTTTGACCTGTTTTTCCGAGCACTTGCACTCGACCCACTCTCATCCGCTTCATGTCCCTAGAGATGTTAATCCTTTCAACCTCTGTATCCTATAGTACTGCTACTACTACTACTACTACTGCTGCTACTGCTACTGCTATTACTAATGCTACCATCACAACCACTACTGCTACTACTACTACTACTAATTCTACTCCTACTACTAATTCTACTACTACTACTACTACTACAACTACTGCTACTACTGCTCCTACTACTGCTACTACTGCTACTACTAGTCAAGGCAATTGTATAGCACAATTCGTAGACAAAGTAATTCAAAGTGCTTTACAGAATGAGGAAGGCACTAAAATCACAATACAACAAATCAAAACATAAATGATCACAAATAATTATCATAAAATGAGCATTAAAACAGAAGAGTGCAGAATAAAAAAACATTCAGTCATGCACAGCTAAACAGAACTGTTTGAGCCTGGATTTAAACATTGTCAAAGTAGAGGCCTGTTTCACAGTAGTAGTAGTAGTAGTAGTTACAAATTATTAGGCTATTTTTATGTAGGTCTTTTTATATCTGATAATAATTTTATTCATCTGGGGCTAAATTCACCATAGAATACTTAATTATTCATAAGGAAGAGAAGATCACAATCCAGATGAGATTGTTATTGGATCGGTATTAGGAATTACAGATTAAAAATAAATCAATTTCATCTGGATCTCCCAATGAAAACTGGATGGGGACAGACCTAAGTTCACTGTCTGACTGACAACACTACAACTATCAGACATGGCAAAAGTTACTAATATTGAAACTAAAACTGACAAACAAATTCTTTCATTTCAGAACATGGTTGTACAGATCTAAACTACAGGGTTAACAGTTTTTATGCAGAATAAGATATTTTATTGTTTGTGGAGAAGATTATGGTACTTCAAAAATTGAAGCCTTTGGGATTAGTTAATTGTGCAAATTGAAATCATCAATCACAAATGAAACTGTCAAAAATGTTACTCCATTCTAGGGCTTCAATGAACGATTATTTTGCTAATTTCTGGTGATTATTCTTTTGGTCAGTTGATTAGTTGTTTGGATCAAGAATAGCCCATAAACTTGACAGTTTTACAATATTTGCCCCAGATAAAGCTAAAGTGGTGATGCCTGCTAGTCTCCATGGAGATAAGAGAACATTAAAACTATACTGTGGGACATTCCAGGTAAAACAATAATATCTCCATGGGGACAAACAGATGGC
This sequence comes from Periophthalmus modestus, assembly GCA_019594935.1. NCBI lineage: Eukaryota > Metazoa > Chordata > Actinopteri > Gobiiformes > Gobiidae > Periophthalmus > Periophthalmus modestus. Next base: position 3,434,676 of record JAIEZT010000009.1, read on the forward strand.
AGGCTGACCAGAAAAAGTAACCACAGTAATGAAATATTATAATGATCAGTAATGGTTAAGTGAAAGGGAATGCATGGCAGTATTTGGCATTGGCACCTGTAAGTAACCATAGCAACTAAATAAGCTGTAATGGTCAGTGATGGTTCAGTGGAAGAGAGTGTTTTGCAATAGTTGGCACTGACACCTGCTTGATACAGTCTCTTCCGTAGTTTCAGTTCCTCAGTGCTTTTTGGTATTATGTGAGTCAGACTGTACATTACATTGTCTGTTGTATCCTGCCAGTATAAGGATCTAAAATAAGCCTAGTTTCCTATCGCATTGCACCATCTGTTGTGATGTTTTTATGACATTTAATTCGTTCACATTTGGCTGATACTTAAACCTCAAGTTAGACATGTTTAGCACATTTCTGTTAAATTGACAAAAAAAAAACAAAAAAAAAACGCATCACCCGCTTTTACATTACTTTAACTGTAACCGTAACCTTAACCACAACCTTAACGTTTGTTGAACATTACACACGTTTAGTTGTGTTTGAGGTCACACAGCTTTAACCTCCTTTTTACGTGCATAGAGGTTTTTCAGAACCTACAAGCTCCACTCTCACATAAACTTCAGATGTTTAGTAAACAAAAGTCCTGAGACTGGTGAGTTCGTGGAATATTATCAAAATTGATATAATTAGAAAAGGCCTACAGTTACCTACACATCGCCTGCTCTGATATGGTTGTGTTGTTTCTTCATAATCTTCTTTTTACCTCTTGTGTATCACTTTGTGGTTTATGAGATTTGAGTATTTTAAAAATAAAATGCATTGTTACTGTCTATTTATAATAAGAAGCAAAAGAAAAACATTTACTACAGTCCCATAACATGAGAAAAAGGTTTAATATTACAATCACGGTAAGATTTTAGATGTATTAAATATTTAACGCAACATTTCTAAAACAATGTTAAATATTACACTTAAAACTATTTTCACTTTGTCACTTACTACACATAATTTCACAGTAAAAACACTATAATTTATTTTTAGTTGCTAGTTTGATATTAAAATTAAATGTACAATGTTGAATCTTCTCTCATTCAGCTTGGAGACTTCAGGAGTTCAATGCACAGAGATTGCTGCCATTCACTTCATAGACGTAGTCATATGACTGAGATGTGATTTAGTGAGTGGTGACACACCTTGAGTCAGCTGAGGTGGCCACAATGCATGACCCTGAATGAGGTCAAGATTGGCCAAATAGGTTCTTTTTAATAAGCCTTTTTCCCCCCCTTTGTATTTATTTATTTTACAACCTTGTAAGTTACTGCTGAACCTTCTTAAACAATTCTTTAAAGCTATGATTAAGAATAATTTTCTTTTTTATTGTGTTTGGAGGGTAACATTGGATAACAACACCAGACAGTGCTTTAGTAACCACTGACAATTGTACAAATGTCTTAGTAATTAAACTAGATGGCAAATATCAATACTGAAAAAAAAAAATCATATACATAAAATTGATAAAATTGGACCTTTCCTGAACAAGTTTCATCAGAACTAGTGTAAGACCACAAACAAACACAACATTACAATATTGAAAACTACAATATTGTCTAAAAGAGAGATTTTAAAATGATCATTTGGGTATCAAATCTATTCTGTAGTATGGCAGTAGAGTTTGAAATTTTTGTATTGTAATACTAGAAACCATGGCAACAACCAAACTCATCTCTGTATTTTCCATTAAAGCCCACCGTAGTCAGGGGCTAAAGAATTGGCCTTTCCAGTACAATAGTAAACAGTGTTAAAACATCCCACTTTTGTTCCTGTCTTTGAACACATTGCTCATTGACTCCCTGTCACTTACTGCCGTTTAATTGATGGATGCTTGTGTTAATTCTGTGTCCTCTTTGTTTCTCTATTGTCTTACAGAACACAAAGTCATTATTGTGGGACTGGACAACGCCGGCAAGACCACTATCCTATATCAGTTGTAAGTATATAGACGTTTAGGAACATTTGTCTACACAAGTTTTTGTACCAACCACTTTGTTCCATAAAAAAGTCTAGAACTGAAAAAAATAAATTGCACATTTCAGTGAACTTGTTTATTTAAGCATTTTCCATACATGCAAATTATACTACAGGAATTACCCAGTCTATTCCTGGAAATGAAGGTGGCTGATGGGAACTACAAGCTATTGTAAAGAGATATATATGTTAATGTTGTTTCCTCATCACAAACATACCTGGAGTTGTGTTTTTTTTTCATTCACATGTTTAACTCACAAACCCTGCATATTTAGAATTCTTCTCTCAAATACTGCTCGGAAGTGCTGTTTGAAGTACTGTTTTTCATAGTGGAGCACTTCCGAGCACTTCCAAGAATTTTCACTTGAATCATTTGGATTATTTCAGCCCTGGAATCACCAGTTTTCTACTGAACAAAAGGTAAAAGGTAGCTGTTAACTTGAAAATTACTGTTTCATGATGTCATAAGGTGGAACAGAGTATTTTGAGCTTTGCCAATGTAGACAGACTAATAATAAAGGTCTAAAACATGTGTGAATGAAACAAAAACACAGACACTTCCGGTGTGCTTTTGAGGTAATAACATTATACCATGACTAAAAGCTCACAAGATTCCCTTTTGTGTAATATATGACCTTTAACTATAATCTGGTGCAGAACGTTGTTTTTTTTATGAGTTTATGGATTGTATGAACTTATGTCTCTGTACTTACAAATAACTATTAAACTTAACTAAGCTAAACATTTTTTGAAAATACTGAGTAAGAATTTCAGTCAACACTTTGTACTGTTTCCTTCCACAGTTCTATGAATGAGGTGGTGCACACGTCCCCGACTATTGGCAGTAATGTGGAAGAGATTGTGGTGAACAACACGCACTTCCTCATGTGGGACATTGGGGGGCAGGAGTCGCTCCGGTCGTCTTGGAACACCTACTACACCAACACAGAGGTACGAGTAGGCATCTTGCTTAAGACTATGTAGATCATAAACAACAATATACTGAACCTGACACAATAACCCAAACCCCCCAAAAACTCTTCTGAGTGTACAAAATGTAAAAAAAAAAAAAAACTGTCTGCAATAAATAGCAAAATAAAACACTTAAATATTTAGTTAGTATCCGTGATGAGTCATGGAAGTCAATTATTCAACTCTCTACAGCTGACATACAGAACAATAACAAAAAGTTCCCCACTAGTACAAATAAAAAGTACCCTCTAGTGTACCTTTACCTGTGTCCACCTGTGTGAATAGAATAGAGACTGATTTTTGTTCATATTTGTATTTTTGCAGTTTGTAATAGTGGTGGTAGACAGCACAGACAGAGAACGCATCTCAGTAACCAAAGAGGAGCTCTACAGAATGCTTGCACATGAAGTGAGTACAATGGCAACTTCAGTATCGAAGTTTTTATATTGAAAAATCCATTTGGTTTGTGTGATATGTTGTTTAAGGAACAATTTGCCATTCATATTTTCAGGACCTGAGGAAGGCAGGTCTGCTGATCTTTGCAAACAAACAGGACGTTAAGGGCTGTATGTCTGTGGCAGAAATCTCACAGAGTCTGCAGCTCACATCAGTCAAAGACCATCAGTGGCACATCCAGGCTTGCTGCGCCCTCACCGGGGAGGGGTCAGTACTGCTATTGTTACTGCTACTACCGCTGTTACAACTACAACTGTTTATTCAACAATTTATTTATTTGTTTTAGTTTGATAGCAGTTCATATTTTTGTTGTTGTTCATAATATTGTAATTGAATTGCACAATTCTTCTGGTTAGATACTTACTTACTTATTCGCCCCCATAGTATGAAAGTATCCTACGCTCTTGAACATTTGGTAAACTGGCATTTGGTTGTGACACTACATGGAATTTGAAACAAATTATCTCAGCAGAACCTGTTGTGGCTTATTGCCAGATACCACAAAAGAAATAATATTAAGATTTTACAGCTTTTTAGAGCAGTCTGTTTACTTGTTTTTCCGTGGTATTTATTTGCAAGTATCAGCAAAAATTTAAAGTAATAATTTTGCACAGATGGTAGAGAAAATACCATTTGAAACATGCACAAAATAAACTTTATAAAACTGGCTTTCAACATTTACCAATACAACTACTACCAAAGAATCAATATAGAAATGTATAAGTACCTATATCAGTGTAATATTTACTTTACATAACCTTAACTTTATAAACATGTAAAAGCTCATAATTATTCAATATTCCTATATTGTTTTATTAATTTGATCACAAAAATAGCATAGAGTTAACCATTTTTTTTTTTATTTCTTAAAACTTTCTGAAAACTTTCAAACATTTAGGGGAAAATATAAAAATATCTTACTTTTAATATTTCATTGTATAATATTTACAGTTAATATGAAAACATAAATCATTTCAGAACATTGCATCACAAAGACATTACATTTCTTTTTTGTGTGACTTTTTCCCCAGGTTGTGCCAGGGTCTCGAGTGGATGATGTCCCGACTCCGCGTGAGATGATGAACTTTCACCTCTCACCTCTTTGTCCTTTCGGGAGTGCGCCCTCTACTGGTTTTACCTCAGAACTGAGCTCGGAATCGAAGACAAAGATGAACGCACCAGTGGTGGCCATGACATCTCCTCTCTCCTCTTTCCCTGTGAATCTGAGATGGGCCTAAACTAATTTATTTTATGTTATAAGAGGGTCTGAACTGAACAAATGACCATATATGGAAGAGGACTTTGACCCTTCAAAATAAGACTTGAATTATTTAAACTTAAGCACGGTTTTCAGGTCAAAATAATGGCTTGGGACTATATTAACGGACTTGTTCCTAAGCTGTGAGCGAGTCTTGCCCATTTTGGTGGCCTTGCAGTCAGTATTGTACCGGACTTTTTGGTGTGGTTTTTATCGCTCCATTCCTTATATGTACAGTCCAGTATTTTATTTTAACATGGTGCCTGCAAGAAAAAATGGTCAGAGAGGGATTGAAAATCAAAAATTTTAATCATAGCATATTTTTTTTGTTTTTCAGTCCCTACCAGTAATCAGTGAATAAAGTGTTTTTATCTGTGTTCAAGTGTCATAATTTATTTTCATTTAACTTGACTAACTTCATTTTTTCCCTTTCATGCAGACAGGATTTATTAACATTGGGCTACAGTCAAGATGGCCCTTCTCTGTACTCCTTGAAGCATTTATTAAACAAACAAGGAAGTAACTTAACATTGTTTTAAGAAAATAAATGAAAATGTGTGTTTTTAATTGTATTTGATGCTTTTCAGGTCCTCTGAAGGTGTACAACAGTAAAGAGGAAAGGGACACAGAGATTTTAGGGTTAAAGAAAAAGGCCAAAAAGAATCTGGTAAATTGTACCGTAAAGAGTATAAAACCTAACAAACTTGGCAATGTTTTTTTATTGAAAATCCTGAGGGCAGAGACCCCAGTTTTGTTTAGAATCTGTGTATATTTTTAAAGGAACTGTATGTAGCCTGTGCTTTTACAGTATATACAAAAAAAAAATATTACATTCACTACAGAACCTGTGTTGCTAGTGCCTGAGCCTGCAAACAAGGGACACATACAGGTTTTTCTCGTTCTCAGTATACGGGAAGGCCATGCCTCATGTGAAAATTCTGAATTCACGGCTGCACTAGCACTGATTAATGATTGGCTTCAGATGCTGGGGTTGAGGTATTGAGGATTCAGATCAGAGAGAGTCCTTTTAGTTTGAAACCAACTGGATTTCGGCATTGAAACTGGCAACCCAAATGAGAGACTTGTGTTTTCTTATTGGATAATAATCTTTAGAACCAAAACACTAAATTATTACATAAACAATGTGGACATCAAGCCTAGTGCTGGTGTACTTACCTATTGTAATGCTGATTTATTTTCATCAGTAAGAACCTCATTTGATTTGAACATGTTAACCTTGTATCTGGGGACACAGTTACATCCTGTTTATGGAATTTAAATTCAAAATCTTACATACAGTTTCTATAAGCATTAGTTAGGAAAATTAACAGAAATGTGCGCCCTCATTGTGCAGACTGTTTTTCCGGGCCAGTGAAGATCTACAGCAGTAAGATTGAAAGGGACAGAGGGGAGATATTAGGGATACAGAAAAAAAACATCACACCTGGTAAATGAGGGAGTATATATTTACCTGGCCAGCCCAAACTACACGCTATGACAATTCTTCACAAAGATGAGTTGGTCTGGAACCGTATCCTGTCTCTATTTTGGGGAATTCTGGATTCTTTTAGCTAAACTAAAACAGTGTCTAAGGATGTGTTTTATGAACTATTAACCTCATGTCTCAACACGCTTCTGAACAAACATGGAGTTGTGATGTATTTGGGGAATGATTGACAGGTAATGTGTAAACTTATTGACTACTGCTTTTCAGATCTGGAGATAGTTTACAGCAGTAAAGAGCAAAGGGACAGAGAGAAGATTTCAGGGGTACAGACCAGGCAAATGATGAAGTTAGTGTAGTGACACAGAAAGCCTATGTTAATCCTCAAATTAACCTCAGATTAATTCAACGTCAGTGGCCAGAACCTGTCCAGTACTTGATATGTGGTTCAAGGTATCAATACAGCAAGCCGTAAAAAATATTATTGCAGTGTTCTGGTGTAAGGAAACGTGCAGAATTTCTTCTGGTTGTTTATTTTCTGAATACAAGGGCTACTGTAGGCCATAGCCCACGCCAAAACCAGAGCAGTCTCTACTCACTGGGACCAGTCTCCAAAACAGACCAGTAACTGATGAATACAACCTTCACATACAGTTGTCAGCATAGCAACCAAGTGTCACATACAAAAGCAGTTACAACAAATACAAAAGGTCTCAACTCTGAACTAAACACAAAATATCAGCTCATTACAATATCATTATTTATGAAATTATAAAATATTAAGTTATTGCAAATATAGACTTGAGCAACAAGGGAAATGTTTTGTTTTTTTTTCCTTTTTGTCATACAACAAATACAAACTTGAATGCAATTCACATACCTTTTGTCACCTAGCAACAAGTGTCACATACAAAAGCAGTTACAACAAATACAAAAGGTCTCAACTCTGAACTTACAATATCATTATTCAGCTCATTACAATATCAAATGAAATTATAAAATATTAAGTTATTGCAAATATAGACTTGAGCAACAAGGGAAATGTTTTGTTTTTTTTCCTTTTTGTCATAGGCGTGTTGTGGACACTTCAATGCATTTCCGCCTTTTGTTACCTTTATACTTGTTTTCTAAAGGTGCACTATATAACACCATATGGGAACAGTACTGCATGTTCTACATTGTTAGCATAACATGTTTTATCTTTCAGGAGATAAGCAGGTATCACCACCAGGTCAAGTTAAACCTGTAGAGAGGCGACACTGCTTACACTAAGAATGTATAGCAAAAGACAAAATTAAATCTGTTAACTGGACAAATCGTTGGAGTAAAGACGTTTTGCTGCTCATCCAAGCCGCTTCTTCAGTTCTGGTCAGATTGTTGGTGGTCACTGCCTTATATCTGTCTGAAGGGAGGGGCTAACTACACAGCTATTGTCTCCAGTTTCAGCCTTAACGACCCTATTCAGCCTATATTGTTCTCTTTGTTTCCTGTTTGTTTTGGGTCTGAGGATAGAGTTGTAGATTGGTGTAGAGATTATGTCTCAAGCTCCCTTTCCTGTTTAAGGAAGGATTGTCTTTCCTAACAAAAATAGCTTCTTTAACTCCCCCCTCAAACTATTTCTTTTCTCTGGCTAAGATCTGAACTTCACTATCTTCAAAGGAGTGGTTAGTGGCTTTGAGATGGAGATGTACGGTGGACTGGGGTCCAGAGGAACTCTCACGCCGGTGTTGGTACATTCTCTTATATAGTGACTATTTAGTTTCTCCAATGTAACGCTCACTGCTCTCTTCACTACACTGAATGGAGTAAACTACATTACTTTGTTTATGGCTTGGGGTTTTGTCCTTTGGGTGAACCAGTTCCTGTCTTAATGTGTTTGTAGGTTTGAAATAAACCAGAATTTCAAACTGTCACACAGCTGCTGTGCAAGGAATAGTTACCCCTATCCTTCTAGGTTCAGATTCCCTGTTGTCCTCTCTTAGATCTATTGAAGGCCCATTTTGGATATCCACAAGCAGAGAGGGCTTTCTCCACATGTTCCTCCTTCACTTTTCCCTCTGTGTTTGTGAGCACCACTTGTGCTCTGTGTTGGAGAATACAGATAACTCTGAGTTTGTGCTGCTGTGGATGGTGTGAATCAAACAGCAGGTACGGGCATGGTGTGTGTGGGTTTCCTGAAGACTTCTACCTGGAGACACTGGTCTTCTCCTATTGTTACTGCACAATCTAAGAAGGCCAGTTTGTTCTCCTTGGCCTCTTCCCGTATAGAACTTGATGTTTGGATCCACAACACTAATATGTGCAGTAAAGGGTTCCAGATCTTGAATTTCGATTTTAGTCCAGTTGTCATCCACATATCGATACCAATGTGTGGGTGGAGTGCCTGGAAATGAGGCCAATGCCTCCAGTTCAAGTTGTTCCATGTATTAGTTAGCCACAATAGGAGAGAGCGGTGAGCCCATGGCACAGCCGTGGATTTGCCAATAGAAGTTACCTCTAAACTGGAAATATGTGGTATTTAAACAAATTTCCAGCAGTTTGCAGATTTGGTCCGGTGTCAGTTTAGTTCTCTCTTTTAGCTTAGTATCATGCAGAAGCCTCCTCGTTGCTGCCTCCACCGCCACTGCTGTGGGGATACAAATGAAAAGAGAGGTCACATCAGAATCAAATTGAAAATGCTTGATTTTGCTCACAAATTCTGCTGTGATCTCAATATGATGCTCCGTGTTGCCAACCAGAGGAGCCAGGATGGTCTTCAGATGTGTGGCCACATTGTATGTGATAGAATCATCTCTACAGACAATGGGTCTAAGGGGTACTCATTCTTTGTGGATTTTTGGGAGGCCATAGATACAAGGAATGGCGTCACCTGGATAGAGTCTGAAAAACATCAGAGAATTTTGAGAGAGTTTGAGATCCCGGTCTATTTCAAACCAACAAACACTTGAATTTGGTTCACCCAAAGGACATAGCCCAGAGCCATAAAAAACATAATGTAGTCTACTCCATTCAGTGTAGTGAGAACCAGCCGCCATGCATCTCCATCTCTACTAACTACTACCACTAACCACTCCTTTAGTGAAGTTCAAATCTTAGCCAGAGAAAATAAAAGGTTTGAGAGGGGAGTTAAAGAAGCCATTTTTGTTAGAAAAGAGAATCTTTCCTTAAACAGGAATGGGGCCTGAGACATAATCTCTCACTAATCTACAACTCTGTCCTCAGACCCAAAACAAACAGGGAAACAAAAAGAACTATAGGCGGTCATTACAGGTTGAATAGGGTCGTTAAGGCTGAAACTGGAGACAAAAGCTGTTTACAGTTTCAGTGTAGTTAGCCCCTCTTCAGATAGATGTAAGGCAGTGTCCACCAGCAATCTGACCAGGACTGAAGAAGCGGTTTGGATGAGCAACAATTTGTCCAGTTGACAAATTTAATTTAATCTTTTGATATAGATCAGACCGGGATGACTGAGGGATTACACAGACAGTAAGAATGCATATTTTAGGGATGTTAAGTTTAATGCCATTCTATAACACATTCCAGATGAAGCAGTGATATCTCCATAGAGACAAGCAGGCAGCAGACATCTTACCAGTAAAGTTATAGGGTGCCTTACAGGTCCAATATTACACAAAATTGACTCCTCTGACTCTTTACTCATGTTAGAATGTTGTTTTCTCATCCAAAACGTGCCTGGAGTTGTGGTTTTTTTTCATTCACACATGTTTGAGTAATCCTTTTTTATTATTAATTATTTTATTTATTATTCCTTACATCCCAAAAGCTCAAAATACCTCCAGCTCCTCCACCTCATTAAGCCATTAAGTGGTAGTTTTGAAGTTAACAGCTACATTTTACTTTTTGTTTAGTAGAGATGGGAAATTACAGACCTGAAATTACACACACATTTTATATCTTAGATTATTTTAAAGACTGAAATTAACAACTTGACAATGACACGTTTCATTCACTGAAAACATCTTGAACCCTGCCTCCTCTCAAAGTTTCAGTAGCTGTTTACCCATTGCCTTTTATTGCTTCCTTAACATCCAAAATTTCAGACTCTCCCCCTTCACCACCACCAACCCTCATGGAGAAAATGAAGCTGTCATTTCTAATAGAGGAGTTGACACTTGTGTTTGTCCCATAGTTATAATTCCTTCCAAACTTCACAGGCCCTTGCTTAGAACTCTTACGTCACTGTATTTCATTGTTTTTGAATGTGGTTTGGGCCTATGTTTAACTATGTTGTGTTGATGTTATGGTTGTCTATGCAGCTGTCCTGACCTTCTCCTTCTCGTATTAATTCCAGTGACTAAGCATTAGACTCTTCTTTCTGTCTGTGTCACCCTGGTTTTCCTGTGGAGCTGAGGGCCACAGTTATTTTTGACATGTAATTCTGTTAAAAAAAGGTCACTTCTTTGGACTTCTGTGTGTTTTCTAATAAATCTATTCATGTATATAGGGCACTGGGGGAGAGTCTTTTTTAACAAGGTATACTCTACTGAAGTAAAGGTAAAATGTAGCAGTTAACTTGAAAACTACCTCTTCAAGACATCACAAGGTGGAACAAAGCATTTTGAGCTTTGGAGATGTAGACAGACTAATGCAGAATTACATGAGCATGTGTGAATGAAACAAAACACAACTCTGGGTATGTTTTGAGGAGGTAACAACATTATAACATGTCTTAAAGCTCACAAGAGTCAATTTTGTGTAAGATAAGACCTTTAATAATAATGAAAATAATAAATATAAAAAGGTGACATAACAAAGACAAGGTCAAATCAGTTAATGCATGTTTTTGAGGCTACAATATGTTTGCAACGAAAACACCAATGCAATGCAATGTTGTACTGCACAACATTCCAGCAAACCAACTACATCTTCATGGAGACAACCAGATGGCAGACCCTCCACCAGAAAAATTACATGTTAGTGCACCTTTGAAGTAATGAGCATTATAATGTTAAATTTAGTAATTGTTAAAAAACAAAAAAAAACAGATATTTTTTTTATCAATTGTTAAACTATAAAACATCATCCTATCATTCAACCTGGCCAAAATATAGACTAACCTAAACTTGCCTTATATTTTATCAAATAATTTAACTAAACTATCCAAATAATTTAAAACAGCCAAGAATAAATGTAAATTTAAAAGTAAAATGTGAAAATGTAGTAATGTTATTCCAACTATTCTGTGGTGTTAAGTAAAGTCTGCAGAGATGCTAATGAGGTTAAGCAGGCGTCAGTGAATGAGGTGCTATGTGAGAGAAAGAGAGAGAGAGAGAGGGGAAGAGAGGGAGGAAGAGAGAGATAGAGAGTGAGAGAAAGCGGTGAAAGGAAGAGAAAGACAGTGAGAAGGAGGGGAGAGGGGGAGAGAGGTGTGTGTGTGTGCGTGTGTGTGTGCGTGTGTGTGTATGAGTGTGTGTGAGAGAGAGAGGGAGAGTCAGCTGCTCCTGTCTATCATTGACCTGTGGAGCTCCTGCAGCAGTGAGAATGCATCCACATACCACACGTTTGTACAGAAGAAACTAGTACTCTTGTCAAGTTCAAATCAAAATATAGATTTTTTTTTTTTTTACATAAACAAAGCATGAATTTGTTTAAGATTTCATTGCATTACACAAAACTAGCTAAGTATACACAGTAGCTAGCTAATGATGGCAACTTAAATTTATTTACATTAGATTCACAAATATTACTCAATTATTCATAAAGAACTATCAAACAAATAAATGATAAATAAATAACCACAAAATAAATGGATTTTAAAGGAGCACTATTTTATTTTTCTGGTGGGGGGATCTGTCGTGGAGATTCTTTAGCTTTGCCTGGAATGTTCCAACAATTGACATTAAACTTATTGATCTGGCATTTATTCAATTACAATTGTTTTTACTGCTTTGAAGAACATGTTTTCAAGCTGTGAGTGGGCTTGTTTCCCCATAGATCTGACCTGCATCAGAAAATGTCCACTATTTATTTGTATTTATTTATTTTATGATTTTTAAAAATTATTATTTTCAAGTTAGAACAAAAATTCCATAGAAAGAATAAATGATTAAATAAAATACAAACACATACAGGTAAATATTTATATAAAAAAGAACATAGTATGGCAAATACAAACGACCACAATTATATAAAAAAAATAAATGATCCAACTAGAAATAAAAATAATAATATATTAATAGTTAATTCTACATAAAACATTACTAATTGTCCTAGATTTCTGGCCTCCCCTAATCTTTTTTTTACTCTTAAATAATCTTTTTATTTACTTTTAGACAACTTTGTTTAGTGCTAAAAAAAAAAAAAAAGTCTAGATAAATTAACCAACAGGAAACAAAAAGAAGGAACAAATTACGTAATAAATTCTAAATAAAACATGGTGGCTTCCTCTGTTCTTGTCCAATAAGTTCTTACCCAATTACTTCACAAGCTGAGGTCATCCCATACTGACCTTCTGAAGTAGCCAAACAGAGGCTTGTATTTGCCCTTTACTGTAGTCACTGTCCTATATCCATACACACTACTAATGCTTACTGCTAAGGGCTAACCTTTGCTTAGGTTTTGTCAACATCCCTCCCCAGACTTGATACTTGATACCGACTCTGGTACCAAAAACAGACTCTTTATTTAGACAATAGAACATGATTTTCAACATTAAATCATAGTACTTTCTTATATTACTATGTGTCTATCTGTGTAATCCCTCAGTGGTCCATGGGCTCAAGATCATTCTAAAGCTATTCAGGATAGGTTAATTTCAATCCAATTTGATACTAGTTTTAGTATCAATTATGATCTTATTTTCAGTATTTTTGACAACCCTATAGTGTAGTTACTCTCCTATATCAATATTCACATTGTTGTAGTGACGTGCAGTGAGGTCCATGGCTGGAGAGGCACTGATGTCGTCACAATCAGATTTACAAACATGTAAACCAGGTGTCGGCAAGTAAATTTGGTCCCGGGACATTTTCTCTCCCTGTGACTTGGGGCCAGAATTAGAAAAAAATTTGAAATAAAAAAAAAATAACTCTAATAGTATGAAATTAAAAAGTAAGCTGGTTTTGTATTGTGTTTTATCCTTATTCTGGTTCCCCAATTTTCAATGTATTGAAGTCATTAAATTTTTTACCATTTCGTACCACTCTGTTTGAAAGGAGCGAGTCTTTCCTCCCGTCGTCGGGAGCAAACCATTTAGCTCCGGCGTTGGTCTCGGTCCTTTAATTATAACCTCCTGCTTCAACCGAAAGTGCCGTTTAGAAAACTTCTTGAGCTTTAATTTAATCTTCCTCCATTTAAAAAGTAGGGCCTCACAAGAAGAAAAAAGTGGAGGGATTGCTAAACTTGTTTTGCTAACTCTAAATTGTAGTTTGCTGTCACCATTCTGCGGGAGATGCAAGAATCCCTGGGCTCATGAACGCCCCCTACCATGAGGCCAGGTAACTGCGTGCCTCACTTGGTGCCTTTTGACAGCCGCTTAAAGCAGCAGCGTCACTGCTGAGCTACAGCACAGTCAGTCCATGTGAGGCACGAACGGCTGGTGCCTCTCGACATATCTCTTCTCAGTAACGATAAATGTAAAAATTAAGCGATTTTGAATAAAACAAGAATTAAAATTGCAAAGCTAAATAGAAAATAACTTTATAGTAAAAATCATTGGATAAATATAACCATTTCATTTATTATTTCTCTGTGATGACAGGTGAGGCCTCACCTGCCTCCCCTGACTGCATGTCACTGTATTGTTGCTAATGCTAACCACTAACTGCAAACTTTTCCTTAGCTTATGTCAACATCCCCCCAACACTTGACAATGTAACCTGGATTTGCTCCTGCGTTTCCCCCTGTCTTCCACATCCATGCCCCATCAAGTGCTCCTCTCTGACAACCAGGTAGCTGACCCTCTAACAGAAATGTCCATAGTTTGATTTTCTATTTTTATTATTATTGAGTGAGAACAATTTAATTTAATGAAATCTAACTAGACTGGCTTCATCTGCTCTTTTCCAGTAAGATAGGTCACTCCAGTTAGGTCACTCCACATTGTTCTTCTGAAGTAGTGTGGTTCAGAAGAACAATGTGGTTACTGTGGTTACTCTCCTATGTAGTCCTGTCGTGCTAACAAATTTTGAATTGCACTATATTGCTGAAGAAAATATTGACTATAAATGATAATACTGAAGCAAATTCATCCCACTGACACAATATTAAAAAAAAAAAAAAAAAAAAAAAATTAAATGTGCAACATATCTTTATGATATATTAGCTCCAAAACATAAAAAGCAGAGTGAAATACTTTAGTAGTTAGGACACATCTAAAATTAGTTATAGAGTTATTTATTCAACCCACTTTAGCTGAAATGAACGAAAAGTTGACATAGTAATTTCTGTGACAGGCCTACCTATATCAATATACACAATGTTGCTAATGCTAACTGCTAACCTTTCCTTAGCTTTTGTCAACATCACCCCAACACTGACAATGTTGCCTGGATTTGCTCCGGCTTTTCCCCCTGTCTTCCTCATCGCTGCCCCTCTGATGTCCAACAGGTGTTCCTATCTGAAAACCTCACTTTGGTATATTTAGATTTTGAAACCTGAGAGTGGTGGTTTGCCATTGGCCCATTTGTGCACATGAGATCCTGTGTAGGACTCTCAGCTGTGTGCTGTCGCCCAGCGTTTCTCTGGAGGGAAGCTGGGGAGGCTTTGGCGACTTGGGAGACCATTTATTTCTAATTCAACTGGTAAGCAAAAACAAGGATAACATGCATTGGTTATTTATGAATCTACGGCACTGATTTCGGTCTTCGAGATGTCTTTTTCCGACAGCTCATATGAAGGATCTCAATGAGGATTAAGAAGCCTGAATTGTTTTTATGGAGTAACCAATCAAAACAAAGTACTACGAAACAAGCAAGATACACCAACTTTTTCCCATTGGATGCTATGACCTTTTCACCTTTGCTTTGCCAACTCACCGAAAACCAAACTCCAGCTTGCATCTTCTTCTAACCTCCATTCACATTTTTCCTATCTCTTTTTTTACTCTTAAATAATCTTTTTTAACTTATAGAAATTTCTGCTTAGCGCTAAAAAAAGGTAGTTAGTATGCTAGCCTATATTTAACCTGCAGCCTCAGAAGGCATTGCATCTCTGCTAGCTAAACGCAGTCCACCAATCAGCTCGTGGCATTAGCTTACATGTGAAATAGCACTGTAGCACTGGCTCAGCTGTCTCCAATCTTCAACCAAAAGGCCTGTGGGGTCCTGTCTGTTATGGCCCGTTAAGGGGGAGGGGCCACTGTCACACATTCAAAATCTGGGTTGATTCAGTCTAGTTTACCTCTTCCTAACCCTAACTTTCTAATAAATCTACCATCTTTATCTTGATTTTTTTAAGCTATATTTTTCATTTTCTTACCATTTTGTTTAGGGCAATTCACAAAAGTGGGACTAGCTATTTGAAGATTCACGCTTCATTGCTACCTGGATATATCGCAGGAATCTTTAACTGGTATGGCATGCAGTTTGGTTGGAAACTGTGCTGTTTTATTTTAATTTTGTCTGTTATTTTTATGCTTTTTAAAAAAAGTTGGGATGTGACACAGGCAGGCAGACAGGCTCTTAAAATACTCCCAAAACAGTTGCCCAGTTGTTCATTAGCTTTACCTAGAAAATGTATCTTTTACAATGGTTAAAACTGTATTTTTAATTCAAAGATATTGGATTGCTTGGACTGTTAGTTAGCTTGTCAAGATTGTTGCAAAATTGACAATTCCTAAGTACTTACATTGAATCTGTCTTTCCAATAGAGCCCTAACCCGTCTCAAAATGGCGGACACCGAGGATATTGGGGATATTGAAGATATTGAAGATGGGGAGGAGGTATGTAAACTTGCATTATACTTTTCATTCATTGCCCTGACACACACAATTTGAGCTCGTTTTGGACTGATTGCACTGCAAAATATGAATATCTGCTTTTGTTTAATCGACTGGAATGCAGAAAATAATATAGGTTTGACCATTTATCTGTTTTTTTATTTATTTATTTGTTATCCATTTTCTTTTAATGATGACAATTCCATTTAATCTTATTGCATTCTGGGAAATCGAACTATTCTTGCAATCAGTATATTGTCATTGATACAGATTTTTTTAACTGACAAAAACAACATATTTCTGAGTTTAAAGTGAAAATATCTCAAATATTACTTGAGATATTTTGAAATTTTCTTTAAAACAACTATTTTACTAGATTATTAACAACTATAACTTATTTCAATAGTTGTTGCAAGCTTTTTCTCATTGGTCAGACTATGCTACACTGGGATAAATTAAAAAGGAAAGTCTATTAATCATTGTGTGCTAAATAACAAAATCTAAACTACTCAAAAAAAATCAAATCAAATTATTATTCTGAATTCAAGTCAATCAAGCTCAAGCAGTTATTTATTTTTGTAGTGTATGAGATAGTGGTTGGCCCCTTGAATAGTTGTCCTTACAGTCAGCAGTTCATGTAACCGGCCCTCCATGTTGGATACTGTTTCAGGTGAGGTTTTTAGCTGGTTCCAAGTCTTGAGTGGCCCTTACCAACCTGCTATAAATCATGAATGGACTTAAATTAAACCCTTACCTAATGTAATCTATCTAAGTATCATTATGCGGGCTGTTGAAATGTACAGTAGCGAGCTAGCTATATAAATGAATAGAGGTGTATTAAGTTGTTATTCTTGCAAGCAATTAGTAATCTGTACATTGCAAGTGGAAGGTGGAATGGGCATACAGAGATCTTGTGAAAACAACAATCTTGCAAAAGTCAAATACATTTAAACATCATTTTTTGACATTGCTGTATAGTATATAGCAGTTGATATTATGTCATAAAGTCAATGAATAAATCATCTTCTTGCAACTGCATTCACAAAAACCTGAATAATCTATCCTTTTGTAATAGTTATTTATATAAAAAAAAACAACATAAATGTGTCAATAGGACCATGTATACAATCAGTATGGTCAAAAATCTTTACTAAATACAGGCTAGGTACACTATCCTTGTATCCATGACATTGAAATTGCTTTGCCTGAAATGTTTCATGGAATTTGTTAAACTTATCAATCTTGCATTTATTTAATCAATTGATTTTTACTGCTAAAAATATTCTTCACAGATCTGACTTGTAACTTGGCTTAGTGGTACCCCCTGCTTGCTTCCATGGGCATTTTTACGTTTAATTCTGTACTATGGAGCATTCCAGGCAATAACTTTGCCATAGAGAGAAGCAGGCTTCCCAGGAAAGTTTCCATAGTGTATCTTTAACAAATAGAAATTAATTCAGTTTTATGCACAAGTTAAACTTTAAGATAAACATTTGTCTATAAGCATGATTTTTGTTTTGTTTTGGAGGCACAGACAGCTAAAGTCTTGTTTTGGCAGATGGTCACATACCATTAGCCGCTCTAGTGTCATCGCTCATCACCCACAGAATATACAAGACAGTTGTTCACTTCTTTTAGCCTGGCTTTATAATGTCCCGCCAGCTTTAAGCTTTCCACCTAACTGGCAACACAATTAATACTGCCAATCATAAAAACAAAGATTCCAAGACTAGAGTTAAAACCGAAAACGTATTTTTTTTTTCTTTAATAATATCAAAATATACTTTTAATATCATAATAGCATCCATTTAAGAACACAAGAGTCTTAAAATGTTTGGGATTTGTATAGGATGTGTTTTCACAAGGTGGACATTTGCCTCGTAAAACAATTTACTCACTGCCAGATTTAAACCATTACGGAAAACTATCTAATTTTATTTTTTATTGACATGTTGAGAATGTATTTGCAATTCAATTTTACAGTGGTACTTAAATGACTTTGATTTATCACAATTTGAGAATGTTATTTTATATATTTTATTTGTCAAACTATAACATTGTTTTAGCAGAGATCAAAAATCTTTGCCATTGTTGAAGCTAAAACAAGCTATCAAGAAGTAGGACTGTCATAGATGATCATACATAAAAATACATCTAATCAAGGGGCCAACCATTTTATAGAAATTGTTTGAAGTCATCAGTGCATTTTGTTACATTGTATAGAAATTATATTAGTTTTATGTCATTACCAACGGTATATTTTGTAGACATCCAATCCAATAGGTACCACTGCTACAGTCATTCTATGTATATGTTCAATGTACTGCTTAATGCTATGTATGTCTATAGTGTATGTTGTTGAAAGTCTCCATGTCAGTGTCCAATGGAAGAGTGAAAGCAGAAGGCTTAATCCTAATCCTAATTTCCTGGTGAAACAGGATTAAAACAGCCTTGTATTGTTTGTCAATTAACACTGATACCTTATAGGGGAGTCAAAATGATTTTTAATTTTAAAAATGTGTAATCATTAAACTCCAATATAATGTATCAGCGATTTACTGTCATTGAAAAGATAGTAAATCGAAGTTGGAGGGAGTACATGACTATATCACATACACTCTGATTTCACTTAAACTTTCATCTGACTGTGGAGAAATTTAGCATTTTCTGGAGTTAAGTAAGATGGCTTCTTATATATCTATAGAATGGGGAGAAACATAGTGCTAGTGAGACATTTTACCCTAGACATTCTAATGAAATATTTGAAACAGGCCTATAATTGATTAGCATTTGGCATTTATTCTTACAAAGACAGTACTTATGTCCAAGCAAGAAGTAGCATTTTGGTTGCACTATACGTAAATGTGCTGGACCTTCTGTTCTGTCTTAAAAACATTAAAAACAGAACATTCTAGTTCATCTGAAATGTTTTGCGTGCTCCAAAGTTATTCTTCACTTACCTTATGATTTCCAAGTATTCCAATTATTCACTGTGACAAGTTTGTAAGTAAGTAACTTCCATAGGCCAGTATCGCCATAATGTTAACAACAACTAGCATGCTATCCATGCACTTCCTGATTATCACACAATACAGTTTATAATTAGCAGGCAGCATGCAGGAGACATTGTAAGCTCTGCTTATACGACATATCTGTACTGAGGTAAATACAAATATATGGAAAAATCAGGTACAGGGCCACAACAATAGTAATAGCATGGTAAAAACAAATCATTTATTTCACAGTCCGTCTTCCATTATATTATCAAGAAATACTGACCATGTTTTTTACATTCTTTATGATGGGTTAGGATTACCTATATTACCGAGAAAGTAGAATAACTGCTTTGCTCTTTGATAATTATCATGTTATTACAATCTCTTACCATGCAATTACTGTTAAATAAAGGTGCTACCAGTGCACATTTTTATATAGAGTTGTGTATTTCTCTGTCTAGCCATATGATAAATTTAGAAGTAGACAATTTAGGAACACTGACTTGGAGAAGCAAGGCTGACCTAGAGGCTATAAATGACCTTAGTTATTTTCTAGAAGTTCAAATAGAAGGTCACAGTATTAATTTATTCAGTACTAATATCTAGTAGTATAGAATTATAGCTTGTAGTAGCAGGTTAGGTCCTTATTATACTCCTATGGTTCTCTCCTGTCTGATAGATTGGAATTATTAAGCCACTTACAAATGTTGATAAATGGTTTGAGATGCTTTTTCTCTCAGCTCTGGTTAAAATCAAGTGTTAGATTAACAAGGTTTTACATAGAATATCCATATTTTTAGTTAGATTACTGATCAATTTATGAGGTTTTAAATCTAAATGGGGTCAGGTCAAAGTATAGACATTTTTGTCTAACTTCAATATGACAGTACAAAAGCAGATTTACCACTAGAACCTTGCCATAATTGAACTGATGTTATGAATTGAAAACACTAGTTATGAAATGAATACACTAGTCATCAATAGAGAAAGTATTGAAGTATATTTAATTTAATGTTGTATTGGATGTTGTAAAGATGACACACTTGTTCCTGGCTTAATCCTGGTTTAATTGTAGACTTGGTTTGGTTCTGTTTTAGTTCAGGTTTAGGGCTGGGTTTACTGCTAGTTTAGTCCATTGTTTGTGCTGTAGTGAATCTTCTAACTTTTTCGTAATGTTAAAAGCTATATGAGTTTATGTGAGAGTGTCTTCTTGGCTGTGGAACTTAGCCTTAAGTTAGACAAGCTATTTAAAGTGTGCTATGCGTGGAAAGGAAACTCTTGGACTCAAAGAGAATTCCTGATGGTTTTATATTTACATTTTGCTACAGCATATATTTAAAGGAGACATACTATACCAAAAGAACCATATGAACTTTCAAACCACTAAAATGACTTCAGTTCAAAGCATATCAAAGTCAACATGGCTGTTTCCATTCATACTGACTTTTCTATATGTTCTAAAATGTTAAGTGAAAGTACTTAAAAGTGCACTATGTAACTTTTCTGGTTGGAGTTCAGCCACCAGAGATTGTTGTTCCAGAAATCTTCTATATTACTGGGCATGATGGCATCTACTTCCATGGATCTAGATAAATTTAATGGCATGCTATGGAACATACCAGGTAAAGCGAGAACATGAAGACATAATGAAAAACAGGTGGGGACTCTCCACTTGTAAAGTTACATGACTGTGCACTTTCAAATATGATTTACAATCACAAAACTTACAATAGCTTGGACTGGATTGAAAAAAAAAACTACATACATATCAGTGAACATTACTGTAAATGTACCAGAATTTGCTACAAGGTTATTTTTCATTCATTGACCAGGACAGGAAAAGGCTAAGATCATGCATAGTATGCCTCCTTTGACTATAGGGTTTAAAATGATAGAAAACTAGTTGCCAATGAATGCTGCCTAACCTATCTGCATTCGCTTTGTTTTTACTTTATTCAGGTCAATGTAATCCTATAGGACTTTGTGTGAACAGACCCTGGGGATTGGAAAGCTGTGCAAACATTTGTGTACTCTCTGTGCTGTAGCAACTGATCACAGGCACATCCAGTACAATGAATAAATAGAAATGAATAATTGTCATATGAGAACGTGGTTTAAAAGGCGTGTAGTCATCACAGTGAAATATAGGTGTGTTTAGCATGCAGCCTGAAATAGATAAGAGCAATCAAGGAATAAGAGGTTGTTAAAGTAACACCTTATCCTATTAAATCAAGGTTAAAAGTTCAAATGCTAATTTATTTATTTGTTAAAATTAAAAAAATGTTATACATATTTAAATTGTATTAATATTCAAAGTTCAATGATTGGAACAGACAGGCTCTAAATTATAATGTTGTCTAATCTATTTCTGAAATGTTATTTTTAAGTTTAGTTTTGGTAATGGTGTAGTTCTATAAGGTGGTAGCAGTAGTAGTAGTAGCAGTAGTCGTAGTAGCAGTAATCGTGCTGGTTGTAATTGTAGTGGTTTGTAGTAGCAGGATAGGTTCTAAATTATAATGTTGATCAGTATATTTTCGGAAATGTTGCTGACTGGTTTTATAAGTTATATACCCATGTTTAGTTTTAGTTCTGCTAAAAAGCAGTAGCAGTTATAGTAATAGTAGCCATAGTAGTATAGATGTAGGAATAATCAGAGCTGGAGAAAATTCAACCTCAACCCTTGTTAATCTTGTGCTGTTTCTCCCATAACCTTTGAAACCACATAGTGTCTTATATTTGTAGTATGTTGTTGAAGAGTATTCCACGGTGACTACCACTTCAACTACTACAAGTGGCTCTATGCAGCAGGTAAAGCACCTTCTTTAAGGGGCCGAGGATAGCCGCTACGCTAGCTATGGTGCATCGCCCTCCATGTCCGCATGCTAGTAGAATTGTATGTGCCTTTTCAGCTCAAAATATGGAAATTGTAAGTGGTAACTTACAACAACTTCAATTACATCAAATACTCTGGTAATGCTTTAGGATAATAACATCTTAATTAGCTGTAATAAAGCATGAAGAAAGACTTACATCATCAACAAATAGTTTATTAAGAATACTTCAGGCTTAGTAACTACTTCATTAATATCCTACCCAAACGCCTAACCCGAACCCCTTAATTAAGCAGTTACTAAGCCTGAATGATTTTTAGTAAACTATTTGTTCATTATGGATTAACTCTTTCTTCATGCTTAATAAAGAGTGTAAACAGTGTAGTTGTCATTAAGTGTTACCAATATTCACTACCCCTGTTACACTATTACACTATATCATTTGGAGTGTATATTTCACTGTGCATGTGATGCTCTGAGGGCTACTGAAAACTTCAATCTATCTTCAACCTATCTTCCCCACATTTTCCTTATTTTTTGCTTTTTATTTCTTATTGCAAATTATACCATTTCCATAATTACCTTAGTGCTGTTATTTTAAGCCATAATAATGTAGAGATGTGCTGCTGGGAACTAATTTAGCTCCATGTGCCAGGTAAGTTCTGCTAAGTATTGGTAAGAGCTACATGGCTACTGGCTTATTGCAGCAGTAAAAGCAGTAGCTGTCACTTTTGTAATGATAATGACTAGGGCTATCACAGTACCACATTTTGAAGCATGATATATTGCTACAGAAAAATACTGCGATTAACCAGAATGAACCAATAACTAACATTAGCATTTATATATTCAGCTCTCTACAGCTCAAATCTGACCTACATAAAAATGAGAAAAATATTCCCATTATCACAAAGAAATTGTAAAAACAAAATTTGGAGCCCCAAAATATATTGTTCCATCTTTCATTTATTGAATAATAAGTCAATATAGTAATTAATTCTCATTAAGACAATGCATGATGCACAGTTTGCATCATCCCTATTTTTTTTCTTTTCACAACCAAGTTTTAAAAAGTGTGTAATCACTAATGGAACCTTAAATGAAAATATTCATTAAATGTGCAATGTGTAACTTTACAGGTGTAGGGTCTGCCACCTGCTTGTCTGCATTTAAATGTTACAGCTTTGCCTGAAATATTCCACAATATAGCATTAACTTAATCTTAAGACAATTCTTACAGTCAACAGGGTTACTTTTCCATGGATATGGTCTTTAATGTGGCCTGATAGTGTCACCGTTTTGTCTCCATGGAGATACATGAGTTTAATGCCATACTGTGAAATATTTCAGCAAAGCAATAAAATCTCTATGGAGACAAACTGATGATAGACCCTTCAGCAGAAAAGTTCCATATTGCACCTTTAAATCCAGTTTTATTCATAGTATTGTTAATTAAAAAGTCCAAATTTAGCCTCGTGTTATGTTTTGGCATATTGCACAGCCTTAATAGGGCACCACTTAACTCCACAAACAACCTCTTTCAAATATAATATTAACTATAGAAGTTAATAATTTATTTCTTGGTTTAGTCCGGGCTGCCAACCAGGACTGTGAGACAGAAGGTGAAGGTGGACACTTCCAAGTTCATGACTCCATACCTGGCCCACAGCCAGAAGATGCTGGAGCAGTTCAGCCACGTAAGAGACACATAATGCATGTCATTAGGTTCTTTATAGGGCTTTTTTTTTTTATATCATAATGCATGTTTTTGTTCATAAGGCTTTATAACATTTTAATTTCAACATAACACATGTTTTTTTAATTATAAGGCTTTAATAACATTTTATTTATAACATAATGTATGTTTTCATTTGTAAGGCTGACATTTTAACAGAATCCATATTATTAGATTCTTTATAAGTCCACTGTAATATTTTATTTTCAGCATAACTCATGTTTTCAGGTTCTTTATAAACCTTTTAAAACATTGTGACAGAATTCATGTTATTACACTATTCCCATAAAATGATTGGCAGGATTTTGACATAATTAAAAATTAATAAGTTGTACAGTTTAGTTCACAGTTTTGCCATCACCATTAGTTTTTAACTTAATATTTATTTTATATTTGAAAAAATTGTAACACTACTTTTTGGAATGACAGCTTCTCACAAAGTGTCACTTAATCTCCCTTTTTGTCCAATCTTATCCCATCCCTAGTAAGTACTGCACTGTGCAATATTTATTTTAAGATCCATGTGAAAAAAAATCTTGACGAAGCATGGTGATTTCTATAGTGAACTATGAATGCTGAATGCTGTTTTTCCTCTTTGTGACAGAATAAGTACAGAGAGGCCTATGACCTGTCCAAAGGGACCCCTCCTGGTTTCATCTCGGAGACTCCCGAGATGATCCGCATTAGGAAGGCCCAGGAGCAGCTCAGCGAGGTACAAAACACAACACAAAACAATACTTCTAAGTTTCTATGTCCAGTTCACAGAATCTCAAACAGTTATACCGTGGTCCCTCGCTATATCGTGGTTCACTTTTCGTGGTCTCGCTGCTTCGCGGATTTTTATGGGCTCGACACACGGGGAGCGACTAACTTGACAGTGTGCAGCGACAACACACGGGCAGCAACAAACTGCAGAGACTAGCGGCAGCTTGTCACGTCGCGCTCTGTTCCAGAGCGGATCGCTCCTACACATCTGATTGGCTGTTTATTTGGAGGGAATTTTGAGGTTGCAATAGCAGTAGATGGGACAAAGACGCTAAAATTAAATCTCAGAAAGTTTTGCTTCATTTGACTGAAATATTACAATTGGTTGCACTTCACAAAACAAAAAAGCGATCCTGGGTCCACCCTATTCTGCAAACAAGAAAACAACGTGGTGAATACCATCATTTGATATGTCAATAAGAATTGGGAAATCCAACACGGCGAGTATGATTTTGACAGCGATAAAAGTAGAATATTTTTCAACTTTCATTGATCGCGTCGCAGGCTCGCTTGTGCACGTCGGCATGCGCGCAACTTTCGCTTGTCGCGGAGATGAGAGAGACTAGCGATTTTCACAATGTCGCGCAGGTACCATTGGAAATAAATGGAGAGCGAGCGACATCTCCGTGTGTCGAGCTCATAAAATGCAATTTTCTATGTTTATGAACGTGCATTGTGTTCTGCGTCCTGATTGGCTAAGGCACATGTCGTGTCTCCTGTACAGTTCAGAATGCGTTCAGCCAAATTAACATAAATGTTCAATGCTTCGATGTCACACCGGCGCGTCGTGTTTAGATGCAAAGTCGTGGACGCGCGTCTTGGCCGTCCTGCGTTTTTGCGGCGCGTCTTCAAGCGTCAGAGAAGCGCGAATCTGCCGTTTGTTCGCGCGTCCAAAAGTTGAAAAAGCTGAACTTAATGGCATTCGACGCGCAGTGTCAACCAATCAGAGACAACGCTCCAGTGACAAAGTGTCATTATCCGGAACAAGTAGAAAGACATTAGCCACAAATTAGCGGAAACTTAATTATACTAGGCGCACCGGCTAGCATAAAGGCTAGCATAATGGCTAGCATAATAGCTAGCATTAAGGCTAGTCACGGACCCAGACACGCCGCAGAGCCGATAGCCTCCGTTGATGGGATTTATGTCATAAATACACTAAATTCTCTCTCAATCTGGGCTGCATCGTTCACAAAGACACAGGGAAAACAAAACAGCCAAGGACACTCGCAGAGCGTAAATGACGCGGAGAGAAATGTGAGAAAATGTTAATGCCTGTCTGAGAAGTGTATAAAGTGTGTGGTGAGGGGTTTTACAGCCTTAAAACATATATAATAATTGTAAAAAATAAAGTTTTCTACTTAGCAAATTTCGTTTATTGCGGGTGACCCCGCGATAAATGAGGAAACACTGAATGCCATGATACATCATTTATGTATTTGTATAGATTGAGAAATACATCTAAAATAAATTACCACTTTACATTGGAGTGATGTTTTTCATTTATTTAAATATAAAATTGAGCTAATATTGTGTAACTTTGTGTCAGGTGAAATACCGGATGGAGGGTAACAAGGTTCGAACAACAAGTTTGTACGACGGAGAGGCCAGGGAGATTGCCCATGTCAAACGCGTCTCTGAGCTCATCAGCAAGGTACAACTACTGATAACTTTCAAGCAATAATCATCCTTATAAATGATATATACACACGCTAAACATCAATATTAAATCAATGTCATCTTAATAAACAAAATTCTGTAAATTAATTTCCCCTTTTCCATGTAGAATTATATTAACGTGAGATTAACAGTGTATCGATGTGGTGTCTACAGTGATGCGATCACTTTATCACTGTTATGGTGAAGATGGGGCTGAGTCGGAAGGCAAAGCTCTCGATTTACCAGTAAATCTACGTTCCTACTCTCACCTATGGTCATGAGCTTTGGGTAATGACTGAAAGCAGAAGATTGTGGACACAAGTGGTCAAAATGAGTTTCCTTCATCAGCCTGGGTGCTCCCTTAGATAGAGTTCGGAGCTCAGTCACCCTCCTCACACAGGAGGAGCTTGGAGTAGAGCCGCTGCTCCTCCACATCAAAAGGAGCCAGTTGAGGTTGCTCGAGATGCCTCTTGCCTCTCAGATGCCTCTTGGATACCTCCCTGAATGATTTTAATACAGTATATGTGCATTGTTTATTGTTTTTGTAGGTCCTGTACAGGCAGAAGTGGGATGAAACCAAGGACCGCTATCTGCTGCCTCCTGATGCTCCTGAGCTGGTCCTGGCTGTGAAGAACGCTGCTAACATCAGCAAAGTAAGTTATATATAGCACATTCTTTAACCCAAAGGTTAGTGGTCTGAACCTCATTCTGACCTTACTGTTTTTGTGTCCTTGGGCAAACACTTAACCCACCTAGCCTTATTAGTGGTTTTCAGATTCTAGAGTGTGATTATGTCATGTCAATAAGAAATACTAGTAGGAAATCTACATTTTCTATTAGTTATTACACACTAGAAGGTGCATGACTTCACATTTAAATCTGCACTTAAACAATAATCATTTTAAGTTAAAATAGACACTAACAAACACAGACTGATAGAATAAATATATTCAGCTTGTGTATAACTGCCTTTTGTCTTTTTCTATTTCTCAGAAACTGTACACTGAGGACTGGGATCAGGAGAAGACCATGTTCTACCCATACAGCGACAGCCCCGAGCTGCGGAGAGTGGCCAAAGCTCAGGAGGTCCTCAGTGATGTGAGTCTTTCATTTTATCGCTTGTAGAGTTTTTATTTCTTCTCATTATTTCATCTTCTTATTTTTTGAGGTTGTTTTAATTTGTTCAGTTTTTTGTCCGGTCTACAAATCATGTCCTTTTATAACTTTTGTCTTTACCTTTGAATCAGCAAGTTTTGTTATTACCTTGTATCTACAATCTTGTATTCAACAATTAAATTGTTCGTCTGGCTAAATAAATACATACATAAATACATAAGAATGTAGTACATTAGGTACATAAATTAAATAAACTTTTAATTTTCTTAAAAATGACTTAGATGTCATTGCTTACAAATTACAATAATAAAATAGATATCAATAGCAAATAAATGGCAAATCAAATAAACTCTTCATAATTCAAATAGAACTAAGTAGATATTATTTTCTTGTTGGCATCTACCTGATAACTACAGTACTTGACTGCACTTCACTACACTACTTGATATTGGATTTTTGCTGTTTTCTTTAAAGTAATTTCCCTATAACTATATTTATTTCATGTAATGCCATGTGCTTAGAACATCTTAGATTTATGAATGGATAAAATAATTCACTTCACTATGAACTATTTTATGCAATTTCCAGTTCATTGATTATGTGCAGTTTGTCACTTAAGGCAATGCTTTAGCTGCTCTTAATTTAGTAAAATCCAAATTACATAGCTTAGCACATTTTCAGCGTAGCTATTATAATGCCTTCACAGTCCATTGTTTCATGCTGACTCAGATGTGTCATATGTAGCCTTTCAAAGTAATTAAACTGCCCACTTTTCCTTAAAGACATTAATTTTTTGCTGATGTGATAGAAGACACATAAAGGCCAGTATAAGACAATGAATTGGGGTCAAATATTAGCACCTATTAAGCTAATAGCACAGCACTTTATGAAATTTATCTGTGAGGGACTACTTCAAAAGTAGTAGCAATCATTGATACCGAAACATTTAATACCAGATCACATGACTGCATAAGGCTAAGGACTAACCACACTGAAACTGAGATGGAAAAGAGGGGTTTTAGCTGTTCTGCTTCACAAAAATGGAATGCACTTCAAGGAAAAGCAAAATTGGGTTCCCCTGTATAAATTAAGATAGATAAATAAATAAATAAGTACATACATACATAAATAAATAATTGTATTTTCTGAAATATAAACTAACAAATTAATACAATATTCACATTTCAGAACATGTTTGTACAGATCTGAACTACAGAGTTAACCGCTTTTAATGCAGATTATGAGATTTTGTTGTTTCTGAAGGAAATTATGGTACTTGCTAACTGGATCCATTAAAATTGCGATTTCAATTTGATTGTGATTAATCTTGCGGCCTTATAATAATTGTGTGTAATTGCTGTGTTTGCTTGTCCATAGGTTCAATATAAGAAGGGCCATGACGACCGCAAAGCCAAGTACACCTCCCTGGCTGATCCTCCTGAAGTGGAACTGGCCAAGAGAGTGGCTCATCAGCGCAGTGATGTAAAGAAAAAACAGATGTTATTTTAAAGCAATATTTAAATTAGGGCTGTAAGATATAACCAAAGGAAAACAAATGTCATGAAAAAAGCATAATGATTTTTTCATTGAAATGGATTTGAATTTCTAAACACAAGCATGCAAACTTTTAACCATTGGCAATTAATAACAAAAATGATCAAAATTCTTTTTCCATAGTTTGAACTCACACATACTTTTACTGACATATTGGCTATAGACCTCTTCATTTGACCCAAGCTGATCCCAGTTACACTTAAAATTTGATTGATCACACAGCACAAGGTACTCTTCATTGCAGGGATCAGTTTCATATTCAGAAAAGTAAAAAAAAACAACTGAGACATTCAAAAAGGTCATATAAAATTAATTAAAAGCCTTTTTTACCACATGACAAAGCGTTTCACCATTCGGCTTGATGAAGGTCTGGAATAAACCAGTCTGATAAAAAACAGAGATTCCCCAAGCAAAACAACATGTTACTTTGTGTAATTCATTAACTAATTCATTAGTCTCTGTTACAAAATGACAAAATCTCTTGTATTGTCTATTTGGTCATTTTAAACTAAATTAAGAGCAGAAATGAACAAACATAAGTTACCCATAGGCGCCATTTTGATGTCACTGTTACTGAAGCGCCCGCATGTGAAACCAGGGGAAAACCAAAGCTCCTGCCGCTGTTATAACCTTCCACCTGCTCCTTTATATTACGGCCCCTTTAAACCCAATGAGCCGAGTGCATCAGGACAACAATAGCATTCCCCAGCTATTTCAGTAACACACCAACGTACATGTGAAGAGGATATAAAAAGCCAACTTTCTGCATTTTATTAACAGTGATTTGAATGAGTTTTTCTGCCTGTACAAACAAAACAGACATTAAGACTGAGTCAGGCTTAGTAACAACATAATTAATATCCTAACCCCTTAATGAAGTAGTTACTAAGCCAGAATCCTTCATTAATTAAGGCTAATTCTATTAGCTTGCACTCCACATACATTTAAAATAATATTAAAAAATACCAATACAAGTCTGACAAGTAGAGTAAAAAGTACATTTTACATCCTTCATAATGTTTCTCTATGAGCATATTAGACATCAATATTCATTTATTTAAACACAAAAGTTCATAGCTGTAATTGACAATATACTAGTTATCAGATTCAAGGGTGCATTCACATTTGTACATGTTTGGTCTTAGTTTGAGCCCAGTTTAATTCTGATATAGACTTTGTTTGGTCCTGTTCTAGTCTAGGTTTAGTTCTTGGTTTGGTCCTTATGTGTGAACAACACACAGGTGTTACTCAAGACACAAAAAAGTTTGTTAACCAGTCATCTGTACTAAATTTTCATATCTATCACAAAACTAAATGACTAAACGTATATTTGTCCTCTGCAGCTGAAGTACAAGGAGGATTACAATAAAAACGTGAGGGGACAGTGGTGTGAGACGCCATACTTCGATGTCGCCACTGCCCGAGTCGCTATGGAAAACCTCAGCCACGTAAGTAACACTGCAAGAATGACAAAGTAAGTCAAAAAATACTAGAATGAAGTTTTTTAAGTACCTTTTTATACTTTTTTACTCATTCTAACAAGTCATATTACAAATTAGAAAAGAATATCTTTTTTTTTTTATTTATTATGTATTCTGTTGTCAAATAATTTGTCAAAATAGATGCAAATCCAGCCAAAGTATTAATTCTTGCTAATTCATCTTCCAGTAAATTCACCATGTTTGCCAATTCACCAATGCATGTGTTTTCCATGCTACTCACTTTACTTCACTTGTAGATGCATTTTAACTGTGGTATTTTTTATTCTTATTTTTTTTTTTACAGAGAAAATACACGCAAGAATTTGAAAATATCAAAGACCAAATATATTTCATGCAAACCCAGACGCCCCTTTACGACACGCAGAAGAAGGCTCGCATTTCCGCCAGTGAGGTAAGTATGTAAATGTAAAGTACTTAAAAATATATTATTTATATATAATAAAAAGTACTGTAGTGGTATTTTTTTTTTATCAGATATAGTGAATATATGGTTCAGAAAAGGAGGGAAAGTGAATATATGGTACAGAGGAGGGAGAGTGAACATAGAGAAATTGTGCATAATTTAACAGTTTGACTCACTTCAGTATCCCACAATTTCATATGACTAGTCCAGATCTTTTAACCCACCCACTGTACCATGACTCATGATGGTAAACATACGTCACTCAATCAATTCAACAATAAGAACATGAGCTACTAGGTCATGGCTAGCCTCTCCACTCACATGAGTCATTTACTAACACGCTACATTCACTCTGCTGAGGATGTGATGCAGTAACGCTGGGTGATTCACTGCTTTGAAAGAAATACCCAAACAGGAAATCCACATTTGTTGAGCCTTATCATTATCAGTCAGAGATTGGGTTTGAAGTCATTTGAAGTGACAAAGAGTTGAGTGCCATATTGCAGAAACATTCAAGGCAAAGCAGTTCTGCAAGAAGCAGACCAGAAAATGTACACAGTGCACCTTTAAAATCGAATAATACCTGCGCTATTTGAAGCTATAGTGAGAAACATTATTTTATTTAGACTGACAGAAGATATTGAATATTCAGTTTATTTTCATGTGAATAGAGATATTAATCATAAACCAGGTCAAAAAATCTGCAATCTGACAGCAAATTCTCCCATAGAATCTGACCTGTCCTCCAGCTCAGTGTTAAACTATGGTCAGTTTAGAATAATGTGATGTCATGTAAAATCAGCCTATAAACCAATCTATGTTTTTCTCCTCAGGTCCAGTATAAGAAGGACTACGAGAAGACGAAAAATAAGTGCGACTACAACACGCTCCCCGCCACAGAAAACCCGCTCCTACGACAGCTACGCTACGCCGGCACGATCCTCAGTGATGTACGTCAGAGAAAACTAAACAAAACAGCAATATATTATATTCTTTGGTGTATTTGCCTATTAATCTGTAATATTACGAAAGATACATTAACGTGTATTAGTTAGATCAAGGTCCTAGTTTATAGTAATGTTACTAATACACAGTGGTGGAAGAAGTACTCAACTTTGTTACTTATGTAAAAGTACAGATACTGGAGCAAAAATATACTCAAGTATAATTAACAGTATCTCATGAAAAAATCTACTTAGGTAAAAGTGCTCATTTAAAAATGTACTTAAAGAGTAAAAAGTAAAAGTAGTTTTAGAAGTATATTTTGAGCCTTATAAGGCTTCAAATATAATGATTTTGATAAAGATTTCTGCTGAAGTTTGCTCAACAGAAAACAATTGAATCAATCATTTTTTCTAGCTGTTTTTATTTGTACATTTTTGTTTATGAACGTGTTCAAAATAAACCCCTCAGTCTTTTCATCAGGTCTCAGATGATAACCAAAAATACTTTTCAGTCCAGTTCAAAAATGTAGTATAGTAGAAATTATAATTTAATTTAATTTAATTAACTTATTTAACTGGGACAGTGAATATTCATAAACATATAAATGTGAATATGCCAGAATTAGCCCGAAGGCTACTTTACATCTGTAGTCCCTGGCAGGTTAGAAAGATAGAAGCAACAAGAAACTACAAGTTAGATACCTGCTTTCAAATGTAGTGAAGTAAAAGTAAAAAATATCCACTTTAAAATCTACTTAAGTAAAGTACAGATACCTAAAATTTATACTACTACAGTACTTTACAACTTTTACTTCATTACATTCCACCACTACTAATACATACAAGAGAATGCCAACAAATATCCATTTGTGTTGAAAATGCTGTATATTGTGTAATAAACAAAGGTTGGTACAACAGTTAGATTTTAAAGTTATTGATGCAGAGTTTCTACAGTATTTCTATTTATTATAATTATATACAGTAAAACTTTAATCATGCAGAGTGCTTTCTGGTGGAGGGTTTGTCACCTGCTTTTCACCATGGAGATAGATAAGTTTAATAGCATACTGTGGAATATTCTAGAGCCTTTAGCACAGCAATAATCCACAGAGACAAGCAAATTGGGTACCCACCACCAGAAAAGTTATGCAGTGCAGCTTTAAAGAAACGTGTAGATAATGTTGAAATGAAAATAACTTTATACTGTAAATTACTTTTGTGTTTATTATGGTATAAACTCTTTCAATAAGCTACCATGATAAGTTAAAACTGATAGTTCCTTTGCAGATGCACATAATTCAAAGAGTATTATTTGACAAATTCAAAGACAATATTTGTATGTGGAAGTTACAGAGTTTTTTTTTTTTTTTTAATTGTGTTTACTTTTTAAATTTTACAGAAAGTGTATAAAGCCAACTATGAAAAGTCGAGAGGTTTCAGCATCAACTACTGCGACACGCCCAAATTCCATATGGACTCGGTTCTCAAGAAATTCACAGACGTAAGTATTTTAACAGAATACATTTAAATATACAGAAATCAAATGTCTGTTTGACTAAACTCTCTGTATTTTTGTATAGGCACATTACAAAGACAAGTACGATGAGGAGGTGAAGGGGCACTACATCGGCAGCTATGAGGATTTGTACATGCTTCACTGCCAGAAAGTCGAGGAATGGAAGAACAATGTAACTCAATATTTATTATTGATTTAATTATTTTTTATACATATGATTATTGTTGGTATTAGGTATAGTTGTATTAGTATTATAAATGCTGTTGGTGCTAAAATGAAATAATTAAATAACAAGCTGAGTTTTGCAGTCCTACATTACATAAAATAGACTTGTGAGCTTTAAGCCATGTTAGAGGGGTGTTACCTTCTTGGAAACATACCTGGAGTTGTATTTTGTTTCATTTGCACATTATTAGCTTGTCTGCAAACACTCCACCTTGTGATGTCATGTGGCAATATAAGAAGTAAACTCCATACACCTTCACTAGAATCATTAGGATAATTTCAGACCTGGCATTGCCAATCTCTACTGAAGAAAAGGTAAAAGTTCAATTCAATTCAATTTATTTTTGTAAAGCCCAAAATCACGACAGCAGTCGCCTCTTAGGGCTGAACATGAGAGTTGATTAACCAACAGAATTAGAAAATCAACAGTGAAACAGAAACAGACAAGCACACATTAATCAACAGAAAACAAGCAATGAATAACTGTTCCAGAACACCCCCTGTCCTTAAACCCTCCTTCTCGGCAAGGAAAAACTCCAAAAACCCAGTGGGAAAAGGAGAAACCTCGAGGAGAACCACAGTGAAGGAGAGATCCACTCCCATGGACGGACAGGCTTTAGATGTGTCCAGGACTAAGGCACATCCAGTTCAAGTATGTAGGGCCAGAGCCCACTCAATGAACTGTCCATTCAGGCAAGGCGATCTAAGGTCCAGCCATCACCGGACGATCAGGAGGGCATCTAGGGTCCAGCCATCACCGGACGGTCAGGAGGGCATCTAGGGTCCAGCCATCACTGGACGATCAGGAGGGCATCTAGGGTCCAGCCATCACCGGACGATCAGGAGAGCATCTAGGGTCCAGGAGATCAGGAGAGCATCTAGGGTCCAGCCATCACCGGACGGTCAGGGGGGCATCTATCAGACGAGAGCATCTAGGGTCCAGCCATCACCGGACGGTCAGGAGGGCATCCCAGCCATCACCGGACGGTCAGGAGGGCATCTAGGGTCTAGTGTCCAGCCATCACCATCACGGTCGATCAGGAGGGCATCTAGGGTCCAGCCATCACCGGACGGTCAGGAGGGCATCTAGTGTCCAGCCATCACCAGACGGTCAGGAGGGCATCTAGGGTCCAGCCATCAGGGCCAGTGTCCAGTCACCAGACGGTCAGGGCATCAGGGTCTGAAACAGCGGTTACACTGAAACAGTTACAGCCCCCAGAGGGGAGCGGGACAGCGGACAACATGTGAATAGCAATGAAAAAACTGAATAGTAAATGTTGTTGATAGGGAAAACAGGAGGAAAAAGAGGATAGTGCTCAGATGACCATACTTCCCCTAGCATGGATATCCTTAGGCAGCCTAACTAAAACTACAGGGTTTATTTCTGGTCCTAGCCTGACCATAAGCTATTTCAAAGAGAAACGTTTTAAGCCTGGTCTTAAATGTAGAGACTGTGGGGGCCTCTTTAACATGGGAAGGGAGCTGATTCCATAACACAGGAGCTTAGTAAGTGAAAGCTCTCCCTCCTACTGTGCTTTTAGTCACTCTAGGAACCACCAATAGTCCAGCATTTTGAGAGCGGAGTGCTCTGTTTGGGTGGTATGGTACTATAGCATCTTGCAGATACAACGGGGCCATGCCCTTTATGACTTTATATGTCAGGAGGAGAACTTTGAATTTAATTCTGAACTCGACAGGAAGCCAGTGAAGGGACTCCAGCACTGGGGTTCCTGTTAGGAGCCTGGCTGCTGCATTTTGAACTAGCTGAAAGCTTTTTCTAGAGCTTTTAGGGCAAGCGGCTAGTAAGGAGTTACAGTAATCTAGCCTTGATGTAACAAATGCATGGATAAGTTTTTCAGCGTCACTGTTAGACAAGATTTTTCTGATTTTGGCAATATTACGCAGGTGAAAGAAGGCTGTTCTTCAGGCTTGGTTTATATGTGGTTTGAATGAGAGCTCTTGTTCAAACAAGACTCCATGGTTCCTTACAGTAGAACTGGAGGCAACACTGACACTGTCCAGAGTGACTTTCTGGTCAAACAGAGAGTCTCGCAGGCTTCTGGGGCCTAGAGTAATGACCTCTGTTTTTTCTGGGTTAAGAAGCAGATAATTAAGTGTCATCCAGGTTTTTATGTCCTTCACACAGGCACTAAGTCTGTCTACTCTATCAGACTGATCTGCTTTCATTGACAAGTACAGCTGTATGTCATCAGCATAGCAGTGGAAGTTAATGCCATGTTTTCTGATGATATTACCTAACGGCAACATATAAGATAAGATAAGATATGCCTTTATTAGTCCCACAGTGGGGAAATTCCAGACAGTGGGGAAATTCCATATAAAGTGTGAACAGGATTGGTCCCAGTACAGAACCCTGTGGCACACCGTAGGCTACTTTAGAACATGGAGAGGAGCTCTGATTTACATTAACAAACTGGTACCTATCAGACAAATAGGATTTAAACCAGCTGAGGGCTGCCCCTCGGACACCTATGTCACATTCTAATCTCTGTAGTAGAATATTGTGGTCGATGGTGTCAAATGCTGCACTGAGGTCCAACAGAACCAGGACTGAGACTAGTCCATTGTCAGCAGCTAATAACAAGTCATTTGTGACTTAAAGTAGTGCAGTTTCTATGCTGTGGTGAGCTCTGAATCCTGATTGAAAAGTTTCAAATAAATTATTAGCCTGTAGGTGGCGATAAAGCTGCTTAACTACAAATTTTTCAAGGATTTTTGAGACAAAGGGAAGATTAGAGATGGGCCTATAGTTGGCTAAAATATCAGGTTCAAGATTAGGTTTTTTCAGAAGCGGTTTAATCACTGCATATTTGAAAGACTGGGGGACATATAATTAGAGGGAGGATTTCTTTGAGAAGTCTGGTTGGTATAGGGTCTAAGATACAAGTTGATGTTTTGAGGACATAAAGGCTGAAGTTATCTCTGCTTGGTCAACAGCAGTAAACCTGTCTAATGTCACTGGTGGATTTATGTGGGACATTAGTTTTACAGCCTGGGCTTGCTCAATACTGACTGTAGGAGTTATTTTGTTCAATTTATCTCTAATTGCTGTGATTTTGTTGTTAAAGAAATTAAGAAAGTCATTGCAGCTAAGAGTAGCAGGGATTGAGGGTTCAACTGCGCGGCGGCAGTTGAAAAGGGCAAAAAAAGGCAGCTGTTAACTTGAAAACTACCACTACATGACATCACAGGGTGGAACAGAGCATTTTGAGCTTTGGAGATGTAGACAGACTAATAAAAAGGTTTACTCAAATGTGTGAATGAAACATAACACAACTGTAGGTTTGTTTTTGTAACGACATTATAACATGGTCTAAAGCTCACAAGAGATTAATTTTATCATCTTTTTATATCTATAGAAGATAAATTTGTCTTATACTTTAATTGTTTATTTGATTATTTTACATTTTAGCAAGTCTACAAAGCAGAGTACGAAGACATCAAGACAAGATGTTTCTACCCTCAAACCATCACGCCTGAGTACGAAGCCACCAAGAAGCTTCAGAGCTGTAGCGAGGCAAGTCATTTTAATAACAATTTATATTATTTTTCAAACCTCATAAAAATACATTTGAAAAGTTAAATATTTGTTGTTCTGTGTTTTGCAGAAAGTGTATCGACAGCATCCCGACACAGTGAAGTTCACACAAGTCACAGATAATCCTGTCATGGTTCAAGCGCTAATCAATGGCAAACAACTGAGTGATGTAAGTATTTTAGACTATTTCTAATTTTTGGAAGGTAATGATATAGTAAGCGATACCTGTGATCATATACTTTATATTTTTGATGGAGGGATACCCATTACATACCCATAACATACCCATAGTGGTGGAATGAAACAAAACAAAAGTAGCAAAGTACGGTACTTGCGTAGAAATTGTATTAAATTGTATTTTACTTAAGTACATTTTAAAGTGGATACTTTTTACTTTTACTTTACTACATTTGAGTACATTCTGTACTTTCTACTCCACTACATTAACGTACTTAAATACTTCAGTAGATTTTTTATGCGATTTTTTATGTGAGTATTTTTTTGCTCCAGTAGCTGTACTTTTACTTAAGTAACCAAATTGAGTACTTCTTCCACCACTGCAAATGCATACATACTGTACATAATCAACCCTCAAGCCACTATACATAGTAACTATATAAGTAAACTTTGGCTATTTCATTTGAATTTCCTGACAATGTCACATTCTCACGTCATTTTAGGCCTTAATTTTATTGTTCAACTGCAGAACTTTAAGGTCATTTAAGTGCATATTATAATTACTGTATTTCCATGGTATATACATTACTAATTGACTGGCAGCCCTGTAGTAGTTAACAGAGTGGATCATATTCTCCTGGTTATGCAGATCACCTTAAAATGTGTCCAATCATGCGAGCAGAGGCCCAGCTGTCTCTGTGGGCTCCATGGAAACTGGAGAGCCCTCGCAGAGTCGTAAAAATAGCATGGAGCATTCAGGCTGGCCCAGAATAAACCCAGTGATCAGAGACAGGGGCCGTTGCAGGGGCGGGGGGCACCTGTTAGGCAGTCAGGACATGCTCAGGGCAAGGGTGACCTCTAGTGGGAGAAATGAGTATCAGTGATTTGATAAATCTAAAACTTATATTGATATTTTGCAAATTGATAATATTGCAGTTTTGGCTTGGAAAAAATCTAGTATATTGTTTATTAAATAAAACACATTTGCAAACCCCAAACACAAAAATAGGCTTCCTGTCAAATGCTAAAGCAGCCTAATGTCTATTGTTGCATTTTATTTTGATGATTTGGGCCTGTTTAAATTCATTTTCTCAGCGAACAGTTACCACTACAAGAACCTTAGGACATTTTCAAGCTACTGTCACCTGCTGGCACTCTTTTTTTTTTTGCATTTGATTCTAAATCAATTTCAGTTTTAGCCTCTTATCCATTAATGTTACATTTTTTGCAGCTGAACTACAAGAAAAAGTACGAGGAGATGAAGTTCAAGAACAGCCTTCCCCCAGACTATCCCTTCTTTGTCCAGTCCAGAGTAAACGCTTACAACCTCAGTGATGTATGTATATGCCTTTATTAGAATTAGGCAAACTTTCTCAAATTGTTAAATATTTTGTAATCATTGAATTAATAAATTATGTTTCTTTTTCCAGAACTGCTACAAGTACGACTGGGAGAAAACTAAAGCCAAGAAGTTTGAAATTAAGGGCGATATGATTTCAATCCTCGCTGCTCGTGCCCACACTAACATTGCTAGTGATGTAAGTATTGCAGTTTTTCTTTTCTTTATATTTAAAAATATATACACTTTTAATTTGTTTGCTCATGTTTTTGGTTTCCATTTTAGGTTAAATACAAGAAGGAGTATGAGAAGAATAGAGGACATATGGTTGGAGCTCTTAGCATCAATGACGACCCTAAAATCTTGCATTCAGTTCATGTGGCTAAGATTCAAAGTCACGTAAGTCAGTTTAATTTTGTAATTGATATATTATGGTTGCACAATATTTAAGCAAATAATACCATTAGTGGGATTACTACTGGGACTATTTTTTTTTTTCAATTATAATGCAAAAAAATGTTCAATGTCGTTCAAATTTAGCTTGTTTTTGGTTTTAGTTTGAGTTTGTTAAACTTTTATTTTGACTCGTAATGTATTTAAGTAACTTACCGTCTGAAAATGTGCATTGAAATATTTCCAACAATATGTCCATTGCTGTTCTAGACATTGTTTCAAATATAGCTTTTGTTCTTATACTATGCAACTCTATTATATATATCTTTACTGTAAAGCCTTGTCAGAGCTTAGATAAATAAATAAATATTATTTTATCACTGCAGAAAGAGTACATCAAGGACTATGAAAAGATTAAATTGAAATACCACACCCCTCTGGATATGATCTCCTTGACGACAGCCAAAAAGTCCCAGGCCATTGCGAGTATGGCCGGATACAGGAAAATCAACCCCAACTTCTTCCTGCCCTACGATAGCGTCCTGCTCGACCTGGCCAAGAAAGCCAGCATCATCCAGAGTGACGTGAGTAAATTAATCACTGAAAAATATAATTCACAAATTTTCACTGCACTTGTAGCTGCTGCCATTGTCCCATATAAATTCTTAAAATAAAAATAACATAGTCTGTTGACTAATGAAGTATTTGGTTGACCAAGACATCATTGACCAATTAATTGACTACATGACAAAAGGACTATATTCCTAGAAGCAAGGTTGCAAATCTGCACCACTGGCCCCCAATCGATTAGTCACACACATTATGTGCACATCTTTCCCCCAAAACATCAGCTTGATGGATTGATAAATGTTGTCAGTGTTGCTTTATTAAATTGTTATTATTTTCTTCACAGAATGAGTACAAATCTGACTACAATAGCTACGTGAAGGGCTCTCCCTGGGTCACCTTTGGCTGTATGGAGGTGGAGAAGGCCAAGAAGGCTGGTGAAATCCTCAACGAGGTACAGGGCATTCAATTAAGCCTCCTTTGACTTTGCATTTATTCCTGTGTAAACTACTGTATATAACATGTATTGTGCTTGTCTCCAATAGAAAAAGTACAGGCAGCACCCAGACACTATTCCCTTCACTGCCATCGATGACCACCCCATTATGATGCAGGCCAAGGTCAACCAACTGCAGAGAAGCGATGTAAGTTTTAACATATACAAACCTATTTATTTGAATTATTAAACAATGTTATTATTTGAGCAAAGCTTAAAATGACAAATAACACAGCAATAAATATGTTCAAACATAAAAGAAGAAACTTTATTATTATATGTTTGAAATTCATCCACAGTGTGCTAGAAATTTGTGAAATAACTTGTGATTTTTTGTCTGGCAAATCCTGTATTTTTTATACAAATTGATGTCAGTCTGGTCCCCACGTCCTCCGTTGCATCTCAAGCCCAGTCAAACATGAATGTGCAATCAGATTAGTTTTTTTCAGTGACACATGTGAAACGAAGGAGCTCATTGGTCGCCCATCATTTAAAATTAATTTCACCATAGATTAATAAAGTTTAGTGCTTCGCTCATTGATTGGCTAACCCACCTGTCAGTCAAGCCCATTTGAAAAGTGGAAGATTCACCGGTGACCAGATTCACATCTTCGTAAAGTTTTAAGTGTGTATTCTGGATTCCAGGCAAGATTATTTTGAATGCGTTGTTGAAAATATAATATAAACCACAAAAAATGTGATTAAATGTATTCATTTCAAAGGTAACAGAGCAATTTCACAAACGTAAACTTTATCAAGTAGGGATCAAAGTGATTTTTTTTTATTTGAGAGAAAACAGCTCTTTCTATTTGTATTAAAAGAAAAATTCAAATCTGACTAAAACTGAAGAAGCAGCTTGGATGAGCAATTTTTTTTCCCTTTTATCCTGTCCACTTTTTGTCCAGTTGACAGATTTTTAAAAAATATATATAAGCAATGTATCACCCACAGCTTATGTTATGTTTTAAAACTTATATTGTGTTGTTTATTTGTAGCTGTTTTACAAGAGAGGCTTGGAGGAGATCCATCAGAAATACTCCCTGCCTCCAGATGTCCCAGAGTTCCTTCAGGCCAAATGCAACGCCTACAACATGAGCAACGTAAGTACTAGATTCATATCAGTATGCATGAAATTTGTAAAACTTTTAATTTAATAAATAGTATCAATAGTATCTTTTTTAATAATAACAATTTAACAATGGTGTCTGTAAGATTTACGGATTTGTGCTGAAATATCAGTCCAATACTGAACATTACATCACGAATATTAAAAATGAACGAAACTCCTTTATGAATATTTTTTGTAGCATTATAATAAAAAAATAAATAAAATAAATTACTCAGATGATAATACTGCATGTACTTATTTGTACAAATATACAGGTATTCATTATTGTGTACAATTAGTGTTTTTTGTGAGCAATTTAAGTTGTCTTTATTTTCTTATAGGTTTAAATAGTCATACATACTAAATATGTTACCAGTAAGTTGTACTAAATGTGTACATGTTGTTATTGCAGAAAAACTACAAGCAGGCCTGGCTGGATCATATCGCTAAAGGTTACGACCTGAGGCCTGATGCCATCTCTGTTGTAGCCGCTAAAGCTGCTCGTCACGCTGCCAGTGATGTAAGTCCATTTTAACTGTATTTATGTTATTGCCTATATGTTACAAAATATATTACCTCTCATCATAATTATGTGAATAATAAAACAAAATCTAATCTAATCTGGTACTGTGAAGATCTGAAAATTCAGTGTGTTTTCTGTTTAATGCAGCTTTATGCTCTACATACAGTAAGTTTACTTTTCCCCACCCACTCCCTCTAATCGTCAGCCTCTGTCGTGCTCTTAGTGAGTGACAGGTGGATTTAACCAATGACAATGAATCGTGAACTCTCAGAACAATATGATAACTTTAGTTACCTCTTCAGTACTTAGGCAAACTATTGATCCGTGAGGGAAATTACTTGGGCGCAGTAGCTCATAAAAAGCAATACATATAGTTATTGAAAACAAGACTGAATACATATTTCTACAAGTATAAGTAAAATAAACTTTCAATATATCCCTGCTATATACAAGAAGTGGTATAAAGGAATGACACTTTTTGGGTTGAAAAGAGTCCACTGTACACCACTTATTTAAACAGAACCAAGTCACACCTTTTAGAAAGTAAAGGCCTGTAATTTAGCAAGGTTTACCCATGCAATTATGTCTGGTTTCTTAAATTTAGGAATGGTGATTGTTTTTCTATTTTGGATCAGGAGTTTAAAATTACTAAATTAAATTCACTTGTGAATCAGTTAAGCAAAATTTCACATTTTTACAAGGCACTCCTTGCAATACATAAGGCATAAGTTTATCTAGAGTGAATTGTTAGCAATATAATAGCAATTAAGATTCACAAATTCAACTTAATCATATTAAAATCAAAACAGTGATATAGCTCCTTATCTTATTTTGCCACATCACTCACATCTTCCTCCTATTTTATGCTTCCAGGTCCAGTATAAGAAGGAGTTTGTGAAAGCTAAGGGACACCACGTTGGTTTCCGCAGCCTGCAGGATGACCCTCTCCTGGTTCACTACATGGAGTTGGCTAAACTCCAGAGCGACAAGAACTACAAGAAGGACTACCACAAGGCCAAGCTGAAGTACCACTCCCCAGTCGACATGATGAGCCTGGTCCATGCTAAACAGTCCTCTAAGGCTCAGACCATGGTTGGGTACAAGAAGATCCCACACAACTACTGCCTTCTG
This sequence comes from Periophthalmus modestus, assembly GCA_019594935.1. Lineage (NCBI taxonomy): Eukaryota > Metazoa > Chordata > Actinopteri > Gobiiformes > Gobiidae > Periophthalmus > Periophthalmus modestus. Next base: position 3,477,264 of record JAIEZT010000009.1, read on the forward strand.
CCTGGAGCCATGAACCTGGAACTGGCCCGTACTATGAACTATAACGCCAGTGATGTAAGTATCAGTGCTGTTAGTTAAGACATATTTGACATTAAAACTGCTGTAAGACAATACTCAACTTTTAATTACCTGTATTTGAGGCTTTACTGGGTCTGTTATCATGAAACAAAACTTGAAAAAGGATAAAAATCACCTCTTTTATGCAATCTGCAACTCTAAACATTTGCAAGTGATTTTCCCAAAAAAGAAGCCCATAAAGAGGCTGGTATAAAGAACTCTTTAAGGCAATTTTAGAGCAGTGAAGAAGGCCCTGTCTTCCCAGGTCTTATGTTTAGTCCTGATGGGGGTTAGACAGGAATTTACCTCTTAGATTTTTTGTAGGAAAGTACAATGTTATCAGTGGGGAAAAAAATGTCTCTTGCCCCCATGTGGGAGTATGACATTATAACTTTCTCTCTCTGAAACTCCCCATTATATATCTGTTCTAAATTCCCACTTTATTATTTTTCAGGTGAACTACAAAATGGATTATGAGACCTCTGTGAAGGGCAGTGGCTGGGTGCCCATTGGGTCTCTGGAGGTGGAGAAAGCCAAAGCAGCAGCTTCAGCTCTGGATGAGATTAAGTACAGACAACATCCATCCAACTTCAAATTCACCAGTGGCATGGACTCAATGATGATGGAGCTCGCCAAGACCAACAGCAGGAACCTCAATATGGTAAGAAAATTAAAATGTTGATAAGCTCTATCACGATAATTACCATATCGACAATATTTATCATGAGTACTTTTTCTTTGCAAAAGTATGGATATTTTGGGTATTTTGGGGAGGGGTGAATTTGTCCCTTTCATGACTAAGTATTGGTACATTCTGCTATTTAATTGTTGCAGCTCATGTCTTTTAATGAAATAGTCTATTTAAAATTGTTTACTAGGATTATTTTGTATTATTTAAATCTTAATTAGTGGCATAAAGTACTTTTAATATTGTTTATCAAAATATTTCTCTATAGCAGTATATTGCGCTTCAAAATTTGTTATCATGGCACATCTACTGTTGAAAGAATTATACACTACAAAACAGATTTTCAAGGGGAATTAAATAGGTTGCATTCACATGATATTATTCTAGAGTCTCTATAGTTTAACATTGAGCTGGAGGACAGTTCAGAATTCTATGCTAGAATCTGGTGTTTAACTGTCAGATTACATTTGTTGACCTGGTTTATGGTTAATATCTCTGGGCCTGTCCACATGAAACAAAATCTGACACGAAGTGAAATGTCTTCGTCAACATTTTTTTTCAGTTGAAATTTGATATGTGAATCTGCCATAAACTCATACAGGTCCCTGCCGTCCATCTGAAATTATGACAATCAAATTCTACAACATGAACAGATCAAGAAACCCCCCCACATAACAGTTTAAAACCTTTAGCAAACATTAAACAATGTCTAAACTGATGGCTGTTTGTTGTGTGAATTACAGAAAGACTACAAAGCCAGTGGAGAGAAGTTTGTGCACACTTACCACCTTCCCGCTGATGCTCCTGAATTTCAACAAGCAAGATACAATGCTGTCAACATCAGCCAGGTACAATTCTTCATCCTTTTTAAACCTTCATCTAAATGAAATAATTAATCATCTAATTCTATTCTTGTAGAACTACTACACCTATGCTCACCGCCGTGACCTGCTCAAAGGACATCACGTGAAGGAAGATTCTATTCCTGTGGTTGCTGCAAAAAGCTCCAGGGACATTGCCAGTGATGTAAGTAAAGCTACCATTGGTTCAGCTGTGAAAACAAATGCATATAAATATTTTTTCCATAACCATTGGGAAAGTGTCTATATTCCATGTAAATAGCATACATATAATTCACTTTCACTCGTTTTAATTTTAATGTTCAGTTTAATGCATTGAATTTATGTAGCTCTTTTTAAGAGACCCAAAGGGCTCTTAATTTGTAATGTGTCTATTAAAAATAAAATATTAAAGTAAACTTGTATTAATATAATATTATAGTTAATAATAATAGTATTTAAAAAAAAATCTATGTCCACAGCACTTTACAAGCTAAGTGGTGAGACCCATTGTGGAACCATGTATGTTCATTCACATATTGTTTGTTCATGTAGGGTTTCACCACGGTTTCATTATCAATTTGCAAATATTATTTACCCTTTACTCTTTAACCAATATGGAAATATTCTTATCATAATCTTATCTAAAACCACTGCACATTTTCCCATGATAACGTGGATTGTGTGGGTCAAGTTGTTGTAAAAAACAGTGGTTTTCAACTAAGGATTCTGGACACCACTGAAAAAATTACTGGTCTGACGTATCTTTTATTGAAATGGTATATTAATCCATGGAAAATTCCAGAACAACCTAACTCTATTTACCAATCACATGTAAAATACTGTCACATTACAATGTTCAGGTTGGCATATTTATTTAAATCTGTGGTAATAAATGCATTTGGCGTTTTGGCTGAAATATCCATGGCTTAGGTCCAAAGTACATATCTGACATGTTAGTGCCATATGAACCATCTCGCACTCTGAGGACTTCAGGGACCAGCCTCCTGCTGGTGCCCAGAGTCAGGACTAAACATGGGGAATCAGCGTTTCAGTTTTATGCAGCTAAAACCTGGAACAGTCTTCCTGAAGATGTGAGACAGGCCTCGACTTTGACAATGTTTAAATCCAGGCTCAAAACGGTTCTGTTTATCTGTGCATATGACTGAGAGGGTCTTATTTATTTTTTATTCTGCACTCTTTGTTTTAATGTTTTAATGTCAATTTTATGATGATTATTTGTGATTATTCATGTTTGATTTGTGTGATTTTAATGTTTTTCTTATTCTGTAAAGCACTTTGAATTACCTTGTGTACGAATTGTGCTATACAAATAAACTTGCCTTGCCTTGCCTTGCCAGAATCTTTGTTATCACAACATAGCAATGACAGTTTTTTATTTTATTTTACAGTACAAGTACAGGCTGGCCTATCAGAAAGCCAAAGGACACCACGTTGGTTTCCGCAGCCTGCAGGACGACCCTCTCCTGGTTCACTACATGGAGTTGGCTAAACTCCAGAGCGACAAGAACTACAAGAAGGACTACCACAAGGCCAAGCTGAAGTACCACTCTCCAGTCGACATGATCAGCCTGGTCCATGCTAAACAGGCCACTAAGGCTCAGACCATGGCTGGGTACAAGAACATCCCTCATAACTACTGCCTTTTACCTGACAATATGAACCTGCAGCGCTGCCGTACCATGATGGATATCCAGAGCGATGTGAGTACAAGTTTGTCTTTTCAGTGGTGGCAACTGTAACACAATTATTGCATGATGATGCCTTACACTCCACTTCCCAGACTTGTTGAAGCCTCGCAATGCACTACACTGTAGTCACAATAACATATTTTGATGCATGATATATTGCTACAGAGAAATGTTACGATAAATGATAATATTGAAACTACATAATGAACAAACAAAACAGTTAGACTCTCCATTCACAGCAGATGAAGTCTTGAAAACCATTTAGTTATTGCCTTCTGGGAAGTCACCAGGCATAGACGGATTTACAATTGAATTCTGTAAAACATTTTGGCTCCAATTAATTCCTCTGTTTATGCCCATGCTCTATAATTTTTGTGAAAAAGGAATACTCCCTCGATCAATGAATACAGCAATCATATCACTTATCCACAAAGAGGGTAAAGACCCTTCGGAATGCTCATCCTACCGCCCAATCTCCTTATTACCAGTTGACTTTAAAATCATTTCAAAATTAATTGCAGGAAGACTACAAAAATATGTTCCACAACTTATTAACCCTGATCAATCAGGCTTCACTAAAGCTAGATATGCATCTGAAAATGTCAGGAGACTCTTGAATATTATTGACCACTCGACCCTATCAAAAAAACAAGCATTCATTTTATCTGTAGATGCATAAAAGGAGTTTGATAGGGTTGAGTGGTCCTACCTTTTACAAGTGTTAAAAAAATTTAACCTTGGGGAAAACTGTATTAGTTGGATCAAATCATTATATAGTGAGCCCAAAGCTAGAATCTCTATTAATGGAACCCTCACAGACTGTTTTGGTCTGAGTAGAGGATGCCGCCAAGGATGCCCTCTGTCTCCCATTTTGTTTAATTTAGCAATTGAACCCTTCGCGGAGACCATAAGATAACAATGAGATTCCCGGAATCACAGTCGGAGAGACAGAGAATAAAATTTCATTATATGCAGATGATATTGTCCTATATGCCACAGAACCTCAAAAATCCATTCCGCTAATAATTGAAGCTATTGAGAAATTTGGAGCTGTATCAGGTTATAGGGTCAACATAAGTAAAACATATGCTTTACTTCTTAATACAAACCTAACTAGGCAAATTAAAGAATTGTCCCCTTTTTCCTTGACACAAACGGGCTTTAAATACTTAGGGGTAAATATAACACTTAATTTAAAAGAGCTCTTTGAGACAAACTACATGCCACTGCTTAGAAAAATTAATGAAGAACTGGAAAACTGGAATCTCCTCCCCATTTCACTCCTTGGTAGGATTAATGTAATTAAAATGAATATATTACCTTGTTTTATATACCTATACCAATACTTTCCATGTCACATAGATAAATCTTTTTTTTTTTAAATCGGTGACTAAAAAAATAACCCAATTTATTTGGAAAAAAGGTACACCAAGAAGTGCCTATAAGACACTATCCAAACCCAAGGACAAAGGGGGACTGGAGCTTCCAGACTTCCACTTGTATTACTCATCATGTCAAGTAAAAGCTAGGATAGGCTGGCTTGATACACAAAGTGGACTGGACTGGGCACTCATTGAAAGAGGACTTTGCTCTCCTGTTCCATTGGCTTCATTGCCATTTATTAATAATATGAAAATGCTACCTTCCATATCGAATACTTATGTTGTGTATAACATTTTGTGTGCCTGGCAAGAAGTTAAAAAATACTGTAGACTTTCCATCCATATCAATGTTAGCCCCGCTGTCATCAAACCCTGACCTCCCAAGCTCATTTGGAAAATCATTGCTGGCAAATTGGAACAAATTTGGATTAAAGCAGTTTCATCAATTATTTAAAAATAACACCTTCAAAAACTTTTCCAATTTAAATGAATAATTTGGATTACCAAAGCATGATTTTTATAAATTCTTACAAATGCGTCATTGTACTATTACATAAATTAATCAAAAACGTTTGGCAATGGAGGTTTCAGAGTTAGAGAATATATTATTAAATTTTAAATCTTTGAAGGGGGTTATCTCTAAAGTCTACAAATTTCTAGCTGAACAAGAGGAGTCATCTCTTACTTCTCTAAAACATATATGGCAAAAAGATTTTTGTGTTGCATTAAATGATGAACAGTGGAGAAATACGGTGGAGAAACGGTATCTTTCTAAAAATGTCAAGCAATAGAATATTAGAACAAAATTATAAATTCCTGCACAGAGTATATCTGACCCCACTCAGGATGAGTAAAATGTATGCTACCCTGTCTCCTAAATGTAACAGATGTAAGTCTCATGTAGGTTCTTATCTTCACATGTTTTGGGAGTGTCATCATTTAAGAGAGTTCTGGAGCTCAGTACATGACTTTACTGTTAAAATCGCCAAAAAGTCCCTAAAGATATCTCCTATAAGAAGCCTGTTTGGCATCAAATACGATACAGAAACTAATCCACTATTACAGAAACTACTGGGCATCATATCATACTGATGAAAAAATGTTTTCTACTTAACTGGAAAACAGATAATCCTCCTACATTTGAAATATTGAAACAACTTCTACAAGATATCTCACACTTAGAGTATCAAACATACGCATTAAAACATAGGATGGACCTATACAATGATTTATGGGGTTGCCTTATTGACCTCTGACCTTTCAAATGTGGTAGACCAAACTCCAGACCAGAAATCAAAGTAATAATAAAGTAATGATTGTGAAGGTAATAACAGTTATTACTATTTAGAAAACATAAACTGAGAACAATTAATTATAATGAAAATTACTGTAACAGAAGCTTATAATGAAAGTAGAAACATAAATAACATCGGATCTGGAGCGTGCCTTGCCTTCAAATCGTACCAGTGATGTCTGTACGGTGGAGAGGGGGCAGATAGTGACCATCATCAAAGAGCTATAGGAAAGATGCAAATTGATCATTTATTCTTTTCTTTTTAATTTTTTACTTCTGTTATTTGATGATGATGATTTATTTTATTCTCTTGTGGTTTGTGTTTTGCTTCTGGTCAACTTCTGTGCCCGTATTATTGCTTTCCATTAGTATTATCATTTATTATGCTTACCATATACATACATATATGTATATATATATATATATATATATATATATATATATATATATATATATATATATATATATATATATATATATATATATATATATATATATATATATATATATATGTAGGGGTGGGGGGGCTGTAACATGTAAAAAAGCAATAAAAAATATGAATAATAAAAAAAAGAAACTACATAATGCCACTTACACAAAGCAGGATAATCCTAGTAAAACAATTTTAAATATACAGTATCATTAAAAGGCCTGAACTGCAACTATTAGCTATAGAAGCTATTTATTCTACCCTCTACACCTCAGATATTACCTTTATTAGAAACAAATGGAAAAAAAAATCACTATTGCAAAGAAATGTGTTAATTTTAATTACTCAATTACTTAATTACTTTAATATTACGTAATTGAGTAATTATTGTGACACGCCTAGTCACTATTCATTCACTAAACTACTATAGTAACAACAGCTGTCCTGGGGAAGACTGACAGAAGCGAGGCTCTCCCATCTGCCCTTCTGAGCATCACCAATCATTGAATCACAAATCTCATACCATGGAAAGCCCTAAACTACATTTGCACCCTTTCTTCAATTTTACCCATATATTAACAAAATAAATGAAACCTTTTTTTCCTTTTTTTTACAGAACCAGTACAAGTCTGAGTACAACAACTACAGCAAAGGCACTGGTTGGGTCCCCATTGGTTCCATTCCGGTTGAGTTGGCTAGAGCTGCTACGACTGCCTTGGATGACAAAGGCTACCGTCAACATCCCAGTAACTTCAAATTCACCAGCAAAACTGATGCTATGCACATGGCTCTGGCCCTGGCTAACACCAAGATCATGGATAATGTAAGAATAAAGTCATAAAAAGAACCATTTTAAAAGAACCACACTTTAATTTGACTTGTTAACTCATGAAGAAATACGTAACATATGTATAATGAACGCATTTGAAAAAAAAAAGTGTATCAACAATTTATTAAGAAAGATTCATGCTTAGTAACTACTTTATTAAGGGATTAGTAGTGAGGGTATTAAGTAGTTGATTAGCTTGAAACATTCTTAATAAACTATTAGTTCATTATGCATTAAGTCTTTCCACATGCTTTATTATTGCTAAAAAGATTCAAAAGAAAACTCCCCAAAATATATAAAATATGTTGAGATTAAATTGATGTATTATGCCATTTACTCCCATTTAACTCTTAAGGTCAATCCAGAGCAAAATTAATTGGCTTCATATTTATACAATTAACATAGAAACACTTAAGTGCAAAAGGATTACAGAAACATTTAGTATCAACATTTCCACATTTGTTTTTATAAAATACACATAAATTTATGTATTTTTGTGTAGCAATGATATGTGTGTTTTTGCCAGGCTTCTTACAGGGCATCTGGTGAGAAGTTCAAGCACACCTACAACCTCCCTGTCGATAGCCCCGAGTTCCTCCAGGCTAAATTCAATGCCCAGACTATGAGTGATGTAAGTATCTAAAATAAAATAAATGCATATAGAAAATAATATTGATTATAATAAATGTTTTGTCTTCTTTCTACAGAGTTACTATAAGCACAAGTGGCTGGAGACTATTGCTAAAGGTTATGACTTGAAGCCTGACGCTATTTCCATTCTGCACGCCAAGCAGGGAAGACACATCGCTAGTGATGTAAGTATTTTCAATTAGTAAAATGAATGTTTGAAAGTAACTCATTATGATTGTAAATAGTGTGTAAGTGTATAATTTTTTTCATTGATTTATGAGACCTTATTACACAGTTATTAAACATTGATAGTTTTGATAAATACTCAATGTTCAGCTAATGAGTTATAGTAGAATTTCTATCAACTGTAATGAATTAAGATAAAAAATTAAGGCAACAAATGTAATATTTTGTACTGTAATTAACTAAATTCATTATAATTTAACATAACATTTGGCAAAATTTAGTCTTGACAACTGTAGGGCAAAATCAGAATTAAATCAGAGCCGAACCAAAAAAGTAGACTTAAATATAGTCGAAACTGTATTACTACCATTGAAATTATGATTTAAATTTTAAATTCATTTTAAAAAATTCATTTTTTAAATTCATTTTAAAACCACTGCTTGGTAGTAGTATATGATTTTTCTGTGTTAAATGGCAAACCGTTTACTTAGATGCATTTTTTCTCCACTTGAAAACATTATGATAACAGTTGCATCTTTTTTTTGTTTTAGGTCCAGTATAAGAAGGACTTTGTGAAAGCCAAGGGACACCACGTTGGTTTCCGCAGCCTGCAGGATGACCCTCTCCTGGTTCACTACATGGAGGTGGCTAAACACCAAAGCGAGAAGAACTACAAGAAGGACTACCACAAGGCCAAGCTGAAGTACCACACCCCAGTCGACATGATGAGCATGGCCCATGCTAAACAGGCCACTAAGGCTCAGACAATGGCTGGGTACAAGAACATCCCACACAACTACTGCCTTTTACCTGACAATTTGCACCTGCAGCTCTGCCGTACCATGAACACTCAAACTAGTGATGTAAGTGACATTATTTAATCACAATGTGTAGAACAGTAAACAATATACATCTGATAAAGTCTTTGGGCAGTATCTATCAGAGGTGCTTTAGACCCAGTTTGATTCTAGGTTAGATCTGGTTTTAGTCCAAAGATGGTTCAGAGAAGGGAACTGGCAATGCTTTATGGATGTGGCAATAGTTATCCCAATATAAACTATTATAGGTCAAAGTAGGCCAAAAAAGTTTATGCTGGCTGGATCCAATGGACCACCAACTCCCTGGTTATGGAAGTGAATTTCCCATTCATTTGTCCCATAGAATTTTACAAAAAAAAAAAAATCTGGGCGACAAGATGACAAAACCTATATTTGTGTTTAACATCTATTTCTGAAATGTTATAACTGAGAAGTTAGTAAAACAGTTTTCGCAATCTGGTGTTTTAAACATCCTTTTTAAAACACCATGTTATTTTGACTAGTTTCTGCATATCTTTTAACATTTGTTTGAAAAATCTATGGAAAAACATGTATGGCAAATTTACTTCTGGAACCAGAGTGGACTTCCAAGTGTGTGGGACTGTTGAGCTTCATAAATGGATTTCAGAATACTGAAATACATAACAATGTATTGTGTATGGGGCTATATATTATTACTAAGCAGGTGACCATAAAATATACTTATAAGGCCACTAAATAATAAATAATAATTAAACAGGTGATCAGAACATGTAATCAGATTTGTGTATGTTTGCAATAATAAATAATGACAATATTTTTTTCATTCCAGACTGACTACAAGTCAGAATACAACAACTACGTCAAGGGATGCGGCTGGATACCCATTGGGTCTCTCGGAGTAGAAACCGCTAAAGTCGGTGGAGACATTCTGAGTGAGAGAAAGTATCGCACTCATCCATCTGTCTTCAAATATCACAAACTCATGGACTCTATGGATGTTGCTCTGGCCACTGCTAACAACCAGATCATGAACAAGGTATAGCATTTTTATTTTGCATTATAGTAGCAATAGCAATATATCAATATTCAAAGTGTAATAATTTGTTGAATTTCTTTACTTACAGAAAGCCTATACTGAGAAATGGGAGAAGGATAAGACCACTATCCATGTCATGCCCGATGCCATGGATGTTGTCCTGGCTAAAGCTAATGCCATCACTATGAACCAGGTAAGGGATTTTTACAATACAAACTCAAGAATAACACAAACATAGCCAATGTATGGTATTGTAACATATATTTATCTATTTTTTTACAGAAACTTTATAAAGCCGGATTGGTGGAAATGGCTCTCAAAGGTCACAACATGAAAGCTGATGCCATCCCAATTGTGGCTGCTAAAACTGGCACTAATATTGCTAGTGATGTAAGTTTTTAATAATTCAGCTTAAAAAAACAAACAAAATAAAAATATGTGTTTACTAGAGCTGCAACTATTAATTGGAATAATTGTGACTAGTTGGCTATTAAAATTGTATTTTGACAGTTGTTAATCGTTAATGAAACTATATCAATACTAAGAAACGTACCAAAAGATCTTTTATAGCAAAGACTGTCGCATTATTAAATCAAAATGTCTATTACAATAATGCATTTCTGATTTTAAACAATACACTTTGTTGGTAAATATTCTATATCTAGAAGCCATCAGTTACAATATTTCAATATTTATTTTGGCTAAAAACATATCAGAAAATGTTAATGCACAATAGAAATAATTGCTTGTTTAATTGACAAAATAATTGCTGACTAGTCAACTACTGGTTTACTAAATTGTCTGAATTTATTTTACAGTACAAGTACAAGCTGGCCTTTGTGAAAGCCAAGGGACACCACGTTGGTTTCCGCAGCCTGCAGGATGATCCTCTCCTGGTTCACTACATGGAGTTGGCTAAACTCCAGAGCGACAAGAACTACAAGAAGGACTACCACAAGGCCAAGCTGAAGTACCACTCCCCAGTCGACATGATCAGCCTGGTCCATGCTAAACAGGCCACTAAGGCTCAGACCATGGCTGGGTACAAACAGATTTCACACAGTAACCTGTTGATGCCCGATGCCATGAACCTGGTGTTGGCGCGCACCATGAACACCATCTGCAGTGATGTAAGTTTATTTTCATGTAGCACAAATTATGCCCTTAGGGTTTCATCTGTGTTCTGGATAGATCTGAGATAGTTTAAGTTTTGGAAAATAGTTTTTTGCGCATCAAGACCTCACAACAAACAAAAGGGAAATTGATGAAGATAATAATCCATCTAAAACAAATCTAAAACAATGAGTGAAGTTGTGTACAAAAGGCATTTGGGAATATATATGAATAATAATAATCCATCTAAAACAAGCTATTTTATGATCAAGTGATGCCAAGAAGGCTTTTGTAAGTAAGTTGGCTTTTTGTATGAAACTAATGATTGCTTGGACTGGGACTAGATTTAAATCATGGATACAAATTTATATAATAATCTGACCTCAAGAGTTAAGACTAATGGGACACTATCAAGATCCATCTATAGATGAATGTTGCGCTATTGCTACATATGTATGTGTGTGTATGAATATATATATGTGCATATATATTCATACATATGTGTGTATATATATATATATATATATATATATATATATATATATATATATATATATATATATATATATATATATATATATATATATATATATATATATGTATATATATATATATATACACACACACACACACACACATTGTACCTAAAGGTATATGACTGACTTATGTTCATTGTGTTTCTCCATAGGTGGAATACAAATCTGAGTATAACAACTTTGTTAAGGGATGTGGTTGGGTGCCCATTGGGTCACTCCCAGTAGAAACTGCTAAAATTGGTGGAGACATTTTGAGTGAGAGAAAGTATCGCACTCATCCATCTGTCTTTAAATACCACAAACTCATGGACTCTATGGATGTTGCTCTGGCCACTGCCAACAATCAGATCATGAACAAGGTATAACGTTGTTAAATTTACAGTATAATTGCTGTATTGAAAGTGTTATAATTTGTCTAATTTGTCTACTTACAGAAAGCCTACACTGAGAAATGGGAGAAGGATAAGACCACTATCCATGTCATGCCTGATGCTATGGATGTTCTCCTAGCTAAAGCTAATGCTATCACTATGAACCAGGTACGAAAAGTAAAATGTAAAACCTATTGAACCTATTTACAAATGCTAATTTACACTACACTACACTACACTACATAATTTGCCTACCACATTGAATAATATTGTATGTAAAGGTAATGTGCAACAACTGTGTAATTACATTGTATTTAGAGATTGGTTTAGCTTACCTCAAGTTGTTATATTGTGTTACAAAGCACTTAATGAAGTGTAACTGTGATACTGCTACTTATTTGAAGGGTAAGTTAACTGAAATTTAGATTATATCCATTGCATATTAGAGTAGATAGTAGAGTAGATTTGCCAGTTGCCAGCTTGCCAGCTAATGTATTCACTATCTCTAATTATGTTAATAGAGGGACAAGATAAAAAAAACAAAAAAACAAAAACAACTCTTAGTCTACCCTTGTCAGTACATATAACACACTATAGCAGTAGTATGTAACCTCCCTCTATTGGTTTACTATGATAACTGTGAACTATTATGGTATGAGAACTCAATCTCTATTGACAAACTACCCTTTAGTCATTGATTGCATATTTTCAAAGATTGTAAATATTTTTGTTTTTGCGTGGTTTTGTTTGCATGCTTATTTCCATGTATTTTTTTCTCTTTTACAGAAACTTTACAAAGCTGGAGTCATGGAAATGGCTCTGAAGGGTCACAACATGAAGGCAGATGCCATCCCAATTGTGGCTGCTAAGGCTGGCACTAATATTGCTAGCAATGTAAGTAATGTCAATACATCTTTCTGACCATTTCTCTGATATTTTTTGGATACGTGGGTCTTTAAGATGCTTTTTTAACATCTATCTATTTAGCACATATATTAATTGTTACAGATAATACGTGGTAATTGGTCAAAAATATTCAAAACTTTTACTAACACTGAAGACAAGTTGGTAAAGTGTGTCTTGCCAAAGTATGCATGCATTTTCAGTAATAGGAATTAAACAGCCGCCATTTAGGATAGTGGGTTAGTGTTTCTGGATAACTAAAGCACCTAATAGACCCTTGTAATAAAGATATTGGATTCTGAAATATCAATGAATTGTCACTAATTTAGAAACACTGCTTGTTTTTTCAGTACAAGTATAAGCTGGCCTTTGAGAAAGCCAAGGGACACCACGTTGGTTTCCGCAGCCTGCAGGATGACCCTCTCCTTGTTCACTACATGGAGTTGGCTAAACACCAGAGTGATAAGAACTACAAGAAGGACTACCACAAGTCCAAGCTGAAGTACCACTCTCCAGTTGACATGATGAGCCTGGTCCATGCTAAACAGGCCACTAAGGCTCAGACCATGGCTGGGTACAAGCAGATTTCACACAGTAACCTGCTCCTCCCTGATGCCATGAATCTGGAACTGGCGCGTAACATGCAGTTCATTGCTAGTGATGTGAGTATGCATGTTGTGAATTACTAAAAACATATTCACATTGTGTTTGGTTAAATTACTTAAGTTATATAAGTAGTATTTAAATCCATGGTTCAAATGGCTAAGTTAATTCAAATATTAAGTTAATTTTCAAGTTAATACATTCTACACATTCTACAAATATTAGAGTTTTAAAATAGTTACAAACCTTTTTTTATACCTGTTATACAAATATAGAAGCTAAAGAGGCTTTTACAATAGAGACAGTACAATATAACAATATTAGCTGCGCATGTTTTTATAATAATTACTGATAATTAAATCAAATTAAGTGTATTTAAATTAAGTCAAGATATGTGTCAATATCAATATTACCATCTTATTTTTAGTTATTTTTGATCAAATTTAACATAATAATTAAGTTGGATTAAGATAAATTAGTCATATTACTTTTTTATTAATTAATTAATTAATTAATTAATTTTTACAATAAATTCTTTCTTGTTCACTTTCTACACAGAATCAGTATAAGAGCGAGTACCAGAACTACTTCAAGGGCCTGGGATGGGTCCCCATTGGGTCTCTGGACGTGGAAAAGGCCAAAATTGCTGGTCATATCTTCAGTGAGAAGAATTACCGCCAACACCCAAGCAAATTCAAATTCACCAAAGACATGCAGTCCATGGATGTGGCACTTGCAACAGTCAATAACCAGATTATGAACAAGGTACAAGCTTTTGAATTCATTTTTTATGGTTTTATGTCATTTTACTTTTACACTTGTTACATTGTACTTAGCTAATGAAGTAGAATGAAACTGTATAATGACCAGTAATAACGTTTAAGTTGAATGTAGAATACTTTGTAACATCTTTTAATTACATGTAATCTAAATGTAAGTACTATGACATTACATGTTATTACAAATTACTACAGGTTGTATGTTACATTGGAATTAAAGATACTATGTATATAATGTGGTGTAGAATAAACTGTAAACATTTTATTATAATTTACGGCAATAGTTGAATTATTTGGAGAATAACTTGTATTTTTTTCCATTTGTGTATTCAGCAATCCTATATTCAAGCCTGGGAAAAGGACAAAACCACTATTCACATTATGCCAGATGCTATGGATGTTGTACTAGCTCGTGAAAATAGAAAGAACTACAGCGAGGTACAGTATTAATTTATTTAAAATGCAATAAACTGCACCATCACAATTAGATGTTTATTCATTTGTGTGTTTTGGTTTTCAGAAACTGTACAGGTTGGACAATGAATTGGCAAAGAAGAAGGGACACAATTTCCGCGCTGATGCTATTGCTGTCCAGGCTGCCAAGGCCTCCACAGCCATTGCTAGTGATGTAAGTACAGCACAATTACAAGCATATAGCAAATAACAAATTATATGTTTTTAAACTCCACTCTTTCTATGCAGTGATTTTAGTACTCACAATAGATTTGTCAATTGTTGGGTGACAAGCCTATAATTAAGTGAGATTAAGAGTGCTTGTTCTAGTGTTAATAAAATTCAACAATTACATTTAAGTCAATTAACTTACATTTGACTTTTAAAAAGCATTGAATACTAAGATTAAAATTACACAAAAAATAATATTAAAGCACATGACTCACTGTTTTGTCACATTTGCTGCCACAATTTTGAATAGATTTATTTTCAGTAGAACTTTTTGATGGAAAGTGATTGACTGATGTCATTCTTAGCCAATGATAGACAGAGCGCTGTTTTGTTTTACTGATCAAATCTCCTTAATACATTTCTAGTACAAGTACAAGACCGGATACCGAAAGCAGGTTGGACATCACATTGGTGCTCGCAGCATCCAGGACGACCCTCTGCTCATGCTGGCTCTAAACTCTGCCAAAATTGCCAGTGATGCTCTGTACAAGAAAGACTTCCACAAGTCCAAGACCAAGTTCCACCTGCCCGTGGACATGCTGGCCTTTGAACTGGCCAAGAAGAACCAGATTCAAGTGAACCATGCTAACTACATCACAAGGCTGCACAATTGGACCTGTCTGCCTGACTCCAATGATGTGGTTCAGGCCAGAGCAGCTTATGACATTCAGAGTGACGTAAGTATAGCTGTTTCTGGCAGTTTCTCTTACATTCATTAGATAACATGTTTTTAAAATCTGTTATTTTTGTTCATAGAATGTGTACAAGGCTGATCTGAAGTGGCTACAGGGTATGGGATGGGTGCCCATTGGTTCAATTGATGTTGAAAAAGTTAAATATGCTGGTAAAATCCTTGATGAAAAGAATTATCGTCAGCATCCAAGCGCTTTCAAGTTCACCAGCACTGCAGAGGACATGCCTATGGTTCTGGCTAAGGCTAACAACCAAATCATGAACAAGGTATGCTGGCAGTATCAATATGTTGTACTATTATTTTTGTGCATTTTATTTGTTTGCATGTTTTGCTGATTATTTTTGTATTAAATTAATCTAAACATGTTTGCAGAGTGCTTACACAGCTGCGTGGGAGAAGGACAAGACTTCCATCCACATTATGCCTGATGCCATGGATGTCCTCCTGGCCAAAGCCAACAAACTCAACTACAGTGTGGTAAGTTTTGGATCTGCAAATAGTAATATAATATAATAATATAATATTATAATATAATATCTAAACAATTCAGTATTATGAAGAATATAACTTGTTCTTTTTGCTTATTTTGTCATTTAGAAAGCATACAAACAGGCCCATGAGGAGTCCAAGAAGAAGGGCTATGACATGCGCCAAGACGCTATTCCCATTTTGGCTGCCAAGGCTTCAAGAGACATTGCCAGTGATGTAAGAAAACATTTACTCGGTTCTGCTGTAAACTGCATAATATAGTGTTATAGTTTTTAATTCCTGTCTTTTATTTATTATATTCATCATTGTTTTGTTTCTGTCCATAGTACAAGTACAAGGCAGGATACCGTAAGCAGGTTGGACATCACATCGGTGCTCGCTGCATCCAGGACGATCCTCTGCTCATGTTGGCTTTGAACTCAGCCAAAATTGCCAGTGATGCTCTGTACAAGAAGGACTTCCACAAATCCAAGACCAAGTTCCACCTGCCTGTGGACATGCTGGCCTTTGAACTGGCCAAGAAGAACCAGATTCAAGTGAACCATGCTAACTACATCACAAAGCTGCACAACTGGACCTGTCTGCCTGACTCCAATGATGTGGTTCAGGCCAGAACAGCTTATGACCTCCAGAGTGACGTGAGTATAGCAGTGACCTTTTTTTTGTTTGTTTTTTTAGTTCTAAAATATTCTGCTTTGTCCCACAGGCTGTGTACAAGGCTGATCTGAAGTGGCTACAGGGTATGGGATGGGTGCCCATTGGTTCAATTGATGTTGAGAAAGTTAAATACGCTGGTAAAATCCTCAATGAAAGAAACTATCGCCAGCATCCAAGCACCTTCAACTTCAAGCTCACCACTGAAGACATGCCCATGGTTCTGGCCAAGGCCAACAACCAGAACATGAACCAGGTAAGGATGGATTTTCATTATAGCTAGGACAAGTACATTACAACTTGTACCTTTCAAATTATAGTTAAGAATAATCTTTACCTGCTAGGTCATATGTCTTATAACATGTCCTTTTGATGCAGAAATCCTATGTTGAAGCTTGGAACAATGATAAGACCAATATCCACATCATGCCTGATGCCATGGATATCCTTCTGGCCAAAGCCAACAATGTTAATTTTAGTGTGGTAAGTATAAACTACAATTTTTATATATATTACATATATGTGTGCTAAATAATTTGCATACATTACTCTACTTCGATATTCTTTCACAGAAAGCGTACAAGCAGGCATATGAGGAGGCCAAGAAGAAGGGCTATGACATGCGGCAAGATGCCATTTCCATTTTGGCAGCCAGAGCTTCAAGGGACATTGCCAGTGATGTAAGTTTACAAAGTTCCTTTTAGACTTATGCAAAAATATCCTTCATTGTGTCATATTTTCTTCAACAATTTAACTTTTTCTTCTAGTACAAGTACAAGGCAGGATACCGTAAGCAGGTTGGACATCACATTGGTGCCAGATGTGTTCAGGACGACCCTCTGCTCATGTTGGCCATAAACTCCGCCAAAATCGCCAGTGACGCTCTGTACAAGAAGGACTTCCACAAATCCAAGACCAAGTTCCACCTGCCTGTGGACATGCTGGCCTTTGAACTGGCCAAGAAGAACCAGATTCAAGTGAACCATGCTAACTACATTACAAGGCTGCACAA
The DNA here is from genome assembly GCA_019594935.1 of Periophthalmus modestus. Lineage (NCBI taxonomy): Eukaryota > Metazoa > Chordata > Actinopteri > Gobiiformes > Gobiidae > Periophthalmus > Periophthalmus modestus. The sequence continues at coordinate 3,494,985 of JAIEZT010000009.1, forward strand.
CTGGACCTGTCTGCCTGACTCCAATGATGTGGTTCAGGCCAGAACAGCTTATGACCTCCAGAGTGACGTGAGTATAGCAGTGACCTTTTTTTGGTTTGTTTTTTTAGTTCTAAAATATTCTGCTTTGTCCCACAGGCTGTGTACAAGGCTGATCTGAAGTGGCTACAGGGTATGGGATGGGTGCCCATTGGTTCAATTGATGTTGAGAAAGTTAAATACGCTGGTAAAATCCTCAATGAAAGAAACTATCGCCAGCATCCAAGCACCTTCGCGTTTAAGAGCACAACTGAAGACATGCCCATGGTTCTGGCCAAGGCCAACAACCAAATCATGAACCAGGTATAGTTTTTTCAAAAATATGTATTTCTGAGCTACAACATAGGTGTACAGTCTAAAATCTGGTAAATAAACCTATCCTATTTTGGCAATATAGAAAGCATATGTTGAAGCCTGGAACAATGACAAGACAAACATCCACGTTATGCCTGATGCCATGGATGTCCTCCTGGCCAAGGCCAACAATGTTAACTACAGCGTGGTAAGTGTAACGAAATATTTGGCATAATGTTTTACACAATCTGCAGTATGACATTTAAGTATATTACTTTTATATTAATTTACAGAAAGCTTACAAGCAGGCATATGAGGATGCCAAGAAGAAGGGCTATGACTTGCGCCAAGACGCCATTTCCATTTTGGCTGCTAAGGCTTCAAGAGACATTGCCAGTGATGTAAGATAACAATAACATGCCTAATATGATGGCCTAAATGTGTGCCTCTTATGTATTCCACATTATATTATTATGTTTCCTCCAGTACAAGTACAAGACAGGATACCGTAAGCAGGTTGGACACCACATTGGTGCCAGATGTGTTCAGGATGACCCTCTGCTTATGCTAGCCATAAATTCCGCCAAAATTGCCAGTGACGTTCTGTACAAGAAGGACTTCCACAAGTCCAAGACCAAGTTCAACCTACCAGTGGACATGCTGGCTTTTGAACTGGCCAAGAAGAACCAGATTCAAGTGAACCATGCAAACTATATCACAAGGCTTCACAACTGGACCTGTCTCCCCGACTCTAATGATGTGGTCCAGGCCAGAACAGCTTATGACCTCCAGAGTGACGTAAGCATCAAAAATGAACTTTTCTTTCTCCAACATTTTGAAATTTGTTTTTATACTTAAGTTGTAAATATATTCTTGTCTTCCATAGGCCGTATACAAGGCTGATCTGAAATGGTTGCAAGGTCTTGGTTGGGTACCCATAGGTTCACTGGATGTGGAGAAAGCTAAGAAAGCTGCAGAGATTCTGAGTGAAAGAAAATATCGTCAGCATCCAAGCACTGTGCCCTTCACCAGCCCCACTGATGCCATGAATATTGTCCTGGCCAAGAACAATGCCCAAACTATGAACCAGGTACAACTCAACTGCATTTAAAAGGACTAAATACTGTAATATAAACAGTTACAGGAACTGCATGCATTTCAGAACGTGTGATCTATTTTTATAATATAAGACCTTACAAAGATATTTTCTAATTTATGTATAAAGTCATATTTGTTTGAATAGCACAATTCATACACAGAGTTTAGCAGGGGCCAATACAAAAGTCACCAGCCGTCAGTGTGATGTAGATTATGTATGCCTTCTGCATAGTTGTAGTAGTACACATTATTGCTCAATGGTAACTGGCATAGACCATACAAAGGGAAAAAAATGGGTCCCAATTTGGTCGTAATTTAAGCAGATTTCCAGAGATATTTTTCAGTCCCACTGTGTTCTAAGATTTCATTTGTATATATATATAATATTAATGCTTGGATTTCTCTTTGTGTTTGTAGCGCCTCTATGTGGAAGCCTGGGAGAAGGATAAGACCACGCTGCACATCATGCCTGATACTCCTGAGATCATCCTCTCTCAGCAGAACAAGATAAACATGAGCAAGGTTTGTATATTTTTATTGTACATTGTCAACTAGGATTGATTGGTGAATGTTGCAAATAATGAAATATCCAATAATATTAGATGCATATTACAGCTTCTGGATGGTACAGCTATTGCCATGGTATTGGGCTAAAATTAGCTCCCTAACTTTGCTATATGTTTTGTGTCACAGAAACTGTACAGACAAGGATTTGAGGAGGCCATCAAGAAGGGCTACTTCCTGCCTGTGGATTCCATTTCTGTGAAGGCCGCTAAGGCTTCCAGGGAAATTATCAGCGATGTGAGTAAATACAAATTAAATACAAAAATTTCCACATATGTCGTACTTATACAGTGACTCCAATATAACCCCAGAAGATGTTTTGATATTGATTTCACCCCATAGATTCTTAGTTTTTTTTTTTACTGGATATTATATTTTTATCGTTCCACTTACTTGTATCCGTTTGTAACCAACATGGATTTGATTGAAAAGCTTTTTAGTAATTTAATATCTGATTATTAGATACTCTATTACTATTGGTATACTGTACATTTATTACTCCATTAGTGTACTCTGTTGTACTGTTAACCAACCATCTTTAGAAATACCATATATTAAACCTATTTGATTGGTTACTTTTGTTGTAGGCGAAAAAACATTTAATTTATTCAAAAATCCTGTTTAACATCGCCCTGAATATCTAAATGTGATCCCATTTAGACTTAAGAATACACAATAGAAGACAAAGTAATATATATTTTTCTTTACAATAGTACAAGTACAAGACAGGATACCGCAAGCAGGTTGGACATCACATTGGTGCCAGATGTGTTCAAGATGACCCTCTGATGATGTTGGCCATAAACTCCGCCAAAATCGCTAGTGACGCTCTGTACAAGAAGGACTTTAACAAATCCAAGACCAAGTTCAACCTGCCCGTCGACATGTTGAATCTTGAATTGGCAAAGAAATGTCAGATCCAAGTGAATGATTTCAACTACAGGACCAAGCTGCACCAGTGGACCTGCCTCCCCGACTCCAATGATGTGGTCCAGGCCAGAAAGGCTTATGACCTCCAGAGTGACGTAAGTAATGCAATGAAGTAATCAACCAGCAATTACTACCAAAATCCAATATTGGAAATCTATAATAAAAAAATATAAATGAATAATTTTGAAATGCTTTTTTGCACTTTTTCGCTTTAGGCTGTCTACAAGGCTGACATGGAAGAGGTCATTGGTGTTGGATGGGTGCCTATTGGTTCGCTGGATGTGGTGAAAGCCAAACATGCTGCCAAAATCCTCAGTGACCGCTTGTACAAGCAGAAACCAGACTCTCTAAAATACACCTCTGATACACATGCTATCCCTATGGTCCTCGCCAAGGCTAATGCTGACATCATGAACAAGGTAACCACATATTTTGCTATTTATTTTTATGTATATATTTATATACACCTTTACCAGCTGCACATTTTTTAATTCTATTTGAGTGATTGTAAATGTACAGTAATTATTGTCTGTGCAATCCCTCAGATGTCTAGGCAGCTTCCATCACAAAAGAAAATTGACAACTGGACATGCTTTTTTTTTTTTAAATTATGAGGGAGATACAATAATCACACTTTTTTTAAGTGAATATGTTTCACCATTCATCCAAGTAGCTACCTCAGCTCTGACAGGGTTCTGGTAATTCACTGCCTTATATCTGTCTGCAGGGAGGAGATAACTACACTGAAACTAACACACCTAGTTGTTTGTAAATATTTTTTTAATTAAAAAATTCTAATGTTTTATAATTGTCTTTGCGTTACAGCGGACTTATATTGCTGCCTGGGAAGCTGACAAGATCAAGACCCACGTTACTCCTGATCTTCCTGAGCTGTTGCTTTCTAAAGCTAATGCTTACAACATGAGCAGGGTAAGTCTTATAGCTTCATATGTGTTTAGAAATAATATATGGTACACACAACATAGCAGATAGTAACTTAATATAATATGAATATTATAATGGTCCTATCTCGAAATGGAGTCTTTTCGCTATAATATTTCAAGTCACAGTGTATTATTAATCTTTTATTAATGTAATTATATTTAATAATACAAACAATAGAAACACTGAGAAATAAACTAAGAATAAATCATAAAAAATACATCATAACTACATCAAAGGCCAAAGTAATTTTTAACACATAAATGTTACACTTTAATACATTATATTGACTCAAGCAGCTTTACCTATTAACTAACTTTACAATATTGTATTTAATTTCATTGCAATACTTTGTTTTCTAATGAATCTGTTTAATTTCAGAAAATCTACAGAGAGGCTGTGGAGGAGATGTTCAGGAAAGGCTACGACATGAAACCTGATGCTGTTTCTGTTATCGCTGCCAAACACGGCAGAGAAATCATTAGTGATGTAAGTAACATATTTGAATTTCATGATTATTAAACAGTAATAAAGAAATAATGAATATGTAATTAACAAGATATTTATGCATACACAGTTTATAGTAATTTACATTAATGCCTGCTCATGGGCATCCACCTGTTATATTGAACATTTCCCTATTCAAAAGATATAATATTTTGTTTTAAATTGTTAATTGCTATGGCAATAGTCCTAATTTCTCATCATTCTGAAAACCATGGATACCTGTGCTTTGACATACATGAGCTTATTACAGAGGAATTAATCATATTGTATATAACATTATTTATTAGATTCAAAATCATGTATTGTAAATCATCAATTACAACAAAAAGAGTTCTTCTCTTAAACAAAAAAAAAACACTCCACCGTGTGATGTCATGTGGTAATACAGGAAGTTCTCCACTGTGTTTTTTAACTCCATACACCATCAGTAAAATCATTTGGATAATTTCAGCTCTGAAATTGCCAATCTCTACTGAAAAAAAAGTTAAAAGGTTGCTGTTAACTTGAAAAATGTCACTACATGACATCATAAGATGGATGTGAGCATTTTAAGCTTTGGAGATGTAGACAAACTAACAAAGGATTACTTGTGTTATCTGATTATTGTGAATGTGTACCTAATAATGCTATACTCTCTCTTCTGACCACAGTACAAGTACAAGGCAGGATACCGCAAACAGGTTGGCCACCACATTGGCGCAAGATGTGTTCAAGATGATCCATTGATGGTGCTGGCTCTGAACTCCGCCAGAATCGCTAGTGACGCTCTGTACAAGAAGGACTTCAACAAATCCAAGACTAAGTTCAACCTGCCTGTCGACATGTTGAACCTGGAACTGGCCAAGAAATGCCAGATCCAAGTCAATGATTTCAACTACAGGACCAGACTGCATAACTGGACCTGCCTCCCCGACTCCAATGATGTGGTCCAGGCCAGAAAAGTGTACGATCTGCGCAGTGATGTGAGTTAAATTATGCATTTATTTATTTAATAGCATTTATATACAATTTAACAATGAAAGACAACATTATTCATAAATCAATTTGTAAAGATCTGCATAAAGTACATTATGAAACAGCTTAATGATTTTATTTGTCAGGATATTTAGTTGTATGAAAGCTTAAGACAATAAGTTGAATATCAATACATTTTATTATCCTCAACAGGCATTTCCATATTTTAATGCTTGTAATTACAACAGTATATATGTTGACATAAATTATAAAGTCAATGGACTAAGTATAAAAAACTAAGGATAATAAACATCACCTGAAATTAACTTTTTGAAAAGACTATAACTATAACTATACTATAAATTTCAACAACAACTAGTAAGTTTTATATTTACTTACGTTTGTGTTTATTTTCATAGTGCCTTACATGCAAATAACTAGTTAAAGTTCTTTACACAGAGTTCAGCAATAAAGAGAATTGAAAAAATTGAAAAGTATTTTGGCATAGCATTGGTAAAATATTAATTGATGCTATCTGATTGATTTCCTTTCTTCCAGGCTGTGTACAAGGCTGACATGGAATGGATCAGGGGCTGTGGCTGGGTGCCCATTGGGTCTCTCGATGTGGAAAAGGCGAAGAAGGCGGCAGAGATCCTGAGCGAGAGGAAGTATCGCCAACACCCGAGCCTGTTCAAATCTACAGCCCAGACCACAGACATGCCCTACGTGCTGGCTAAAGCTAACGCTGAGGTCATGAACCAGGTAACCAACTAAGGAGGTTTAAAGAGCAGATTAATGAGTTTATGATGTGTTCACACTTAACACAAAGCACATCAAAATTGAGAACAAACTTGGACTTAACTCGGAACTAACCTTAACGAGTAAACCAGCGCTAAAACAGGAGTGAAGTAAGTTTCCAAATGCTGGGATCGAATCAGAAATCAAACCACTACAAGTGTGAATGCAGCCTTATTCTCAACTTCTCAATAATTAAAACACATGAATGTCCAAAGCCTGTTTCATCCTGACTAAACATTTTGTATCACTCAACATTCTTACATTTCTCCCTCTTTTAAATTTCTTTACCAAGATTATTATAAACCATCTAAATTTTAAGAGAATGAATGCTTAGACTGGTGCAGCACTATTTGCTAAATAGTTAAGTATGTGAATTACTAGAACTACTTTTTCACTTTTGAATACCCTCTCTTTATCCCTGTCATATGTCTGTCTTGTCTCAAAGGTTAAAGCTTGTGAACTGATCTTGATTTTAAAACTATATTATACAGATAGAATGGTAATTGCAGAATTGGTCAAATAAACTTAAAATAAATAAATAAAATAAACTTTTCAGCCTTGTATGAATAACCGTTGTAAATCCTGAATTTTACATAATGTTGTTTTATTTACAGAAAGCGTACATTGCTGCCTGGGAGAAAGATAAGACCAACCTTCACATCCAGCCCGACACTCCTGAGATTGTCCTGTCCAAGCAGAACAAGATCAACATGAGCCTGGTAGGTTTTATAAACAAAACTGTTTAACTTACAAGTGTCAAAGTGAGAAGAAACATCACACATTTTGATACATGACATCATGAAACCTCTTAATTTTCATTGCAATCCATCCAATCTAGCATGACACCACATGAAACCTTATGAACTAAAACTTTCTTAGTGATTAAGTACATTTATTGTGAAATAAGCTACCAAAATTAGCTAAAACAGAGAACAGAACATTTTTTGTACTATTTTAGAGCAATGGATTGAATATTGTGTATTATATATTATGTACTATATGGACTTAGTATTATTGTTTCTAAAAATGTCAGAACTATATTATTATATTATGACCTGAGTAATCAAAAGTATTGATTAACCAAATAATCTTCACATTCATTAAAGTAACTATTTTGAGAACAGTAAATTAGGAAAATTGATTAAAATGAGTAATATATAAGTAATATAATTAATAATATATAGGTTCCGTCCTTCTAAAATGTTGCAATTAGTTGTGTTTTTAGGACTTCACAATTGTTTAATATTATTTTTTTTTTTTTTTTTTTTTTTTTTTTGCAGAAAGCCTACAAGGAGGGCTTCATAAACATGATCAACAAAGGATACTACCTCCCCAAGGACGCTGTGTCTGTCCTGGCCGCCAGAGCCTCCAGAGATATCGTCAGCGATGTGAGTTTTATGTACAATTTACAATCACAACATAAATAGTTGAAAGTGTTTTGCAGTTGTAATCAATAATTTTTTCATTGCACAGAAATAAACAGAAAGAAATATCATATAGATTCTATATAGATTCTAGCATATAGATACAGATATACATGTACAAAGGCATTAAATCTATCATAAAAACATTTTTTTTTTATTTCTTTGTCCAACCAACATCTTGAAAATAGCTTATAAATGTCACTAAAATATGTTCCCTCCATTTTATTTTTAAAAATAAATGAAGGATGTTGGTTCAAAATATTCAAAATAATTCGATTTTACGTGTTAAAGTGGGACTAAACACCTAAGCTCTGCTCACAACCACATTTCAAGTAGAGCTACCAACTTGGGCAGTACCTGGAGGACAAAAGGGTAGAGTGAGGGGGGAAAAAGGATGCAGTCTGAGAGTATAGAACAGTGTGATTGGTATCCACACTTCAAAAGCTCAAAATTGTAGTGGGCACTAGAGGCACCACACAGTTTTAAACACAAAGCTGCAAATATACCTATATAAGGACTAGGAACAGTAAACAATGCTGTTAAACACCATATGTAGAGTTTAGTAGCAAAGAAAAGTTGATTTAGTGTTTAGTTTCACTTCAATTCTCCCCTGATCTTATCTGCAGTCATTTTCCACACCTAACATTGTAATATTCTGTTTTTATTTTAGTACAAATACAAAGCCGGTTTCCGTAAGCAGTGCGGGCATCACATTGGAGCTCTTAGTATCAATGATGACCCAATGTGTCTGCTGGCGGCTCACGTAGCTAAGATCTCCAGTGACAACATCTATAAGAAGGACTTCAACAAGTCCAAGACCAAGTTCAACCTCCCCGTGGACCTGCTGTCTCTGGAACTTGCCAAGAAATGCCAAATCCAAGTGAATGATTTCAACTACAGGACCAAGCTGCACAACTGGACCTGCCTCCCCGACTCCAATGATGTGGTCCAGGCCAGAAAAGTCTATGATCTGCGCAGTGATGTGAGAAGAATTTACACGTACTTTATAACACAATATACAACATACAGATGTATAGTTAACGTTACAGCTGCTACAATAACCGCAATATTGCAATACCGTCACTTGAGCCCTTGTGTGGTATGAGTCATCATACCACGGTAACTACATTTTTAATGAGTATACCAGTTACAGCTACACAATACTCACAAAATACTTGTTTAACAAGTAATAGTGTTCGCACTAACATATTATTCTGTTTTGCAGGCGGTGTACAAATCAGATATGGAGTGGCTAAGAGGCTGCGGCTGGTCTCCTCAGGACAGTGTTGATGTCCTTAAAGTAAGACATGCCCAAAAGATCCTGAACGACCGTCTGTACAAACAGCCCCCGAGCACTGTCAAATTCACCAGCATCGTCGACCTGCCAGCCATTGTCCTGTCCAAGCAGAACGCAGACAATATCAGTGATGTGAGTGCTTTTACTCGAAGTTATGTTGTTTTTTGAGGACTTTTTCTCATTCAAAAGGTTAATATTTGGTTTAAAATTGTTAATTGCATTGCAATGGTCCTCAATGGTTATCACAGGGTAGTTTTTATATATTATTCTCATGTTTTTCTTTTACTTTTACAGCGAAAGTACAGAGAGGTTTGGGATAAGGACAAGCTTACCATCCACATTCCCCCTGATGCCCCCTCATTTGAACTGTCCAAGGCAAACGCTGTGGCTATCAGCAATGTAAGTCATCCTCTAAAACACTTCACCAGAGATAAAAAAATATTTAATCCTAATTATTGCTTAAATTTTTCCACAGAAACTCTACACAAAAGCTTGGGACGACCAGAAGGCCAAAGGGTACCACATCAAGCAGGATGCCGTGTCTGTGATCAGAGCCAAAGCTTCCAGGGATATTGTCAGTGATGTAAGTTAAGCATGAAATCACAAGACACAATAGTGCTTTTCACAGTTGCTAAAAATAGATTGTGACAGGACATCGCAAAACATTAGACAAACAAACACTAAAGCAAAGCAAGTATGTCCCCCCTCATTCCCTTTTCTAACAGACAACATTGTAAAACCATAAATTGTGCTTGAAAAAACAAGTCAAAGTCGAATATATATCAAATATCGAATGCGTGCCATGTGCTGATTGGTTTGTTTAAGGTTGTGACATCATCTGTAAAGTGAGTTACTCATTCACAACATGTGCCCCTTCACTGCATGCTTGTTCTTCATATACAATAAAAAACAAACACTTTGTGTTACACTTAAATTAGTTTTAATAAAGCATTAGCACATACGTAATCCATAATGAATAAATTGTTTTTTAAATAATGATTTCGACCTACTAACTACTTAAATACCCCTAATTCTTAACCCCTTAATTAAGTACTTACTAAGTGTGAATCATTCATAATACACGATTTATTCATTCTGAATTAAGTCTTTGTTCATGCTTAAGGTTAATTAAGGTGTAGTTATTATAAACTGGTACCCAAAAATGTACACATAAACCACTTTTATGTTATGTGCTATGGCAAATAAGTCAGCTGTACAAGCCGGTAAGAACATAATTTGTCTTCTCCGTCAGCACAAATGAACTAAGGTTAAATTATTTATACATTATTACTTCAAAATGTGGTAGTATATTCAATCCCAAAGCGTGATTGTTGTCAGTTTATGGATTAGATCCACAAGATTAATCTTGTGGACCTAATCCTTAACAAGCAATATTTGTGGATTTTGAGTTTGGTTATTTCTTTCTAAAACAATCCCATAGGCTTCTGCACTCCATCTGAAATTATGAAATACCAGAAATACTACACTAGAATGTCATAAACAAAATCTTTTAACATATTTAGCTTAACCAGTTGAACTGACTTTACCCAATCTTTCCTCTCTTAGTACAAGTACCATGAGGGATACCGTAAGCAGGTTGGCCACCATATTGGAGCCAGATGCGTTGAGGAGGACCCACTGATCATGTTGGCAATGAATTCTGTCAAAATCGCCAGTGACAACATCTACAAGAAGGACTTCAACAAATCCAAGACCAAGTTCCACCTCCCCGTCGACATGTTGAGTCTGGAGCTGGCCAAGAAATGCCAAGTCCAAGTGAATGATTTCAACTACAGGACCAAGCTGCATCAGTGGACCTGCCTCCCCGACTCCAATGATGTTGTCCAGGCCAGAAAGGCTTATGACCTCCAGAGTGACGTAAGTCATCAATTAAAACTGATCAGTAAATAATGCTTATTTAACTCAGGTCTCCGTAAAGTTGTTGTTATTACCAAGTCATGAACAATTAGGCTAGGGAACACAATTTGGTCAGATACAGAACATGACTTTCCCACCAATATATTCAATATGTAATATTGTAATAATCAAAATATTTAACACGATAACCTATGATGACAGAGTTTTAAACAGTATTACTTTGTCAAAATTTTGTCAAATCAGTGAATAAATTCTTGCAGAAGGGTGATAAATAATAGTATGCCAAAATTGTGAAAAATATTTGTTAATCTGTTCACTCAGCAGTTTTGTTACACCAGCTGACAATGCACAATGTGCCACTTTCTATGTTACGCTAGTTTTCTGATTATAACTAAAACAGCTAGATGTCATTGTGATTTTTTGTGCACAAATTGTGCTATACAAATAAACTTGCCTTGCCTTTCTAAGTGTAATATATAAATTGTTATTATTTATTTTGGATTTATTTCTGTATTATTTTTTTAAGTAAGGAGCAACAGTGCATATTAATGATTCAGGAACACTGACTACTGTTTAATGTAGACAATTAACAGAAACATGTCCAACTGGTATTGGACATTTAAAATCAAATAATTCTTTATTGCACATGCCACTGTATTGCACCGATTTGCACTGCACTTATATTGCTGTATTGTATTATATTATATACTTGTCCCTCCTGTGTAGGCTGTGTACAGAGCTGATCTGGAATGGCTCCGTGGCTGTGGCTGGATGCCCCATGAGTCTGTGGAGGTCATGAAGGTGAAACATGCTCAGAAGATCCTGGCTGATGTAAGTAAACTCTATTTACCAATCATTGAGAACCTAAATAGGACTAAATTACATTTTGGGTTATTTAATTTAAACCTACATTTAGCCATACACCTTTCAACCGTCACAAAATCTCCTCTCAAAATAGGATTTTTTGTCTTAAACTAGTGTAAGTGCAGTAATTACTATATAATCACCATATAATTCAATTTAGAAATGGCTTGAAAAGTTGTAACCAAATTTTAAAGTTTATACGTTTCATTAACAATACAATACCATTTTACTGTGTTTTGTCATCTATGATAATTTAAGATTAATTCAGATATAAATTTTGTTTATGCCTTTAAAAATGACCAGATTAAAAATTGCAACTTTTATATTTTAATCCCTTGATATTATATTGTTATGTAAATGTTATGTTGATGCTAATAATTGATTCATTGTTTTGTTTCTACAGAGAGGTTACCGTGTGAAGTTGGATGAACAGAAATACATTGTTCCCGTTGACAGAGTGGACCTTGAATGTGCCAAAAATGCTGCTGCTGCGCTCAATGAGGTCAGGATTTAAACTAATGATTTCAAAATGAAAACTTGCTAAAATTGTAAATAATCATTTTAATTTTAAATTTTTGTTTTGTTTTTAGGCCAAATATCGTGAAGCTTGGCACAGGGACAAGATCAAGTATTCCCTGGTGGACACTCCAACCATGGCTTCAGCCAGAGAGGCAGCCAAGCACATTCACCCGGTATGGACTGTTATTTTATCTTTATACAGTTTATTAATTTATCCCAACATTATGTTTTAAATAGAACTAAAACTACTTACAAACAAATGAATTAGGAAATAAATTAACTATTAAATTTTCTGTAAAAAGCACCTGCTTCTATAGTTTAAGGGAGGGTTATATTAAAGCTCACTTAAACTATAGCCATATTAAACCACACATGATTCCCACTGTGTGAAATATTGACACAAATATATACTTGCAGTTTATTGAATATTTTCTGTTATTTTAGAAACTCTATACCAAAGAGTGGGACAAGGTGAAGGCCACTGGATACTTCATGCCTGGAGACGCTGTGCCCATCAAACAGTGCATAACCACCTCCAAGGTCCAAAGTCAGGTGAGTGCAAATATCATGCTTTCCTTTTCACAAATGATGGGTTCTTGTGTAAAGATCTTGACAACAACAGGTTGGCAATCTAATAGTAATTGGACTTAACCTTAACCCAAAGTTCGCTATTTGTTCGATTCTGCATAACTTTTGGTGTAAAGCAGAATATATAGATTTCCTGACAAAAAAATAAATAATTTGATGTTCTTACACATAGAGAGGGTAACAGATGGGCTATGTGGGCTAATGTGAAAAGAGGGAATTTAGCATTAAAATGTATTTATTTGGTTATAGCATATTTTCATTCAAAGCTTTGATTAAAAAGGTTTAAATATGCATTTGTAGATCTCTGGCATGTGAATTTCAATATGTTTACATAGTTTGTGAGATTTAGATTTGCATGATGCAATAATGATAACTGACTAACAACATTGAAATCTGTTTGTATTTGCAGTACAAGTATCTGGAAAGCTACCGTAAGCAGGTTGGACACCACATTGGTGCCAGATGTGTTCAGGACGACCCTTTGATAATGCTGGCTATAAACTCTGCCAAAATTGCCAGTGACGCTCTTTACAAGAAGGATTTCAACAAATCCAAGACCAAGTTCCACCTCCCTGTTGACATGTTGAATCTTGAGTTGGCCAAGAAATGTCAGATCCAAGTGAACGATTTCAACTACAGGACCAGGCTGCACCAGTGGACCTGCCTCCCCGACTCCAATGATGTGGTCCAGGCCAGAAAAGTCTACGACATCCAGAGCGACGTAAGTGGAGATAAACCAAAATATTGTGTTTCATAAATTATGCTTATTTTTGTAGAATCCAGAGCAGGTGTTGACTGATAAAACTGTTGAGGCAATTTCTATAATTCCATCCAAATTCTATGGTATTAAACTACTATGAACTCTCTAAATGTTAGAAAAGTATAACGATAAAAACAATATGTACTAAGGATTTGTATGTTGGACCTTTAAAGGACACATATTTGTTATATTTATTTTAAATTTGAAAACTTGAGTTGCCAAAGCAGAGGTATTCAAGAGCATGTCTAAAGGTCCTATATTATGTAAAATTGACTTTGAGCTTTAAGCCATGTTTAAGCCATGGAGTTGTGTTTTGTTTCATTCAAAAATGTTTGTGCAACCCTTTATTATTAGTCGGTCTCCATCTCCAAAGCTGAAATTATTATACTATTATATTATTACATTTGTCAAAGCATCACTATCATGCTGTACTTAAACCCAGCATTTCTCTTGTTTGTAGAATGTGTACAAAGCAGATCTTGAATGGATCCGTGGATGTGGCTGGGTGCCTGCGGAGGGAGTGGATCACGTCAAAGTCAAGAAGGCCCAAGAAATCCTCAATGAAGTATGTACAAAATGTTTATTTATTATTTGTTGTAAATTGATAGAATCAATAATCAATAATTATAAGCATGAGTACAATTTCTTGTCAGAGTCATGTGTTAGACCTCATGTGGTCATATAAATTTTTTTAGTGTTATGAATAGCAACTTTTAAATCGTACAGTTGAATCCAAAATCAGTTTCAGCAAGTTTGACCATAATGTGCCAAAAGTAGAACTAGTTGGTCATTAATAGTGTCAGTAGTGTCAAGATCCTTCAGTTAAATGTTTATTCACGTATTAATCAATTTTATTTTATTTCTACCCACAGAGACTCTACAAGAAGAATGCCAAGGAGTGCTTTGGAAAATTCACCCTGATCGTGGACCGCCCCGAGCTTATTTTGGCCAGAGTCAACGCTGCCAACCTCAGTGATGTAAGTAGAATAATTTAAATATAATAATTCATACTACAATCTACAAAACTATAACAGTTACCTCTAGACACTAACAGAACCTTTTTTTTTTTTTGCAATATGATTTTTTTTCTCAAATCAGTTGTAAAAAATACAAGTGAAAAAGTGAAAAATACTTCATATTACTTTTTTCTTACATTAATTACATTAATTACTTAATTCTCATTTTATTTGAATATTCCACTGATACATTTTTTTTCTAGTTGACTACTCATGCATACTAGTTAACTGAAGAATATAATTGTGAAATAAACTGTATATGCTGTATACCGTATAAATTACTTATATAATACCTACAATTTTCACTTTTTGTACAGTTGAAATACAAAGAAACCTTCAATGCCGAGAAGGGACACTACATTGGAGCTGAAGACACTCCCCAGCTCGCCCATAGCAGAGAGGTGGCCAAGATCGTCAGTGAGGTGTGTAATTGTCTACATAGTTTTAAGCAAAAATTTACTTTTAAAATGTGCACTTAAATTATTGAAATGTTTTTTGTTTTTTTATGTTTACAGAAAGGATACAAGCAACAATGGGATGACACTAAGGCTACAAGCTACCAGCTCAACCACGAATACATTCCTCTGCTGAGTGGAAAGAAGGGCA
This sequence comes from Periophthalmus modestus, assembly GCA_019594935.1. Classification (NCBI taxonomy): domain Eukaryota; kingdom Metazoa; phylum Chordata; class Actinopteri; order Gobiiformes; family Gobiidae; genus Periophthalmus; species Periophthalmus modestus. The sequence goes on from JAIEZT010000009.1 coordinate 3,510,060, forward strand.
GAGAGATTGCCTCCGATGTAAGGATTTTATAATAGAACATTACTAACTGAGCTAGTGTCATCTTATTACAACCATGCTAAAGAGTAAGTTGTTGCTAACATTTTTTTTATTTATTTTTATTTTAGGTTAAGTACAAGGATGCTCATGAAAAGGCAAAGGGACACTACATGGCTGGAACTCTGATCGACTTCCCCGATGTGATGAGGTGTGGGGAGCAGGAGAAGAACAAGGGACTGGTAAGACTTAATCAATATTACTTTGTTAAGATGATTTTGTAGATTTAGATGATACTTTATTGGCAGGTCGTTAATCCATTTCATTGTGTAATTTTCGCAATGAAACAGCACATAGACTATAACATTAGAACATTACATACAGACATAAATAGACAGAGCTTTTTAACACTGGCCATCTTCTAACATCTTCCCATTATGACATCACTGATTTTATAGATTAAGTTCCTCATTTAGCTTTTTTTAGATTTAGAAATATAGACTACATTAAATAATTGGATTTTTTAACATAGTTAATTTTCCTTTGATTGTCCATTTAAATATTGTTACAGTGGTTATAGCAGTAGACATTCTCTAGGGAAATGCTCTGGATGTACTGCACCTCGCCTATTTCATAATTAACAATTTCAAAACGTTCTTAGCTTTTTTGTTTTAAACATTTAATTTACAATTTCAAGTATTTACAATGTATTAATATATGTAACTTTGTACTTTGCAATATTTGGCTTTTCATTGACACCATAACTGCAAAACAAAATTTAAAGCAAACACACAATTAAACCTAATTTAACAACTGTTCAACAGCAATTTACCTGATAGCATTACTTGCAGGTAAAGAAGAACAGTGCAGTCTTAATATTTGAAATTGACATAAAAATTGATAGTTCACTTGTTTTGTGTTTCCCTTTTCTCAGAGGTTGTACCAGAAGGACTACCACACGACCAAGACCAAGACACACCTGCCTCCAGACATTATCGCCAACAAAGTGGCCAAGCGCTGCCAGGACATGCTCAGTGATGTCATCTACCGCACATACCTGCACCAATGGACCTGCCACCCCGAGCAGGAGGACGCCATCCGGGCACGCAAGACCAACGAGATCCTCAGCGATGTATGGGGCCTCTTATTCGATGTTGATTTTAGACTCTTAGGGGTTTTTGATAGCATATGTCAGCGTCATGTTGCTAATAGTGCCCTATGTGCAGTTTAAATTTTAATATAACCAGTCAATGAACCAGCTACTGAAATAAGATATTTTTTTGTAAACAATTAATTTGCAATACTTATTATATTCATCAGAAAATATTTTGACACTTTTAAATAACTGCACCTTAATTAGCTATGATAAAGCATGAACAATGATTTAACTCACATTGAACAAATAGTTTATCAAGAACAATTCGGGCTTAGTAACTACATAATTAATAATAAACTCGTAACCCAAACCTCTATAAATGAGCCTGAATCATTCCTAAAAGTGCACTATGTTACTTCTAGTGGGGGGTTGGCATCTGCTCGTCTCCATGGAATTGTTGCTTAATGTGTTACTATGAAACATTCCAGGCAAAGCAAGAACATCTCCATGGAGTCTAGCAGGTGGCAGATCCTCCATCAGAAATCTTACATAGTACACCTTTAATAAACCATTTGTGCATTAGGAATTAAGTCTTTGTTCATGCTAATTAAGATGTAGTTAAGTGTTTCCATATTATTTGATTATTAGTTACTATTTACTGCTGAGGACATGCACAAAATATGGGATTGCATTGGAATCACTGTAATTAAACTCTAAAAAGGGAGGAAAATTTATCAAACAAAATTACTGTATTACTTTAGTCAACTTTTTTGTTTAGGTAATAATTGACCGAGGTCATTTCTAATATCTCTTGCTGTTTTGTAGGTCTATTACAAGGACGACCTGAACTGGATGAAGGGCATCGGCTGCTATGTCTGGGACACTCCTGAGATCGTCCGCGCCCAGAAAGCCTACGAACTGCAGAGCGATGTAAGTTTAAAATCACTTAAAAACTATATCAAAAACTGCTAGAATTTGTATCTAAAATGGTGTATTGTTTTGTTGTTTTAGCTGAAATACAGGGATGAAGCCAAGAAGGAGTTCAACAACTACTCTATTGTGACAGACACTCCTGTTTATGTGACAGCTGTACTGGGACACACCTGGGCCAGTGACGTGAGTAAAAAGCAAAGGGAAAAATGTATATTACAATTAGAGCTGCTCAATATATGACAAATCTAATCTTTACTTCAACAAATTCAATTAGATTTTTTTTCTTCTAAAATTGTGCAGCCCAATACAAAATCTGTATTCAAATCTTTCTTGTAAGCCTTCATATTATACAGTGGCATATGATTTTGCTACTATTGTTTATATTACTACTGCAAAGATCTTATAATCTTAGAATAATAAAAATGAAAAAAAAATCATCATCATTTTGAATTGTATTAAATCAATTATATTTGTCTTTTTTATTTACAGCTCTCCTACAGAGAGGCCTACCACAAGGAGAAGCACATGTACACCACTGTCCTTGATACCTACGACTACGCAAGATGCCACAACTTCAAGTACTTCTTCAGCCAGGTACATGTCATGCTCATTTTCTAGTACTTAGTAATAAAATATAACATACATCGAACATTATTTTACCATGTGTTTATTGTAAAACTACTTAATATGGGACAATTAACTAACCTGGAATAAAAATGCAGAATTAATAAGCCTTACCTGTTCATTTTTACATTTCTCCCTAGTTCAATTACATGTTGATTTAGTTGCAAAATGGCTACACAACATTTTTTTGTTTTTGTTTTTTTTATCGTGTAGATAAGTTAGGAAAGTGGGTGGGTATAGGCGTAGGTGAAAACAGAAATTTTCAGAGCACTCAAGCCCCAAATGTAGGACATATTCAACAGGATTATTGTAAATGAATCAATGGAAATACAACTCTTAGCTAGGAAGCTCATAAACATGCATAATATGTCCCCCTTAACAAATATAAAATACTACACTATTTAAATTAATGCATCCTGTATACTTATTTGTATTCTCTCTTAAAACAGAAAAATTACACTGCTGCTTGGGACAAAATCAAAGCCAAGAGCTACCAGATTCCTAAAGACTCCCATGCGTTGAAACACGCCAAACAGCAGAAAGTCATCCTCAGCCACGTAAGTACAATATTGTAATTTCCAGTGAAATATAAGAACATTTTGAAGTAAAAGTATATATCTTTTTTCTTCTTTAGGTCAAGTACAAGGAGGACTATGAGAAGTACAAGTCCCTGTACAGTTTGCCTAAGTGCCTGGAGGATGATCCCAACACAGCTCGCTGTGTCAGGACCGGAAAACTCGTCCTGGATGTAAGTGTATAATCTGTTCTTACAAATAGGATTATGGTAATAATCAATAGTTTGTAAAGTTGGAACAAGACACAATTTCCACAAGACCAGTCGAGACACGAGATTATGTCCACGAGAACAAGACCAGTCGAGATTTTGACAGTATTTATAATACATGAATTGTGCGGTTTAGTTCACAATATTGTCCTCAATGTTTTTATTTATTTCATTTTGTATTTTCACTGTCATTGTAGTAGCACTCCTTTCTGAACCTACGTCTTGTCAAAATGTGTAACTCGCCAGCACTTAACCCTAAACTAAATGTAAACAACAAGTAAAAAGCAATTTTGTCTCATTGTGTTGGACGAGATCTTGTCCCATTACTAATAGATTGTGATCAAAACATTGGTCGATCTCAGTGTTTAGATAGATAGATAGATTTGACAGGTGTACTAGCTAGTTCTTAGTACTGAAGAGGATACTTATGTTATTCTTCCCAAAATCTCATAATTATCAGATTTAGAGTGTGTGTGTGTGTGTAACTGCAGTCACTGAGTCAGGGTGACAGCTTGTCTCTGTTTAGTAAAATTGTAAAATTGTAAAATTGAATGTTATCTATTTTTAGTGAAATAAGAACTCTATCAATCATATGCACTTTACATACACAAGAAAGTTCCACAGTGTAGGACCAGACACAGATAAAACCTTCTCTGGTTTTCAATAGACGTCAATGTTATCGTGAATTTCAGTCCTTCTAATTCTCTAATCTTGTGTTGCCTTGTCCCCACAGCGTCTGTACAAACATGACTATGAAAAGACCAAAGCCAAGAACCACATCCCCCCGACATGCTGGAGATCCTGTCAGCCCGAAAAACTCAGTCCACGGTCAGCGGGATCCACTACAGGAAGTACCTGCACCAGTGGATGTGTCTGCCCGATATGCAAGTGTTTGGACAGGCTCGCAAGGTCAACGAGCAGCTCAGCGACGTGAGTAACTGTGTCTATAATGTGTCTCTTTGTGGCAGTAATTTATTAGGTATTTTGCGTGTTTTATATCAAATTTTAATCAAGATCGAGATTCATTAATTTGTTATTTGTCAGTGATATGTTTTAGGCTTTTAAATTGCTGTCTACAGCCAAATTGTCTGTCTGTCAAAAACATGTGGCTTGAAGCAAAGTTTAAGACTTAAGAGGAAGACATTGTTCTATTTTTGTGTTAAATGGCACTGGTTAAAATATAAATTGTTTATATTCAGAAAATGAATAATACTATATATACAGATATTTTATTTGTCAAAAGAATATTGAATCGAAAATTGTGATTTATCAATAAGGGGGAAAATATAAATATATGTGTATATATATGTATATTCCAAAGTGTTTATTAGACCGTAAACTAGAGAAGTAGGGAAGAGTGTTTAGTGACTAAATATAATAAATACATATTCATATATATTCAATACTTTAATTTCTTTTTTACTATTTATGTTATTAAGTTATTTTCAATGTTGTATCACTAAACTTGTTCATAGGAGACACGCACCAATTTAGTCACCCTTTATACCGTATCACCACTTGCTTATTTGCATCTACAACAGACATGGGCATTTGAAGTACTTTTTAGCATTAGCAATATTAACCTTGTCCCATCTTATTATGTGTACTCTGTTATTAAAAATGCTATCCCATATATTGATGTAAATCTTTTGTATTCTCTCCATAGATCTTCTACAAGGATGATCTGAACTGGCTAAGGGGCATTGGCTGCTATGCCTGGGACACGCCTGAGATCCTGAGAGTCAAACACGCTGGAAACCTGCAGAGCGAAGTAAGTCACAGTTTACAGCTGAATATTTGACATTTTTATTTCTCTGGAATTTTTATTTTCTATTACATTTTTCTCTGTCTTTCTCCAGGCCAAGTACAGAGCTAAGGGCATTGAGTCATTCAAGGATTACACTGTGGTGACTGACACTCCAACTTATGAAGTGGCCAAACAAAATGCTGTCAACCTGAGTGATGTAAGTAACTAGTTTTAATACAATTTTAATTGTATTTATATTTAAAACAACTTTAAAATAAAATACCAAGATATCCTGTCCTAGCTGTCAATTATTTTTTAGTTGCCCAATATAATAGCGAAAACAACCAGTGCATTTTCAACTTTTCTTATTGATATTTGCTAATAGTAACAATAACCGTATTTATTTCAGCTGCATTATCGCTATGACTACAACACCAACGTGAAGGGAACCAACACTGCCCCTGCTGTGACCATCGAGTCAGAGAGAGCTCGCCTGGCCAACTACATCCAGAGCGACGTAAGTAAACAACTATAATAATAATAATAATATAATAATGTAATAATTAACTATAATGCTGTGAAGACTGTACTGAATATGTAGTAATGCTATATAGTTTTTTAATGTATTAATATGTAATAAAATGCAATACAATATTTAATATGTTGATAGAACTAACTTAACTGACTGAAACTATATTTACCGTATACCGGTACATGCAAGTCATCTCCAAACAGAGCGTTAAATTCGCTGATTTTGTTTCTTTAACTTTATACCAATTGACAATACCAATTTATAGCAAAATTAGTTTCCAAAAATCAGAAATGAATTAAGTAATCAAACGTTTTATCTATGTATATCAAAGGCAGCTTATGTTTTACTGGGTTAGGCAAAATAGCAACACCTAACACTCCCTAAGCTAACACAAATTAAAAATATTCTCATTTATAATGTAGCAAGTAACAAGTAGCAGTTTAAGTAATCCCAAGTTTATAAGGTTTTAATTTGACTCTATAGATGAAAAGAACCGTATGTCATTACCACCATTAGATATCACTGTTCTTTGTATTTCCCGTCTAATGCATCATTTTTCTTGCCTTTTTCAGAAACATTACAAAGAGGCCAACAAGCAGTTCATGCCGACTGGGTACTCCCTCCCCTATGACATCCCCATCCACAAGCAGGTCAAACACAACACCATCGTCACCAGCAACGTAAGTATT
>JAIEZT010000009.1:3518958-3566458 GCA_019594935.1 Periophthalmus modestus
CAAATCCCAGAGCAAACAGGAAATGTCAAAAGTCAGCACTACTCTGGACTCCATCGACATCAAGAGAGCCAAGTGGGCCCAGCAGCTCACCAACAAGGCAAGTCTACCATACGGCAACACATAACAAAACATATTTAAACTTAATTAAACTAAACCTAATTTTGTAATTATTTGTAAGTTTGACATGATCTTGTTTGGTTTTAGTGGGAGTACACTAATCTGGCCAGCAAGGAGAGGGCCTTTTACACTCCGGAGATGGAAACTCCAACCATGGGCCACTGCAGAAAGATGAAAGTGGTCTATAGTGACGTAAGTATTTGTCTTCCATCCTTTTATAGTAGTAATAATGATGCTACTACATAGTAATACATAATTTACTGTACAAACCCCGGAATAATATTAAAAATCAGGTCATAGAAAGACATTTACATTGTTTGATTTGGGGTTAGTCTAAGTGGAGGCTTTTTTTCATTTAATCTATAATTATTTGATCATTATATGGACCACAGCAGAAAAGAACCATGAAGTGACTTTTAGGAGTGACTGAACAGTTTAATCTGACTTCACTTATGAACTACAGCCCTAAAGACGTTGTAGTTTTTGTCCAAAAGAAACCTCAAAATGAATACCAAACACCTGTTCCTCTGCATTTCTCCTACAATTTCACCTTGATTTTAGTGTAAAATCTATACTTTACTTGCATAATAGTTATCCTCATGTACTTTCCAAATGCCATATTGTTTTGTGTGTCTATTACAGAACAAGTATAAGGACCAGTATGAGAAGATGAAGCACAGATACACTGCTATTGCCGATACTCCCATCCTGATCCGTGCTAAGAAAGCATATCTGCAGTCCAGTGATGTAAGCTAACATTTAAATAACCTTTTACACATAGCTAAATCATGCTAACTATTTACAAACGCATAAAGTATATCTAACTCATTTTAATTGTATGTTTTAGCTTCGTTACAAGGAGAGCTTTGAACTTGCTAAGGGCCACTACAGAACTGTGAAGGATGCTTTGGACATTATCATTCATCGCAGAGTCACAGATGACATCAGTGAAGTAAGTTCTACAAAATAATCTATATTTATTAGTATTACATGTATAACCTGTATCCAGGACCTGACATTAACAGTAACCAGTGCGAATTGTTGTGAATTTCTAGCTGGCAGCTTTTTCCCCTTTAATTCACACTTTATGATGTCAGCATTTCTTGTACTTAGGAGTCTCCAGCACTTCAGATTGAGAATTAATAAATATACTTTTATTATACTGTATATGCAAAAACATAATAACTTTTTCAATTGTGGATTGTAAAAAACACAAATTGGCTAGTAACAAAAACTTTGCACACATTTTAACCGTATCCTTATTTGACTTTTTCCAGGTTAAATACAGGGAGAAGTACATTAACTCTCTGGGTACCTGGAAGTCTATCCCTGATCGCCCTGAGTTCTTCTTCAGCAGAATTGTCAACGATAACGTCAGCAATGTAAGTACAAGTGTTTTAATAATTTTGAAATTGAATTAGCTGCATGTTTTATGGCCACTAGTCTTCATTTGGTCTCAAGTCTCTAAATGTGTCTAATTTCTTTATCACAATCAGAAATACTTTTATTGCCATTGAAAGTGAACAAAATGCTCAAACTGGGAATTTACTTATGTGATTTGGTGCAACATAAAATAATAATAATAATAATAATAACCCTAAAATCTAAACTGAAAAAATGAAGGCATGCATCAAACAATATTTAAATTTATAACTTATGCTTTAGGTCAAGTACAAGGAGGATCTGGATTGGTTGAAGGGCATCGGCTGCTTCGTGTGGGACACTCCTGACCTGGTACAGGCCGAGAGGAACAAGGCCCTGTACAGTGAGGTAAGATTTGTCTTTATTTTACTTAAATTCCCTGTTGCTATAATGGTTTACATTGTGTTTTTTCTAATACTAAACATATTTTGTTCTGACAGAGATTGTACAGAGCATCCTTTGAGAAGAACAGAGGAAACTTCAAATACACTTGTGACTCTCCCTTCTTTGAGGCCGCCAAGAATGCCTCTATCCTCATCAACGACGTGAGTGCTATTCTCTCACTATTATATGACAATTGTAACAACATTTTAAAATATTTCAGGTGTTTTTTTAACTTAATATTGTCATTTTATTTATCTAATTATTATTTTTATAATGAAATATTTTTGTCAATTTCTTGTAATTCCATTTTTTTCAGCCCAAAGGTTAAAAAACTTCCAGTTACCTTTTCAAAGCAACATTTCATAACTCTTTTCATTTTAAAGTATTGTAGGCTCTGGTTTAGGGAAATGTGCCAAATTTTATTTTCTGAACACAAGGGCTACTGTAGGCCGTAACTCACACCAAAACAAAAGCAAGACAACAAAATAGCATGGATAGCAAAAAGGTAATTCTTGATAGTCCATTTGGTAATTGTTAGCATTTTAATTTCAATTTTACATTTTTATTTTATTATTTTTAAGGTGTAGTACTAGCTTATGTTTTCTCATGTCATGTTCCTATATTCTGTTTCATCCATTTACTAATCTATACCATTGTTTTTTCAACCTGTAACTCTCCTTAAATCCCAGTTAGGTCCCATGTGGCAGTCTGTATTCTTATTTTTGTGCATTTGTATTAAACTGTTTTTGACGTTGTGAGCAGAGACACTACAGAGCTAATTATGAGAAGACCAAGGATAGGTTCACCATCACCACTGACGATCCTAGGTACCAGCTGGCCAGAGAGAACAACAAAATGAGCCAGGTAAACCCAGGAAGACCAAGTCCAGTCTACGGTGCATGAAGGACCCCCCCCCCAAATCCTGGTCCTGGTCCTGGGATGGTCTATGCAGCATGGCATCTACAACTGTCTATAACTTTGTCCTTTTCTTTCTATTTCACGCAGGTTATTTTTAGCTGCTCCAGTGCCTACTCTGTACCATCAAAGTGACAGTTTATTAAAAAAAAAAAAAAAAAATTCTAAACTTTCCTTTAAAACTGCGGTGTGCATTTATAATTCAGGCTTTAAATTAGCAAACAAAGTGCAACTAATAAAGGTCTTATAGGAAGAGCTAATGGACCTATTTGAGCTAGTAACAGTCTTATTAAAAACGTATGCTCTATCTAATTACTTTTTGCTTTACAAAATTCCTAGATTATGACAACTATTACCAAGTAAGTTGATTTGGGCAAGACTGTACAACAAATGTGCTAGAATGTAAAGTGAAAGAACAAAATTTTTGATATACACTTTTTAGCAATTATAAAAATGCACACACAACCTATTTTATTTTCAAAGTAAACTTAAAATCCCCGTCACTCTGAAGGCACAGACCAGGACAACAGATCTACATCTCCAGTCTTTCCTCCCTCTCTATGTTTCCACTCTCTTCTTTCACTCACATTGTGCATGTTCTGTGTTTTATCGTGTGTCAAAACAGAAATTATATCAATCCAAAGCAAAGGAGCTGCACCGAAGTGGCTGCAATGAACTGTACAGGCCTGATATCCTCACAGCCATGTACATGTCCTCTATGGGCAGTAAGGTAAACCAAATCAGTTTATCATAGTCGCTCCATCCTTCATCCAAGAAGATTTTAGCAAGAACACACTTGCTAAAATCAAACTTCTTGTCATCTCTGGACATCACCATTTCATCTTAGGTCCATCATAAAATTTTATATTGTCATTCAAACATTCTAATCTTTTTCATACAAGGTTCATTTCCATAATTAAAGGGCCAGTACCTGACTTTTCTCATTGTTCTAGTTCAGGAAAATCGCTTTTTCTCCGTATATTATAGAGTAATTGATATAGTTGCAGTTGCTTCTGTAGAAAATAGGAAATTGATTTTCTAGGGAAGCAACTGCCAGATACAGACATTTTTATCCAGAACTGTTGCTGCTTGAGAACCATTTGGAAACACTTCTTGGGACTATCCAAGACAGTTTCTCTGTCATGTTTCAACATCAGAATAAGAGAAGGACCTAAGTGTATGGGGTATAACAGTTCATTTATAAATATATTCTTCGATTATGGTTAAAAGTTGGGTACAGACTTTTATATACAATTTTATTTTAGGATCATTCAGGCTAACTAGAAATTGCAGTCATATATATTATACTATTTTTTTTAATTATTATTTACTTTCAAGACAAAGACTATAGAGTCTGTAGTCTTTGTCTTGAAAGTAAAGACTATAGACTCTATAGTATAGACCATTCACATCTTTCAAAAATATTGAATGACAAAATAGCTTAATTAACATACAGGTCTGTCAAAGCAGTCTCACAGATGTAACTTTATTTAAAAGTATTACCATAACAGTAACACTAGTCAATGATTTATCTCCTCATTCATATTACTTATTTGTTAGTTTTAGAGATTCCTTTCTTTACTTTAGCCTAAGATGGACTTTTGTTGCTGGTCATCGACTCCATGGGTGCCCCAGACACTCATGAGTAACCATGGTAACAACTCTCTGTTTCATCTGTCCATTAACCCTCACTGTGTCTCCTTATGTCACTGTGCATGTGATCCATCTTTGTATGCATGGCTTTATCAATTCATTCACATGATTACACGGTGAAAAAAGTTTTATTTAGACACATTAAAATGAATCAAAGAATCTGCATTTTGATTTAAGTAGCTTTTAGCAACTGTTGTTGAATATTTAGAAAATAAAAAACAGGACATGAACAAGTGTCTTATGCTTGGGCACTTTTCCCCCCTGTACATATATATTTTTTATTGCCTATATTTTTGTAGTATTTGTAGTAGTAATAGTAGTAGTATTTTTTTCCTTATATTACCATTGCAGTAGTTGATTTTTGGGCTTTTTTTTGGTATATATTTATCTTCTTACCAAGAAAGATCTAATTAATAACTTTTAATATATTACAACCAGATAGCAATATACATTTGTGGGACTAGCCCTAGGTTCTCAAATTTTAAAAAAAAAAAAAAAAAAATCTTAATTGAAGTAATTTTAATTTGCCTAGATATTACTTTTTACAGTGTATTCTGTCCTTCATGTCTTTCTGTCCGTCATACTGCATGTGTAGTTTTATAAGATTTTGCATTGATGCTTTGAAGTAGATATGACAGTTTATTTAGTATTTAGTACTTATCTGCTTATGTTAAATGGCTAGTCTTCAAGTAGCCTAGATTACAAGTAGATCTATGTAGTTTATGTTAAAACAGCTAGTCTTTTCAGTTCAGCTAATTTTAATGTGAAGTATTTGTTTTCCATGATTACAAGTAGTTGCAGTTTTATATAGTTTAGTTAATGATTGTAGTGTTTCGAATGCTAAATTAATATTGTGTGCTAACTGTGTATTTTTGCATGGGGTTTTAGTGGAGGTACAGGGAGCAGTATGAACGCGCCAAGGACAAGTTCACCTCAGTGCTGGAGACTCCAGAGTACGAGACACATAAACGCAGCAAGAAGATCGGTGATGTAAGTTTGGACAATTTTTACAATTATTCTGTATCTGCTATTTTAAACTGCCAAATCTAGTTGTATTTTTATGTATTTATTTATTTTTAGAGATTTAGGTTAAGGTAATATATTCCATATTATTATTTATATAGCATCAAACACCGATACATACATATAATTATAATGAATCTATTGACTACACAAATTACACTAGTTAACTGTAAGACAATATATTATAAAAGAACAAGCATTATTTGGGCAGTGGACAGAAATAACACACCTTAAATTTACCATTCTTAACTATCAGCTTATTCGATACTGTCACACTTTTCAGACAGCAGTAAAGTAGAGAGTGAGAAACAGCAGTGCCAGGTCGGTCAGTCTAATTACGAATGAGGTTTTAACTGACGCAAAAATACTAAAATGACGGAAGGGAAAAAAAACTTTTGAAAATTCTAATAAAATTCACAAACATGTTGAAATTGAGTAGTCATAATTTCCTGGATGGAATTGGTTTGTTTTTAATTATTATATTTTTTGTTTGTTCTTCCACAGATTATTTACAAGATGGAGTACAACAGGACCAAGGCTAAGGGCTACACTCTCCCCTACGACACTCCCTACCAGAACCACATGAAGAAAGTCAAGGACATCACCAGCACTGTAAGCTATTTATCACAATATTTCATTATATTTTTGTGACAGAAAATGTTTGTTTTTTTTAATGTTATTTTTTTTGTGTCTATAGCTGAAATACAAAGAGGTGTATGAAAGAAGCAAGGCCCAGATCAACATGGACCCCGAAGCGCATTCGATCCGTGCTGCCAAAGAGGCCTATAAGAACATCAGCAATGTGAGTCATGGTTTTATATTTCCACCTGATGCATTTTCATTAGTAGATAAATGTACAGTATTTGCTTGAAAACACATTAGGGTGGTAACTTTGATTAGTTGCAGTGGACTATTCAGGTATTATAACTAGCCGAACAATAATTTCATTTGTGTGTTTTGCATTTTTTATTGTTTTAAATCCCCAGTATGTAACCTTTTATCCAAAATAGACTATAATAAATTGAAAAAAAAGCATGTTTTTTTCATTAAGAATGTTTTTGTTGCACTGAAAAGCATAGAAAAACACTGTGCGTTGGCTTTCATCTCCACAAACCTGAATCTTATTTGGCCTCTTCCTGCTTGTTTCCATGGAAATGTTGTTCCTGTTGTTATAATCTTCCACATTATGACATAAAACATATCTATATCCATGGAGAATGTTCCGAAGTATGGTTTTAACTTTCTATTTTCATGGAATCAAGCAGGTGACATGCCACCACCAGGAAGGTACATACTGTACCTTTAACTAGATTAAGATAATACATTTGCAGATTGAAGACCTCATTATAGTAGATTATAAAGATGTGTTACTGTATAGTTCAACATATAAGCCCATTGTTTATTTAGTTCATAGTCATAATTGATCCAGTTTAATTTAGATACAAATAATTTACTTACCATTTCCAATCACTTTTGCGTCATGGTGATCTACTCATCAGTGCAAAACAGTTCAATATAATTTGCATATATTTTTGTTGATTGATCATTTGGTCAGAAATATTTTTAATTTAACTTTTAATCTATAAACATATAGATAAAAAAACAACTTGTATTTAAGTTGTGTTTGCCATTAAAATAATGATCTTGTTTAACTATATTACAGCTGGATTACAAGAAGAAATATGAAGCCACTAAGAACAAGTGGATCTGGACCGCAGACAGACCGGACTTTGTCAACGCTGCTAAGAACACCCTGCAACAGAGCGATGTGAGCACACAATTTATGCTTAGCTTAAATTTTATATTCTGTAAAATTACTATCAAATGTAATATATGTTTCCTTTGTTTCCCTAAAGGTGGAGTACAAATATGACAAGGAAGCCATGAAGGGCTGTGTGATCCCAGTTGTTGATGACAAGTTAACGATTTTGTGCAAGAAGAATGCTGAAATGGCCAGTGACGTAAGTGTGACCACAATTCACTGTTTTAGAACTGTTTTATGATGCATTTGAACAAGAAATGAAGATGAATATAGCAATAGCTTACTAGGCATAGGGCAATACTGAAATTTGGTGTCACTATTATCATGGCCGATATAATTTTAACGATCGATTAACGATTTTATAACGATAATGATTTAAGTTGCTGCCAGTTTAAAAATGTTCTGGGTATGAATAATTATGATTTTGATATTAAGAATAGGTCCCATATTTAAACAACTGTTATAGTATTGCACTTTGATATAAGTGAAAGCAACAGTGGTCTACAAGAGATTATCATGGAGAAATAGATTTTTTTTTACACACTCTGATGATATAATGGTGATTATTTTTGTTTGCGATTCTCATGATCATATAAATGTCCTATGAATTGTTGACTTTTTATCATAATAAACAATAATATCTTTTATTAAATTATTAATATCCTAATTATTAATCCCCTATTATTAAGAAGTTAAATATACTTTTTGAATTAATTGCACTTCTTAGAGTTATTTTATGGCAAGTTACCTTTTGATTGATATAGGAAAAAAAAAGTTTGTCTACAGGTAAAGAAGCTTTAGCAATCAAATACATTTACCAATTTTGTAATATATAGATAAAAAAGATGTCTAGTAGTCACTCTTTAGAATTTTCCTTTTAGGAAACATTTTGTGAATATGTTTGTAATATTCCCTACTCAACCCTCCACTGTTAACAGGTGAAGTACAAGGAGAAGTATGAGAAGGCAAAGGGCCACTATCTCCCAGTCTCTGACACACCTCAAATCCTCCACGCCAAATCTGTGCGCACTCTGGCTTCTGAGGTTTGTACTGTTCAGTTTATATTTACTGACCTTTGACACTATATGGGGATAGTGCTACTTTAATACATATTTCATATTTTAATCTTTCACAGAGCAAGTACAAAGAGGCCAGTAAGAAGGAGATGCAGAGTGGATCTTTCACCACTCTGGCTGAGACCCGGGACACACAGCACAGCAAGGAGGTCAACAAACTCGTCAGTGGGGTAAGACTTTATTTATTGCATAAAATCATGATGTCACAGTTTCAAATGTAATGTCAAAAGAGTGTTGTGATTAGAAACATTGTGAATTTCATGATTTCAGAACAGAACAAACATAATCATAATATAATAATTATTCTTTATAGAAACTGTATAAAGAGAAGTTTGAGAAGGAGAAGGGCAAGTCTGAATACAACAACATGACTGTTCCACCGGACGTGCAGCACGCCATGGACGTGGCCAAGACCCAGAGCAGTGTGAGTTATCCCAGCAAGAGTCCAGATCACATCAAAACGAGCACTGACGAACAACAAATATATACTCAAATAACATGCTATTAAGGTTCTGTATTTATTCATTCTATTTTTTTCTAAAATAAAAACAAGATAAATAAATGTAAATCTCACTCTAAATATAAATCTTATAAATATTTCACATTTTTGTAAATTTTGAAAACTGTAGAATTTTGCCATATTTTTGCTTATCACCAATCAAAAAAATCTACCCAATCCCTGTCCATGTACAATATCTGCCAACACCATCTGATTTTAAGTGGTTTGCGAAAACTTCTAATCTTTTCTGTAAGAAATTGATTCCTACTGTACACTGTATGTGCTCATGCTTTTAATATAGTTTCTTTGTTTCCTCCATAGTTTGCCTACAAGAAGAACGCTAAAGCTAACCTATCCTATACCACTGTTGTTGACCGCCCTGATATCAGAAAGGCCACACAAGCTGCCAAACTCATCAGTCATGTACGTATAAACCTATATTATCTGCAAATAATTATCAAAATATATTTATAAAATATAGATCGAAATTTTTCTTTTAAACCTTTATCAATATTACAATGCTACAGTAAAAATTTGAAATAATTAAAAAAATCTCTTATTTCCTTCTTCCTCTTTTTTCAACTTCTTCCATTGGTCGACCCGTCCAAATGAAGGATTTAGTTTGGACTAACTAGACCAATTCTTTTTTAATATAATTAACTTTACGACCTTTGTTTCGCTTGGAGAAATGGTGAATCTCCTTGGTAACAGCTTGGTAATAAACAATATATAAGTAGTAATTGTGTGTTTTAATTATTTATGTATATGAAACAGTTGTCCTTAGGTATTTGTTATTTCATCAAATTAAGCCTAAACTATACTAAAGAATGCTGAGATTTCTCGACGGCTGTCTTGTTGTTGTTATTACATGAGATAATAACTAGTACCTCTTGAATGGTTTATTGCTATGCTGTTACCAAGGTGAATTCCATAATACTGTGCTTGAATGAAACAGTGGCTCTTAAATGGATATAAAAGGCCACACTCTTCACTTTAAATGCCTGTAAAACTATATGTTGCTTGGTTGCATGGTTTAAAGCCCTACAAAGCTCGGAGGATGAGAACCAATGTGTCTAAATGTGTCCTATTTGTCAATTTAATGTTGTAATGTAATATATGTGTTTATATGCACTTGAGTATTCTGGTCATATCAATATATAAATTGAACATGGTCATCTTTAGTAAGTAGTCAGTAAACTATTAGTGATAATTAAGTTGTGAACTAGTTATACATGTAAAGTGATAACCAAATGGTTATCACTTTACATATATATGGTAAATATGAGGATATTCCAAAGTGGCTATTCGCATTATGGTTTTAATAATTTGTTGGTATTTTGTAAGAAATTGTGTGTAGTAAAGTGAGAGTGGGAACTGTTCTCTTCTAGCTCCTATTTGTCCATCAAGATAAGATACAAGTTTATTAATATCAGTGTGAATAAAAGAAAATAATTTCACTTGTTTTGTCAGAAAAACAAAAACAAGATAAGAATAGTGTTAGAGAAATTCAGTGACAGCTCAGTCCCTGTTATCTTTGCCTGCGTCATCAGAGGTATAATACTCCCTACAATGGAAGCATAGCCAAACTGGATTGTACTAGACTCTCTGGGTGCTGGGCCTCTTACTGATCTCAATAAACCTCTGCAGAGAGTTAGAAGTACAGAAATGGAATTTCTCCAACTAATAGGATATGCTGAAGCAATTATAATTCTATAGATGGATGGAGAAAGATAGATGCATTAGTATAGAAAACATAATACATAATACATACTAATACATAAATATTAAAAGTCTCAACAAGGACCAAAGTCTCTCTCTGCTTTCTCACATTCCACATTGCAAAAATATATGATCAAAATCAACCCTGCACACTCAAGTGCATCTAAATACCCTGTCCTGTGATGTGCCTGTACTGTCCGTGTCTTGTCTAATGGTTGGTATATTCCATCAGATTGGGTACCGTGATAAAGCTCGAGAGGAGGCCAGCAAAGGAGGCTCTCTGGTCCACCGACCAGACATAGCACTGGCCACTGCAGTGTCCAAGCTGACCAGCCAGGTACCCCCAAAAACAGTCAGCTCCTCTGGGCCAGTCCGATGGAATCCCATTTTAAATGAACTAAAGCTGATTGTTTCACAGGGACAGAGTTGTGTTATGTGTTGTCATTTGTGGTTGTATCCAGCAGATGGTGCCACTTTCATGTTCTTTTATTCAGCTTGTTCTAGGTGCAACGCTATGGCTTTCATTTCATGCAACCAGCTTTTCAGTATGCTTTCGATGGGTGCACAATATGAGCTGAAATAACAGTTTTTAAGTTGTGTATGACAAATTTATGCACTACTGCCAGTCTGTTCCAAATGTCTACCTAGCTATACAATATATTATGATCCATATATTTATTTGGCATATTTATTTCAACCAAATTTAACTATTTTTGCAGGCATAACAAAAATAATATGTGATGATCAATTTGAATTTGAAAATGGTTAAGGATTCTTCACAACTTATGGACATATTGTACAGCCCTATTGCTTTCCATGTTTATCAGTGTTCTAATTTGTCATTTCATACATTGCTTTAAATGCCTAACTACATTTTAATCATTTACTTTTTCACTCTCTCTTCTTAACCCTAAACTCTCTCTATTGTTCTTTCTCTCCATCTCTCTTTATCTTTCCTGTCTCACCCCTCTTAACCCTATACTTTCTTTACTTTTCTCTCTCACCCTTTTCTTTCTCTCCACTTCACCGTCAGCTCTCTCCTTTTCCTTTGTCCCTTAATTTCTCTCTTTCTCTCTTGTTCTTCGTCTCCTCCCTTTTCCCTTCACCATCAACTCTGTCTTTCCTCCCCCTTAACCCCCATCCTCTCCCACTCCTCCCTTTCATGTCTTTCTTCTTATCTCCATCTCTTCTCTTAACCCTAAACTCTCTATCCTTTCTCTCTCCCTCACTCTACTCATCTCTCTTGTCCGCTCCCTCTCTTTCTCTTTCTGTCTCTCTCCCCAATACTAAACTCTCTGCTTCCTTCTCCCTCTCTCTACTCCCTCCACCCTTTCTCTCCCTCTCTTTCTTGCCCCTCCCTCAAACCATTAACTCCCACCCTCTCTCCATTCTTCACTCTCTCTCACCCCTTAACCGCAATACCTCTCTGTCTCTCTCCTCTCTCTCTTCCTCCATGCATCTCTCCTATTCTTTCTCTCTATTACAAACCCTCTCTCTTCACCATCCTCCTTGCTTTGGCTTTGTTTGTTCTCATCCCTCCATGTCACTGCGCTTCTAGGTGCCTGCAGCAGGAGGCAAGCCCATCCTCCACGGAGCTTCTTCATTTGACACTCTTCAGATGCGCCACATTAAGAAAATGAGTGCCATAAATAGTGATGTAAGGAGGTCCCGTGCGTGAAAAAACAAAAAAAAAAAAAACATTTATATGTTGTCCTATCGTCTTATAGGTGTCGGTTATGGTGTTTTTTCCTGCCTGAAATCAACAAGATGCATTTTTTTATTCTTACATTTGAATGCCCCAAGTTTAAATGAACAAATTATTATAGCATTTAAGTCTTATATAAGGAGGTCCCACCCAAGTAGACCTGCCACGATAATACATTTTGAAGCATGATATAGTGGTCCAGAGAAATATTGCGATGAATGATAATATTGAAACTACTTTATGCCACTAATTATGATTTAAATAATGCAAGATAATCAGTTTCATTATTAGACATGAGTTGCAACAATAAATAGCAGAATTTACCAGTAATTAGCCATATAAAGGACTTATTCACATGTCTAAAGCTCAAATCTTACCGTATTACACCAAATATACCCCAAATCTCTCCACTTTTGCAAAGAAAAAGTACTCATGATAAATACTGAAGCAAAATATATTGTTCCAGGTTTCATATATTGAAAGATAAGTCTATATAGTCATTATCGTGACAGGCCTATACCCAAGCCTGTAAAACAAAACATAATTAGAGCTTGTCCGATAGGTGTTTATGGTGTTTTTAGCTGCCTGAAATCAATAAGTTGCATTTGTTTTGTCTTTCTTATTCATAAATGTGAGCGCCCCAGGTTTAACATAATAGATTCATGTATTTTGCATCTTCATCTATAATACAGTCATCACAAACTGCTTATGCTGAGCATAGTCGCCATAATGCTCTTACATCCATCTTGCTGTCTTTTTGGTGAAATAAGTAAGTTATATTTCAGTGTAACAGAAGACAGGAGCATAAGACCTATTATGATATTAACATACATTTCTTACTTTTATCAATGTATCCATTTGTGTCTTTAAACATAAGTGGATAAAATGTGACAATATTGTACAATGTATTGATTCTCAGTTTAGTTTTAAATTATAAACTGTAGACAACTACCAACAACATTTTTTTTTTTTTTTTTTTTACAATTTAAGTATCTAGAAATTATACTATATATATATTTTTTTTATTTTTATAGATCAAGTTATCACCGAAGAGACTTCAATGATAACTTGTAGTATTTAATTAGTGAATGAAATGTAGTAGCAATGTTCTTTCGTCATTATGTGTGATTGAATAGGCCATTTGGGGTCAGTAATGTGATGCCTGAACAGCTTGTCACCTCAAATTAATGTAGATCCAATTTGAAAACATCTGGATGCAACTTGGCCACTGGGTATCTTCACAGCACAGTATGTAGCAAATGAATGAGTGGCTTATGGACTAATTGTTATATTTTTGCTACCATTACACAAAGTGGACAATATCCATGACTGTAGATGTGAACATATCCACTGACACCCACAATTGAAATTTGAGAAAATAGCATGCTAAATTTGGATTTTTCAAAATATGTTGTCTACATGTTTAGTGTATAACAAGAGATGCATCGACAAAGCGTAGCAATAGATTAATCTTAAAGCTAAAATATTGTAACCTCAAACTTTGCATCTCTTTTTATACAAATTTTAAATATAATGTTAAGTAAACGTGTTGGAGTCCAAAGGTCTTTTTTATATTTTCTCGCTGAATTATTTTGGTGCTAACTTGTGTTGCCATGTGAACAGGTGAAGTACAAGGAAAAGTTTGACAAGGAGGTGAAAGGAAAGAAGCCAATATACGACCCGAAGGAGAGCAAGAGTTACAAGACCATGAAGGAGGCCAATGAACTGGCCAGTGAGGTACGAAATAAAAAAAATATAGACCCATAACTGTATTGAATTGTTTGATAATTGATGATATTTTAGATCAGATTTAGATTAGATTTAGTTTAGTCTTTAGAGTTTAGTCTTTTACATTATGGATAGTGTATTTTATTTTAAAATTATTAATTAACTAGATGGAAAACGCAATGGTAATGCTCTGTTGTTTCTTTCAAAATAGACTTTACCTTCACTGAAGTTGTGATTATTTTCCTCTTGTTCTGTAAACTTTATGTACACATCATGCATATTATACAAAACTATTATTTTTTTATGTGTATTACTACAAATTCCAGGTGAAATATAAGGGTGACCTGAAGAAGATTCACAAACCAGTGACAGACATGGCCGAGTCTCTGTCCATGCAGCACAGCTTGAGCACCAGCAAACTCTCCAGCGACGTAAGACTAACACGTCACTCCACTCATATCTCTCCTGCACCTCTCTCTGTTTCTTCATTTACCATTCATTCTCTCTCTTTCTCCTTCACTCTCCTCTCACTTCTTTCATCATTACTGCATTAACGCTTCACTTTTATACTGTGACGGCCCTTTCATCACTCATATCGGTCATCTGGTGTTGTAGCCTAAACCAAACTAATGAGACCAATCAATCTCAAAAGAGACATGAGAAAATAGCCAGACAGCCCTACGGGTTAGTGCTCACCTCTCAACAAGAAGGTCAGCGTGGAGCCTTTCTGTGTGGAGTTTGCATGTTCTCCCTGGTTTTCTCTAACACAAAAGACATGTGGAATTCCCTGAAAATTAGATAAAACATTTTAGTGGAACTATTGTCAATTAATAACAAGTAAATTAATTGAATTTGTAGACAAATGAAATTAGCATATGGCATGGCTCTAAGAAGACTATATGAAGTCATTATGGGTAGACTTGTCATTCAAATACACAAGTGTACACAAAACTTAAGTTTGTGGCAATTGTGCACAACACAGAATTAAAAATCAGCATGGTACCTATTACTATTTAATGAAACAAATTTTGTAAAGTATCAACAGCTGACAACAATGACTTCAATTATTTCAAGTATTTGTAAAAAAAAAAAATAATAATAACTGACTGGTCTCAAATGCTACAACACTTACCCCACAACCTCAATAAACAATATTTTAACTTTATTTCAAACGTAATACTCATAACTATTCATTACATCACATGGTTTTATACTCGTCCTTCATTTAAACACCTCATCTGGTAGTGATCCTTACCCAGCCATCCTCTCCTACCCTCTGACCAACCTCTATAGTACTACCAAATACATCAAAAATCTAATATATATTTTTCCTCCTTGCATTTAGCTTTCTAATTCATAGTATCCTAACAAGATCCTATCTACTCTTTCTACTCTACTCTATTGTCCATCTAAACCTTTAACACAATTTGAGCCCATTGCTTTAGCTGTCCAAATTTAACATTTCAATTTCCACTTCACTAAAACTTAATCACTTTTAATTTGAATAATTGTAATAAATGCCACTGAGAGACAGTAGTTTTGGTCTCATTCTGAACCACTTGACTGGGGCTTCCCTGTAGTACCAGTACAAGAAGAAATTTGAGGCGAGTAAGGGTCACTACCACATGATCACCGACACACCTGAACAACTTCACCACAAGGAGGCGTCAGAGCTGCAGAGCAATGTAAGTGGGAACATGGTATATAAACTGTATATAGATTCCTTTGCATAAGACTGGTGAAGATCAAGTACTCCTGATTGGAAAGAATTAATATGGTATAGCTTCGGAGATTAAAAAAAAAAAACAAATAAAGGTGGACAATGTAACTTTTTTGATGGCGGTTATGCTAATTGCTTTGCCTGGGATGTTTCACAGTGTGGCATTCAACTAGATTCTTTTATTTTAGAAACTTAAACACCAGTAATTGATTGAAAAAAAAAAAAAAAAAAGGTTTTATGCCATATGGAATATTTCAGGCACATCATCATGGACACACCCCACCACCAGAAAAGTTGCGTAATGCACCTTTAAATACCAATTAAAATATGTATTGATGTATATGTTATCGGGAACCAATAAGGCATAAAAGATCAAGTAATCCAATTGGTGATTCAGCTGCTATGCCTTTAAATCCAAAATCCTCTTTAAGCCATTGAATAAACGTTTAAGCGAATTAAAGGTTCTAAATGTGATATTTGTGCGTTTCCACCTCCCATTACTTATGCAAATCTTCAGAATTCACATTAAAAAGAAGGTGATGGAAACGCAACAAGTTTTTTCTCATGATCTATTGTTCATTCCACAGTATTCCATACGTAACTCTACTGTTGGAGTCTAATATGTCTAAATAGTTATTAATTTACTGATAATCTTTAATATTCCTGTTTTAATTAGGTGAAGTACAAGGAGAAGTATGAGAAAGAGAAGGGAAAACCAATGCTGGACTTTGAGACCCCGTCTTATGTGACCGCTAAGGAGGCCCAGCAGATGCAGAGCCAGGTACGACCAATTTAAACAAGTAGCTGTTTATAATCAAAATAAACACTATTTGGATGTTACTATTACTATATTTCTGCATAAGGTCAAACATACATATTGCTTAATTGCTTGTTGTTTGTCCAGCTATGAAGTATAAAGTATATAAGTATTTTACATTGTCTTTAATTTTATGTATTCAGTTTAATTTGTCATAGCCCAGCGTAACAACAGAAATCACTTTCCATGGGCTTTAAAATCTATACTATTTATTTTATATTTACTATGTTTTTGCTCCTCTTTTTCTACTTAGTCTTAACTCTTTTATACATTTAGTTTAAAGTTGGGTGTTATACAGATGGTGAAAGACAATGTAAAAACTGCATCTTGGCATTTAGCATTTTGTTTTTAGAAATATGTCAATGTTGTCGTCATGTTTGGTTACATATGTGAAGTCTGGAAAAATCCCCCTTATAAATATTGAAGCAGAAACTCCTATTGAAGTTAATGCACTTTTCTATTACTATAGCACTTGGTCATATTGTGATGAAATAACAGTCATTTATTGCCCCTTGCTGTCAAACCCATTTAAAGGAATTTCTATTTAATTGAAAAAAGGTGTAAGTTTAATATTTTTACTGTTGTAATTCAATGAATTTACTTAAAACTGCCCCATTTAGGTCTATACTTAAAAGCTTCTTGCTAATTGCTAGGACACAAGTAGAGATTTTTTTGTCTTAGCTTACATTAGCGCTGGCTTTATGCACAGTAGAACCTGACAATCCCACTGTTAGCATCAGTACTTCCTGCCCAGTTGTATCTCTATGAGTCACACTAAAATTAATAAATATTTAAAGATAAGGTAGTGACAAGGAGCTGTGGGTGGATGTCACTGACAACATGTTAAACACTACACAAATAAAATTAATACTTCAGCAGAGGACACGTCTGTGTATAGAAAGAGAGATGTTTATGTCTCAATGCTAACACTAATCCTAATTTTGAAGAATAATAAACATTGAAATGGCATCACAAACTGAAGTATTCTAGATATATATTTAAAAAAAATTAGGTAGTCTATGAATTCATTTGAATTTTGTTTATTTTATGTTTTCCAATTTTAATAAAAGTGACTGTAAGCGTTGAGGCACAATGAGCTAGCTAGCACACTGCACAGTAACTTTACAATTCACGCTTTCCAGGCTTCATATATGATTTCCTGTACTCACCTCCTGCTATGACTGGAATATATCTGTTTTTAGCTTTAGCATTAGCAGGACGTACGCATTGCATTGTGGGAACTGTATGTTGCATGTATATGTATATGAGCCTTGTCTGTGCCTTGTCCTGTGTCTTCGAATGCATCAATAGAAAGACTATAGGAAGGACTATGAGGAGTCTATGAAGGGTAGGAACCTCTCTGGACTGGAAGAGACTCCTGCAATGTTACACGTACGACACGCCACCAAAATAGCCAGCGAGGTAACCAATGGATACAAAACATTTCATAATCCCTTCCCTATTTCCTCTCTTTCAACATAGTCATTTTCTTAATAACATAATAGTTTCTTTGAACCACCTTTCCTTGCTCACTTCCACAATAGCTTCCTTCCTTTTCATCTCAGTACAGTCACTTTACAGTGTCTAAGTTAGTCCCACTGTTTTTCATGTGCATGTTTCACTTTTCAGATTTAAAAAATAATAATCTCTTCTACATGTAATCACTGTCATTCTTTTGTGTGACTTTAAAATTACATCTCCTTGACAAAGATTAAACAGTACTCTTTATATCTACTGTGTATTCAGTTTGTCTGCCAGTCCTTCATGTGAACACTAACGCCTTTCTCTTAGAAGTTGCATTTTGGCCTGTGATCTTTAGGAAATGTTTGCATTTCTTGATACCATTTTTTAAAGGAGACATATTATGCAAAATCTTTTTTTTTTTTTTTTTTAGTTTTTAACCATACTATTATGATTTTCCCTTATAAACTCTCTCAAAGTTGTATTTTGAGTGATTTATGAATGCCAACTTCAATCTTTGTAATGTTTCTTTTACTGGTGATACATGCAGGTACAAAGCATTTTGGTGCCAATGGAAAATACAATATAAATACACTGTTTGCTGTAATGGGGTTTAAAGGAACCAGAAGTCAGTGTATACAAGATAAAAGCAAAATATGTCTTCTTTAAATTTGGTGTCTGGACGTTCCCATGCTTTCCTTTATTGCATTATTTTTCTGTTGTTTCCAGTGACAAACTGTATAATGCATTGTGTCTTTTTACCAGGAAAACTGCCAAAGTCAATCACTTATTTCTAGTACACAGTTGCTCATAATATTTTGGCTTAAACCTAAACCTGTAAAAACCCAGCACCTGCAGCCAATCATTAATCAGTGCCAGTGCAGCCTCTGCAGCTCAGTGCTTACACATGAGGCATGTCCATATAATGACAATGAGAAAAACTTCAGAATGCAGGCTACATACCTACCTTTAATGCTTCTGACTATTATCATTATCACCATATGATTATTCCAACTATGGGCAACAGTGTAAATAAACATTGATTTTGAGCTCTTGTATTGTCTTGTTTGGGCGTGTGCTTGTGCCTGCCCCAAACCTGTGTATCCTCTGCCTCCTGTAGAAAGAATACAGGAGGGATCTAGAGGAGGGAGTGAAGGGTAAAGGGTTGACTCTATTGGAGGAAACGCCTGATCTTTTGAGAGCCAGAAATGCCACTCAGATCCTGTCTGAGGTAAAGATAAAAGATGGAAGAAAAAGCTAATGCAGTAACACTGGAATAACCACACCATAATTAGCCTTAATAAAGCATGAACAAATGGTTTATTGATTCAGGCTTAGTTAGTTACTGAGTTTTACAGTGTGAAAAGTAGAACTAGTTCATTTTAAGTTTGTAGTGGTCTAAAACCATTCCTCATTTAGCTTATGCATTCCAAGCATCCTAATTATTCACTGTGATGAGTTTACAAGTGCTTTTTACAAATTTGAGAGACCAGAGCAGAGTTTTGCTGTCACAGTAAAGCTAACAACTAGCAGGCTAATGTGCACTCCCTGATTATCAGACAATAAAACTCTTTATAATTAGATGCAGACAGTACACAGCTGACTTATTTTGACCTCACGACATGGAAAAATATGTGGAAAAAATGGTTACATGGCCATCAAGGTATTTATTATGTAGTCACTAAGCCTTAATAATTCTCAATAAACTATTTGTTCATTATGGATTAAATCTTTGTTCCTGGTTTATTATGGTTAATTAAAGTGTAGTTATTATAAAGTGGTACTGCTGAGGCTGTTGGTGCTGTGCTTCCATCAGTGTGACTCCTGTCCACTGCCCCCTGCTGTTCCACAAACGCTCATGATGCCTAAATCTCCATCAGACTAAAATCTTTTTGCCTGTGTCTGTCCCTGCTTGATGACATCACTAACATAACAGCTATACCTCTCTGTTTCTCCTTTTTTTTTTTTTTTTTTTTTTTATTTAATTTTGTTGTTCAAGTGCACCATGTAACTTTTCCCATGTGGGATCCACCACAGTTGAAACGTTATCGCTTGCTCTCAGTGGAGAGTGTATTGCTTTGCCTAGAATATTCCACAATTAAGTATTAAAAATATCTAACAAGCAAGTATCAATTACTGTTATTTTTATTAGTCAAAGATATGTGGAAAATTGTGCATTCTTATTGTGAGGGGGGTGACCTCTCCACATTTCAGGCCTGAATCTTGGTCTGGTGGTGCCAACTGCTTGTAAAAACTTTTAATACTGTGAAATATTCCAGGCAAAGCAATATAATCTTCTTGGAGATTGGAGATACTTTAGTATCAGGAGTTGAAGTTCATATAGTCAAAGTAGTTCAGTAGTTTTTTGTGCCATACCAACCCAATTCATGGGTTTCGGTTTTCTGATTATACGTGACATTTAAGGACTTTTAACCAAATGTTCAAATATTTTTTATTGCTAATTACTACAGCAGTGGTACTAATTCTTTCACTCTGAAACCCAGGGATTGACCTTCGAGCATAGTGCTAATGCTAGTTCCAAAACCTAGTACCGGTACATTTTTTTTTTTTTTTTTTTTTTTTTTTACATTTTATTTTTTGTTTAGCTGAAATCTAATATTGCATCTATAGTTGTATTGTATATTGGTAGAAAACGAGGTAGATTTTTTATTAGCTGATAACTCAATTGAAATTTCTTTTTATGATCAACTTGCCCTAAAGATATAGATATATTGATACTATTCATTATTATCGATGACGTATTTACTAATTACATTTACTTTTTGTTTTACTTTAGCCTTTAAGAAAATGTAGATTTAAAATACACTGAACCTTGGACTAAAACTTTTTTGGTCACCCCCCACATCACCACCACACCCTTATTTCACCATCTTGTAGCTTATCCCCTGATGTCCTGCAGCCCTCCTCTGTAGATCCCGAGCAGTATGTTATTATTGTGTCTTATTGTAATTGTCTATATGTATTTAAACGTGTTCACAGAGAGAGTACAAGAAGGCCCTGGAGCAGGAGATCAAGGGCAAAGGCATGTTGGCTTTGGCTACAGACACCCCAGACTTTATGAGGGCCAGGAACGCCACCGACATCCTCAGCCAGGTATGAGAAATACTATAATGTATGTTTATATGTGGTGTCAGTAGGAGCATTGATTTTTACTGTACCAGTAGCTGAGGTGGTGAGTTGTAGCAGTAGTACATGTTTGTGATTTGGTGAATACTATGACTTTGTGTACTGTGTTTCAGACTAAGTACAAGCAGACCGCAGAGATGGACAGAGCCAGTTACACCACCGTCATCGACACTCCTGATATCATCCACGCTCAGCAGATGAAGAACATCGTCAGCCAGGTATTTAACCCTGATAAATATTCACTGTTTAATACGCTATTACTGTTGAATTGTATCTCGAAACAAACTTGCTTTATTTTGTGTGGAACAGAAAAAGTACAAGGAGGAGGCTGAGAGGACCATGTCTCACTATGTGCCTGTGCTGGACACTCCAGAGATGCAGAGAGTCCGTGAGAACCAGAAGAACTTCAGCACTGTAAGTCCATTCAAACATATACTATATTTTATGAATAAGACATTTGAGTGTGATCAGTGTTTTTTATCGTAAAGTATTTGTTAATTGCCTTCATGTATGTTATTGTATCGTGAAGTATTTTGTGTTTGTATTTTCCTTCTGTTTTGTTCATTATAGTTTTTCCTGCTAATAATTATATCTGATTATTACATTGTTCTTTTTATTTGTCTTTCTCTTGCCATATCTTCATTACTGTGTTCTCTTGTAGCTTCAGTACCAGACAGACCTTAAAAACATAAAAGGCAAAGTGTCCGCTGTGCAGGACACTCCTGAAATTCTACGTGTTAAAGAGAATACAAAGAATATCAGCTCGGTATAAACTTAACAGAAGTGTTAAATTTAATATTTATTTTTTTTTTTTTTCTTATAACAACACTATTTTTTTTTTTTTTTTTTTTTTTATCCCCATCACTTTAACAGAACCCTGACTTGCAGCCCAGAAATTCTCTTAACATTTTGGGAATTTATTCTTTTATTTTTGCTAACCTATTTGTGTGTTTTCTTGTTTTTGAGTGCAGTGGGTGTAACTGTCTCTATATGTTGTATTTCAGTGATCATTTGTGCTAGATGTTATTTTTATGTATATCTGTGTATATATTTGTTGTCTGTCCAGGTTTTCTCATTAATAAGTACAGTTTCAAAGCCAATAGTAAAAGGTAGTAAGTATAATACATTTAGGCTTATTTAGGTCTATTGTAAGAAAAGTTTGTTTTCAACTATAAAATTTTAATTGAAAATAATTAAACAAAATAGGCTCTGTGCACAATAGCGCCTGGCTACCTCACTGCTAGGGTCACTACTTCCTGTCCCATTTCCTCATCCTCATCTATATGAGGTTTTTGTCGAGTCACTCTAAAATGAATAAATATTATGTCGCTGACAACATGTTAAATGCTACACAAATAAAATGAATACCAGGAGGACACCAAAGAGACATGTTTGTGTCTCAATGCTAACGCTAATGCTATTTTTGAGGCATAATAAGTATTAAAACAACACCACACACAGAAGTATTTTACATATAAAAATTATAAAATAATTTGGTAGTCTTTATTTTAATTAATTTGAATTTTAATAGGTTCTGCACATCTTTTCTGATTTTAATACAAGTGACTATTAGGTTTGAGACACAGTGAGCTAACTAGAATGCTGCTGTGCACAGGACCTATTAAATTAGAAGGTGCAATGTTTATATATTATAGTTACAGTTCTTTTCATCAAGGGGACCAAACTTTTTTGATGATGAGAAAATGTCCAAAGATACATTACTTGACTTACTTTTTATTTTATTTATATTTTTGATCTTTTTTTGACCAAAGATTCAGTACAAAGACGACTTGGGCGGAGGAACTGCTCTGTCTGAAACACCAGAGATGGACAGAGTCAAACGCAACCAACAAAACATTAGCACGGTACACTAGAGTGACCCTGCCCCGCCCTTGATACCTGCCCCCTCCTCTTATGTGACCTTTTTCCCCTTTTTTTCACAATGATAATTCAATTTTATCAGCTTTTGTATGCACCGCTCCCTTTCAACTGGATGGCCAAAATACATTATTGTATTATAGCTCACTTATGCATATTACAGAAGATTTATTTGTATATAAAGGCCAGTCTAAATACACAATACTGTGGTACTTTTGGTCATTCAGTACACCTTTCCCTTACTTTTTTGTTATTTTATTTTGTACTTTTTACCTGTTTGTTCTTAATCATTGAATACAACCCTTTGCTTTTCAGTAAGGCCAGCACAACCCATAGTAATTCCTTAGATGTCCATGTCTTTGTCAGTCTGTTTATCATGTTGTCTTGTCTCTCTGTCTCTGTCTATGGCACTTTTACACTGCACAGATTCAGTATAAGGAAGCACTGGGTCAGGGCACATCCATCCCAGATCTGCCCGAAGTCAAGAGGGTCAAAGAGACACAGAAGAATATCAGCTTGGTAGAAATCAATTAGAGTGATCCATTTTAACCATTATATGAAACCTAACCTGTCACAAAGCCCTAAGCACACAAGACTAAAAACTTAATGTACATTACTGAATTAAATTGTACCCCCAAAAAAAGTATATATTTCGTCTGTCCAGCTAATATTTTTAATATTTTTTAAGGGTGTAGTGTGTAGAGATAGTTTTAATTATTTTGCCTGGAATATTCTACAATATGGCATTAAAACATATCTATTATGCAAAACTGACTTTTTAGAACTTTTAACCATGTTATAGTTGTATCCTGTCACCAGGTTGGGACAATTAGTACCATCCTCCTCCTTTTACATTTGTTGATCCTTTCATTATAAAAAACAAATCATAACAAAATACATTATTGTGTGCTATGTAACATGGATCTGCCTGGTACTACTTGGTATGTACAGTAGTGAACCACATGCAGTCCTGTTGCTTGGTGTTCATATTGTTGTGTTGTTTTGTCTCTGTCTCTGTCTATGGCACTTTTACACTGCACAGATTCAATATAAGGAAGCACTGGGTCAGGGTACATCCATCCCAGATCTGCCCGAAGTCAAGAGGGTCAAAGAAACACAGAAGAATATCAGCTTGGTAGAAATCTCTTAGAGTGATCCATTTTAACCATTATATGAACCCTAACCTATCCCAAAACCTACCCCTTTAATATCCAAAGCACACATCCCAGATAATCATAGTTTTTTAGTTTTTTTGACACAAGACTAAAAGCTAAATTTATATTACTGAATTAAGCTGTACCCCCCATAAAAGTATATATTTATTCTGGGCAGCTAATACTTTTAATGTTTTCTATTTGTTCCACAATATGGCATTAAAGCAGATCTATTATGCAAAATTGACTTTTTAGAGCATTTAACCATGTTATAGTTGTATCCCCTCACCATTTACTCACCTGCCATATTGGTGATCAGTCCAATCAGAGCAATTATTAACCCCTGTGTCAAAATAATTCTTTATGTCAGTTTTATGAAAATGTTCAAACATGCATAATTCCCTTTTCCCATACATATCTATTTTAATATCTGTTGCAATTAATATTTTAATGACTCAGTCAAGTTAGCACCATCTTAATCCTTTAACATTTGTTCACCCTTTCATTATATATAAAAAAACAAAAACAAATAACAAAATACATTATTGTGTGCTTTGTAACATGGATCTACTTAGTTCTACTTGGTATGTACAGTAGTGAATCACATGCAGTCCTGTTGCTTGGTGTTCATATTGTTGTGTTGTTTTGTCTCTGTCTCTGTCTATGACACTTTTACACTGCACAGATTCAGTATAAGGAAGCACTGGGTCAGGGCACATCCATCCCAGATCTGCCCGAAGTCAAGAGGGTCAAAGAGACACAGAAGAATATCAGCTTGGTAGAAATCTATTAGAGTGACCCATTTTGACCATTATATGAACCCTAACCTGTCCGAAAACCTAGCCCTTTAATATCCAAAGTACACATCCCAGATAATCATAGTTTTTACATCATCACAAGACTAAAAACTAAATGTGTGTGGGCTTGATTGACAGATGAATTAACCAAGCAGAGAAAGGCATGGTCCACCCTGTGTCAAAGTAATTTTTTATGTCATGTCTTATGAACATTTTCAAGCATAGAATTCCATTTTCCCTTCCATATCTATTTCAATATCTATTATAATTCATATTTTAATGCCTCAATCAGGTTAGCACCCTCCTCCCTGTTAACTTTTTACATTTGTTGACCCTCTCATAAAAACAAAACATAACAAAACATATTTTTGTGTGCTGTGTAATATTGTATCTACTTGGTACTTGGTTTGTACAGTAGTGAACATATTATCACATGAAGCCCTGTTGCTTGGTGTCATTGCCATTGTCATTGTGTTCTTATTGTTGTGTTGTTTTGTCTGTCTTTATGGCATTTTTACACTGCACAGATTCAATACAAGGAAGCACTGGGTCAGGGCACTTCCATCCCAGATCTGCCCGAAGTCAAGAGGGTCAAAGAGACACAGAAGAATATCAGCTTGGTAGAAATCAATTAGAGTGATCCATATTAACCTTTATATGAACCCTAACCTATTTTAAACCTATCCCAACCCTTTACTATCCCAAGCATTGTATAGCCTACATAATGATATATGATTTCTTATAACGACACATGAGACTGAAACATAAATGTATATTACTGAATTAAATTGGACTATCCTAGTGTGGCCATCCAATACTATCACTTTACTTAGAGGGGCACTATGTAACTTTTCTGGTGGAGAAATGTTGTTGCTTTGCCTGGACTGTTCTTCAATATGTCATTAAGCTTCTCTAACTCCATAGGTACAGACAGGAAGTGCTACCTGACCAAATTACAGGTCCGATTTGTGGAGTAGAAACCCTGCTCACAATGAGAATTCCTGTTTTTCAAGGTATTTTTAGCAATAAAAACATAAGAATGTAGTTCAATTGATACTAGATGAGACAATAGATTGGTATGAAGCCAGACTGCGACATTCCAGGCAAAGCAATTATTCTCCATGGAAACGAGCAAGTGGCAGATGTCTCTACCGAAAAGTTGTAGTACACCTTTAAGCATTTTTCTGTTCTTTACAAAGGTGTTTATTCTTGGTCCACCCACCAAGTAAGTTTCAATGGACTTGATTGACAGACAAATTAACCAATCAGAGAAAGGCATGGTCCACTTTGTGTCATTCAT
Source organism: Periophthalmus modestus (assembly GCA_019594935.1). Lineage (NCBI taxonomy): Eukaryota > Metazoa > Chordata > Actinopteri > Gobiiformes > Gobiidae > Periophthalmus > Periophthalmus modestus. Next base: position 3,545,236 of record JAIEZT010000009.1, read on the forward strand.
GCACTCCACAGTCGGTGGTGGTAAGCTACTATTGTAACGACAGCTGCCCTGGGACAGACAGACCCAAGCGAGGCTGTCTGTGCCATGGACCCATCCGACCACCATCAACGCACTCACACACACACTGCTCTCATACTTATTTATGTCAATCTTATGAAAATGTTCAAACATACAGAATTGCCTTTTCCCTTCCATATCTATTCTAATATTTTAATGATTCAATCAAGCTATTACCCTCCTTCCTATTAACTTTCACATTTGTTGACCCTTTCATTATAAAAACAAAACATAACAAAACATATTTTTGTGTGCTGTGTAATATGCGTCTACTTGGTACGTGGTATGTACAGTAGTGAACATATTACTACGTGCAGTCCTGTTGCTTGGTGTCATTGTCATCGTGTTCATATTTTTGTTTTGTCTTGCCTCTGTCTATGGCACTTTTACACTGCACAGATTCAATACAAGGAAGCAATGGGTCAGGGCACTTCCATCCCAGATCTGCCCGAAGTCAAGAGGGTCAAAGAGACACAGAAGAATATCAGCTTGGTAGATTTTAACAAGAGTGTATTGTCCTATAACCCAAGATAATTATGAAGTCCCTTTTGACCCAAATCCCTACCTCCAAACCCATTATAATCTTTTTTTTAAGAAACCTAAAATCTCATTTACAACCATCTTAAAGAGGCACTATGCAACTTTTCTCGTGGGTGTCCCCCACTTGCTTGTCTCCACAGTAATGTTCCACAGTATGGCATTAATCATATCTATCTTTAATTTTTCTGTCTTATTCATTTGTCTGTTTTAAGCAAAATATACCTTGAAAAAAATGACATTAGTGTGAGCAGTGTCTCCTCTCCACAGATCTGACCTATAACTTGGTATTGGTGGACCTGCTTGTTTTCATGGAGAGACATAGTTTAATGCCACACTGTGGGACAATCTATACAAAGCTGCAACATGTCCATGGAGATGAGCTGCTGGTAGACCTCTAACAAAAATGTTGCATAGTGTATCTTTAAAATAAAATTGTTTCCATTTTTCCATTTTTTGAGTTATGTTTTGTCCTTTTTACTCCTCTAAATTCCCAGCCAAGTACTGACAACTAAGAAATTAGATTAACTACCCATATGTTCATTTTAAAACTCTAATTGCAAACAAGCTTTATTTTCCACCTAATTTTTGTCACAATTACTAGTTTCCCCTTCCAACTTTAACAAATTCTTAGCTTTTTTCTGACCTTATTTTTGTCCACTTTTTAAAGCATCAGTACAGAGAAGGTGTGGGACAAGGCACCTCAGTCCCAGAAACCCCTGAGATGGAACGGGTCAAACGCAACCAGCAAAACATAAGCACGGTACACCTATGAAGGACCCAAACTGCCCCAAAAATCATGAATAATTTTAATTATGAATTAATTTTAACATTTTTTTTCAACATTTTTAATCTATATTTACACCAAGGAGTATTAACATTGAAAGATGCTGTACCTGAACTAGTTCATTTTAAATGGTTTGCAGTGGTCCAAAGTCATTCCTCACTTACCTTATACATTCCGACCATCCTAATTATTCACTGCGATTAGTTTACAAGCGCTTTTCAACTTTCAGAGGTTAGTGGGAAGTTTTGCCATGTTGGTAAAGCTAATAACAACTAGCATGCTAACGTGAGCTTCCATTAAGAGAAGACTTATGAGTGGCCTTATCAATGATCTCATCTGACCCCATTCATCCCAGTACAATGTGCCTCCAATAGACCGCAGTATAATATCTAACAAACATCATTATGCTTTCAGATTTCCAGATGTTTTTGTGTGGTTAATTGTTTTGTTGTGGTTTTGTTTGTCTTTGTATAATGTTGTCCATAAAGGGAATAATGTTACCTCTTTCTTGAATTGTATTGGTTGCACCCTAGTTTCTAGTAACCACTGTGTAATCAATGCATGTAGTACTTTGTGTGTAAATGCGTATATGGGTGAAAATCAGGTATGTTTTTTTAAGTGTAACACTATACTCTATCCTCTGTATTTGACCTACCCTTCAACACTACTGGGGTAAAACTTGTCAGGAGCAGTGGGTAACCGTAGTATAGGGGCATGGACCCTCTCCAGATATATCCATCCAGGGCTAGGTAGCGAGGACAGCAGTCCAAGCAAGAACTCCCAAACTTCCCTCAACCCCTCTCCAGATGTTGAACTAGATTTGGTCAGGATTACCTAGCTAGCTGAAACAATAGCATGTTGTACATATTTTCAGTTGATGGATCTACCTGGATGAAACAAGATTATGCATTCTTCAGCAAGGCAAGGCAAGTTTATGTATACTGCAGAATTCATGCACAAAGTAATTCAAAGTGCTTTACAAAATAAGAAAGACATTAAAATCACAATTCAAACTACTCAAAACATAAATAAGCGTTGTAAAATTAACATTAAAAGAGAAGAGTGCAGAATTAAAAAAAAGTTATATGTACAGCTAAACAATCATTTTGAGCCTGGATTTAAACATTGTCAAAGTAGAGGCCTGTCTTATATTTTCAATCAATCTTAAACATGCACAAGGTCAGGTCCTTCCTTGAGTAATGGCACACAGTTTTTGTTAATTTATTACCAAATCACAACTTCCAAAATTGGTATTTAATGTGGTTAAGTGTACCCATACCACGGAGTCTGGTTCTTTACATTTGGCAGTGGTGACTGATTTATTTTTGGAATCTGAAGTTTGCACTACAAAATGGTCAAATTGATCAATTAAATCCTCATGTGATCAATTCAAATTTGATTTTTTTTTTCAAAGCACACATGGGAATATCTCAATATCAATGTTCCTGACAAACTTCCCTAGTAACATTAAGAAATGGGTCAAAACAACAGTGACCATGTAGGTTACCCAAGTGTACACATTATTCTATCTCTATGGGCAACAGCGTGTCTTGTGTCGGTCTTTCGCTGGCTTTGTTTTTGTGTCTAAATGTAAATGAAGCCTTTTCTTTGGAGTGTAGATCAAATACAAGGAGAACGTGGGGCGGGGCATAGCCATCCCAGACCTGCCGGAAGTCAAGAGGGTCAAAGAGACTCAGAAGCACATCAGCTCGGTACAAGGACTGAACGTCAAACTGGAGTGTATCGCTAAAGCTAATGCTAAAGCTATAGCTAACAGCATACAGTGGAACCATCTATCTTTAATGATCATCACTTGCAGCTAGTTCCTCCTCGTTCTCCATCTTCATCTTCATAAACGGAAGTGTCAAGACCAAAACAGATGAAGCAAAAGCAATTGCAAACTTTATACACTTTAAAATTGTGAATGTAGAATACATTTCCTAAAAGTCCTATATTGAGCAAAATTGACTCAAAATTGATTGCGAGCTTTAAACCATGTTAGAATGTTGTTACCTCATCAAAAACATACCTGGAATTGTGTTTTGGTTCATTCACATGTTTCAGTAATCCTTCATCAATAGGCTGTCTATATCTCCAAAGCTCAAAATGTTCTTTTCCACTTTGTGATGTCATGAAGCGGTAGTTTTCAAGTTAACAGCTACCTGTTTAGTAAATCGGTAATTGCAGGGCTGAAATTATCCGAATTATTCTAATGAAGGTGTATGGAGTGGAGCACTTCCTTTATTACCTCATGACATCACAAGGTGGAACAGAATCTTTTTTGTTTGAAAGAAGAATTCATGTGTGAATGAAACAGAAATATAAACTCGGGTAAGTTTTTGATAAAGGAACAACATTATCACATGATCAGAAAATATGGGCCCTTCAAATACATTTAATACTTTATACATTCAATTATTTGATTTGATAGATATGTTATCGACCCCAGGAGACATTCAGCAGCAATACAATGAACACAAGCTAGCTCACTGTGTCTTAAAGCTAACAGTCAGTTTTATTAAAATTGGAAAACATAAAATAAATACCCTATTAATATTCTATTGAATTAAAATAAAGACTATCCAATTCCTTTTATATGTAGAATACAGTACTTCAGTTTGAGATGTCGTTTTAATATGTATTATGCCTAAAAATTTGCATTAACATTAGCATTGAAACATTTCTCTTTTTAAACACAGAAGTGTCCTGCAATGAAGTATTCCACCTGCACCTCCCTGTCCATTGCCTTATCTTTAAATATTTATTAATTTTAGAGAAATAAAATTGGACAGGGAGCAGTGACACTAACAGTGACGTGGCTGGGTGCTGTTGTGCACAGAGCGAATTTATAGTGTAACTTAATTGAAAGAGCCTTCTATTTTACAATGTGGATGTGGCCACTCCAAAGCAAAACATAATACTTAGAAGTACTGTGAAATCATTACTTGATTTGAACATGTTCACATATTTCTGTCATCCTACAAAGTTTTAATCAAACTAGTACATGCTGTTGGATCCTTATATTTGTGAGTCTGCTTTACCGCCTTACATTTGAATTTAGATCTCATTCACTTCCTTTGGTCGTAGCAAAAGGGCCAACACTACAAGAGTATAATATAACAGTACAGGGCCACTCATTGTTTACTGACTGTATCACAATTGCCTCACAGGACTTGTTAAAAAGTTTCGCATTGGTCTTGACACAAAGTGATTTTCAGCTTCATCCTCTTCATCTTGTGATACCTCTTCATTGCCGCCATCTTAATTCACATCTAAATCACCATCTTGCCACCTGCTCCTCTGTACTCTTATTTATTTATTTTTTTTTTTCATTCTCCACCATCTGCCTTTGACTCCCTGCTGTATTTTTTTATTTGTGTTTTCGGTCCTTTGTGTTTTTCTAACCCACAAATTCTCTGCTTCTTCCCCATAATAAAGTTAATTTCCACTTTGCAGCAAATGACTACTCCACCTCCTGCTGAAGTGTGCTCCTATGTGTAACCGTGACAACCATCTTTCTCCCTCCTCTTTGCAATGATAAACGCTGCTAGGAATCTGCTGTTATATGTGTTATAATGTACAATGCAATTAAAGAATATCTACATTAACTACAAAATAAGTACACTTAATTTGAGTAGTTTTGAAAAGTTTACATTTATAAACCTACAATCCAATCCTATGTCCTATGTAACTTTCCTCGCAAGGGGGTCCACCATCTGCTTGTTTCCATGGAAATGTTATTGCTTTTTCTGGAATGTTCCACAGTATGGCATTGGTATCTATCCTGCATTTATTCAATATAGGTAGTTTATTGCACAGAAATCTCTAATGAATAAATCAGATCAGGTGTCATCGGCCTGGAACATTCCACACAATGTAATAGCATCTCCATCCTCCACCTGAAAAGTTACATAGTGCACCTTTAACTTTGACAGTCAACAGCCACAACCTGTGTGGGATTGGAGAATGTAAACTTTTAAAACTTTTTTGTTTATTATAAAGGGACAGTTTTTAAATATGTGTAAATATTCCACAAATGAGTGCAATCAGACACAGTTCATTAGTTTATCAGTTGTCCCTTAGTATTTTAATTACATTTAAATTATTATTATAATGTATTTATTGTTATTTAAAAACTAAATTATCCAGTAGGTCAATATAGTAGGAAAACATAAAAAATCATACTGGCAGATATTTCAAGTGTAGGATTAGTACAGTTGAAGTTTCTTAAATCAATGTTATGCTGGTGGTCATAACTACTCAAATTAACCTATTCTGAAATACATTTTTAACAAATTCTATATATTCCTATTTTGCATTGTACTGTACATGTCTGTTGTCTTGGTTGTGATGTGTCTGACTGGCCCATTGGTGGCGCTGTGCTTCTTCCATAGGTTTTGTATAAGGACAGTTCAGTCAAAGGGACTCCAGTCGTGTTCACTCCTGAGATGGAGAGAGTCAAAAGGAACCAGGAAAACATTAGCTCGGTACCTCTCAAAATAAGAGCTGTCCCTTTGATGTTAACCCAGCTAACGTCTTCCCCCTGCTGTTTATTTAATCTATCTTTAATTAGGCCTGTCACGATAATTACTACATCAACAAGTTTTTGGGTCAGTATTAATCATGGGTACTTTTTTTTGTCCTATTGCAGAACTTTTCTTTATTTTTCTGCACTGGAATACAATTTGAGCCATAGAGAGTCGAATACATGACATCTATGCCTCTTTATAGATAGAAATTAAAGTGGGACTAAACACATAATCTCCTCCCACAGCCACAAAAAAAGAGTGAGTGAGGAGGAGGCGCAGGGTATGGACATATAAGGAATAGTGTGATTGGTCCAACAGGTATCCACTTCAAAACTCCGCCCCTGCAGCCAAGTTTTTATAATCAGAAACACCTGTTCGTACTTAGAGCAGTCCTGTGTGATGTCACATAGTACTTGGAATTTCACTGGCCACTAGAGGCAGTACGCACGCAACTATTTTTGACCAGAAAGCTGCAAATCTTTGCACTTATATTGCCAAAAAAGGAAGGACGGTAGATAATGCTGTTGAAACACCATATACACAGTTTAGTAGCTAAAAAAAGTTAATTCAATGTTTAGTTCCACTTTAAGTAAAGGTGTTTGATTTTGCTATTTATTTATTGCAGCTTTTTTTTTGTCACACTATTGTACATTTTGTTTAGTTTTTTAAATCCTGCTGTCAGTAGCATGATTTAATACTATTATTGTCCATATTTTCTTCAGAAAAATATTGCACTTATTGTGACAGGTCTATCTTTAATCGCATTAATCCCTTTGTAGAGGCACCACTCTCCACTGTGTGCTAACATCCATCCTCTTACACCTCTTCATCTTGCTGTACAGTCAAAGCCAAGTCTTATTTATGTTGTGTTTATGTGTGTTGTCTTGGGAACACAAAGAAACTATACATTGGGCATTCAAATGGGGCATATTATGCAAACTCCACTTATAAAGCAACCATCTGTAAGTTTACTTACACTTTTTACCAGTAGATGGTAGACATGAAACATTTAGTGGTGAAGTGTGAGAGTTACATCATGGGCAGGTAGGCCAGGTTCACTCCTTGGCTGAGAACCATATAGAAACAACTGTTTGTGTTATTATCCCAAACAGTTTTTTCTCTGTCATGGTTCAACATCAGCGGGAGAAGTGGGTGGAGCTAAAACTTTCAAATGATATACATACACTGGTATCTTTTAGCCATGTTTATAGCAGTTAAGCTAGTTTTGCTATATGTTAAATTATTTACAATTTAAGCCAATATTGCATATTTTTGCTAATTATTGTTCATATTTGTAAATCTGATAATAGCAACAGGTAAGTAAATTGACAAATACACTGTAAATTATTGTTTATTCTTCAGAACAATAATAATAATACAATTTAGAGGTAAGTCTTACACATTTTACACGTGTCACAAATATGTCTTAATCTTCTTGTAATTAATTGTATATTTTTGTGCTAATATTTGGTTTCAACCCTTTTAATACTTCCTTCTTAATCCCAAACTCCAAATGTCGTCCCTTCTGATCCCTGTCTGTGTTTATATCCATTTGTGCATTTTCACATCCCGTGTCCAAGTTAACAGCTGGTAAACATTATATAGTTTATTTATTCATTATTTTATTTTTATTTCAGGTTTTGTACTCGGACAGTTTCCGTAAACAGATCCAGGGTAAAGCTGCCTTTGTCCTGGACACTCCTGAGATGAGACGTGTCAGAGAGACACAGCGCATTATTTCTGGAGTAAGACTTAAAACTAATATTTATGCTCATTTATTTCTGTTATTTCTATGTCTTATCACATGGTATGAACACTATGGGCAGGGTACCCAAACTATTCTTGGGTCCCTCACTGCAAAATGAAAAACAAGGTTTGTCATAATTCCAAGTTGCAAAAGATTTAAAATCCAGTTTCATTGTATTTATTTAAATAGTTAATCCTGCTATTTGACGTAAGGTCACTACAATCTTTGTTTATGCTTTATTTAATTTGTGCCTCCAAACAGACTTGGGTAATGTTTAGGTTAAGTCACATAATTAAAGATATCGCTGTAGCCTGCAAAAATACATGAAAATGATGAATGGGGAAATAGAATAAGTGAAACACTATAGTGAGTACTCATCATATCAAAAAGAGCCCTTTTTGGATTTATTACAAGCTGGTTTTAGTTCTATAATCTATTATATTAGATTCTTTATATTATATATATATCAGTTATCAAGTTATAAAGGAGGACCTCCAAGTTCACCGTACAGAAGTTTAAACTACAATATGCAATAAAAATGTTTGAACAAGTATAGTAAGACACATCATATTAAAGTAATATAAATATTAAAAGATAAATGTGCATTTGTGAAGAGGGGTTTGAATAGGTTTGAAATCCTTGTAGTCCATAAACTGCATTTCTTGTGTCAGGTGAGGTACCACGAGGACTTTGAGAAAACCAAAGGCAGTTTCACCTCCACCGCAACGGACCCAGTGATGGACCGCGTGAAGAAGAACACCCAGGACATGAGCGATGTGAGCTACAGGGGAATACAGCGTCGTGTAGTGGAGATGGAGAGGAGGCGCGCCATTGAACATGACCAGGAGACCATCACCGGTATGGAGAGCTAATATACAAGAACCACTGTACTATTTATTTACAAGCAAGAACATAGTCATATCTCATTATTACTGAGCAGGGCTGTGCCAGAGATTCTGGGGAGCAGGGTGTCAAATCCCCACCTGCAACCCGTTTTAATGTTTTAAAGGGACTATAATTATTTGTTTTTGTTTGTATTTTTGTTCGCTTTTGAACAGGGCGCCCATAAAAAAGTGCTCTCATTGAGTCTATCTGTATAAATAAAGATAAATAAATAAATACTGGGTATTGTCCAATCCAGTCGGGATTCATAGAACCATAGTTACATCTGTAACTTTCAAGTTCAAGTATCCCTACTACAGAACTCCTCTTTTTGAGCTTGTTTTATTTCAAAGAGCTGAAAAAAGAAACCAACACCATCTGTTTCACCAGGCCTTTCTCTTCAGGATGGTCCTCCATGTATTCCAGTGAAGTCTTTACACTTCACGCTGCTGTCATCATTTCCCCATTGTTGAAAGTACAAAAACTATCACAATATTAGTAGTATGATTCTTAGCAGTAACAGTAGCAGTCGGAGTGGCAGTTCAGACTAGTAGTTGCAGTAGTAGTATTTAGAGTACCAGTTGGAGTAGTAGTTAGATTAGTAGTTAGAGTAGTAGTTGGAGTAGCACTTTGAGTAGTAGTTAGAGCAGTAGGTATGGTAGTAGTGGAGTAGTGGGAGTAGTATTAATGGTAGAGTAGGTGGAATTTACATGGATTTAGTTTGATAATATATATTTTTCTTTCTTTCTTCAGATCTGCGTGTGTGGCGCACAAACCCCGGGTCTGTGTTTGACTATGACCCGGCTGAGGACAACATCCAGTCCAGGAGTCTGCACATGATGTCAGGTGAGGAACAGAGATGGTAGAATTAAAAACTGATTATTATTACAGGTATTGTTTTTGCTATTCTCCAACTTATAGACAAAACCTACGAAATGAAACTAACTCAAAATATTCAACATCTTCTCCACTCTGCGTCAATGTGCACCGTGGAGGGGATACCATACTCCAAATGTGAACGCCACCACCGAGCATAGCTGATTATAGCTAATTATAGGGATGGTACAAGGTCTCCTGTCACAAGGTCTTGCAAGACAAAAATTGCCACAAAATTGTGCACACAAGAAAAAAATTATCTTGTGAGATTTGTTGCCCATATTTAGATTTTATTACAGGCAATGGATTCAAACTCATCACTGTAATGTCTCTATGAAAAAGTGTGTTGGCCACCACTGTCTATTAGAAGACAACAGCACTGTATGAAATGTATCTATAAGGGACTACTTCAAAAACTGACAGAATACCTCACCTGCTTGTTAATCATTGATACCGAAACATTTAATACCAGATCACATGAATGCATAAGGCTAAGGACTAATCGCATCAAAACTGAGACGGGAAAGAGGCTTTTAGTTGTTTTGCTTGACAAAAATGAAATACACTCCGAGGAAAACCAAACTGGATACTTTGGTGACAAAATTGCAATTTAATCTGGTAACAAACTTTTATACACCGACACCTGCACCTGTTTTTAATGTTTTATATGGACGTGTATACTTGTTTGTTTATTTTTGTCTGTATTTGAACAGGGGGCCAATGAGAAAGAGAGTCCAAGTGCTCTCATTGGATTCCCCTGTATAACTATATATAAAGAAAGAAAAGAAAGATTTGACAGAAAAGGGGTTAAGTGTTGGTGAATTACATCTCTTATAGTTCCAAGAAGCAGCACTAGAATGGCAACAAAATATTAAATAGTATAAATAATTGAAAGAAAAATGTATATATTAGGAATTATATAAAAATCTCATTTTGTCTCGTTCTTGTAGACCCAATCTCGTATCGCGTGTTGTCTCGCGGAAATTGTGTCAAGCCCCATCCGTAGTTAATTCTAATCATAATAATAAATAACACTTGCAAAAAGCTTGTCAAGATACCCAAAAACACTTGAGGAGACAAACAGGAAGAAAAAAGAAAACACTTTTGAAAGGCGATTTTAAAGAGATGGGTTTTCATGGCCAGTTGATCTGTAATGACTATTTCATATGCATAGTACATGTAGATGCAAGAAAATGGTGGTGTAGTGAGGGAGCTGATGAACCAGATACTGTACAGTACAGTGGTGACAGACATGCTGTTCTCATGCATGTTTGATACTACTTCATATTTAACTCATACTAATATTCCCTATCATGTCCAGTGCAAGCCCAGAGGCGCAGTAAGGAGCACTCTCGTTCCACCAGTGCTCTGAGTGGAATGGCTGATGAGAAATCGGAGGTGTCCCAGGACCCAGACCACCACATGTCCCTGTACAGCAACGGCTTCATGACCTCTTCTGTTGGTACGCATCAGTGCAGTGCTCAGGCTAAAAGACATACTGTGACATTAGACATTTTCAGTAGCTAAATATATCATATATATGTTCTCCGTATAAAACTCTTTTCTCTTTCTCTCTGTGCAGGTTACCAACACGCCCGCACCGTGGAGCTGCAGCAGAGGTCTTCTTCTGTGGCCACTCAGCAGACCACTGTGTCCTCTGTGCCCTCCCACCCCTCCACCACCGGAGTAAGTCACTCACTGTTTTATATGACATGAACAGGCTGTGGCTGGAAGAATTACTAAAGCATTTACATATGACGCATCTGTGAACAATAAGGAAACAAATATGCAAATGTTACTTAAATGCTGTACTGGCACTGTTCAATAACTGCATCAGAGAGAGTCCGTTTATTTTCAATTAATTTTGGTTGTAGGAACTGGCAATCTGAATGAGAGACTCATGTGACGCTCAGTCTGCTTTATGACTGAATAACTGTCTTGAGAACCAAAAGACCAAGAATAAACATGGCCATCATGTCCAATGTTTCAAGAAAAACAAAAAAACACCGTTAAAGTTGTTATCAGTAAAAGCTATACACATGTTCCTTGTATCTCGGCACAGAGATAGTCAAGTTTATGAAGTTTTAAATCAAAATTTTGCATACTGTCTCTTCAAAAATCAGGGATAGTCAAACCTTTCTGTTTTGATGCCACACTAGCAAGTTGGCACTTTTTGGTAGAGCTACACTTTTCAACTGATACATACAGTCTATGGCTTTACCTTTGAATAATATTGTCATTTAATCCAATCTTTCTCCCTTCAGAAAACGGTGCGTGCCATGTACGACTACTCTGCTGCTGATAATGACGAGGTTTCCTTCAAAGACGGAGACGTGATTGTGAATGTTCAGTCCATTGATGAGGGCTGGATGTATGGCACTGTGCAGAGGACCGGCAAAACTGGCATGCTCCCTGCCAACTATGTGGAAGCTGTTTAAACAAGAAGACCCCCCTGAACCACCCTGTATACCAGGGTGTGCTACATCCACATCCTGCTAACGTCCTCACCAACGTGGCTTTGTGCAATGTGTAGCGCTTAGTTTAGCTTAGCACTATTTTAATGTTTGTTTTGTGTTGTCTATGCATCTGTGGATGTTATGACATATACACTTATATAAATATGATATAAATATACTACTATGTCTACTCTTCTCACCGGCTTGAACCAAACACTAACTAGATTCAGTCACATTGTACATTAATTATTGATATATTTAATTTATGCAACACCAAAGACCCTTAAAATGTAATGAAAAGATGAAATACTATGACACAATGAGGATTTAGGAGTTCAGATTGAATGAACTGAAGTGAAGCTAAGCCACAGTCTTCCCTCCTGAAGACTGGTCTGTGATAAGACTAAAGTGTGTTTTTGAATGTTTTGGTCGTGGTTTAGGCCCTGATCTGTAGCTAATAAAGCACACTACGCTCCTGCACTCCTCTGTCTATTCCTCTTTATTATGAGATTATTAATCTCGAGTGACCACAGTGAAAGTTGTACCATCTAACCATCTAATGTTGTTTTTTTGTTATTTCAGTTCCATAAAAGAAACAAAAGGTATAATAATGTCAAATAATGTATAAAAAAAAAAACAGATAATAATAGACTTGCCATGGCAATTTCAGTGGCCATCTTGTAATCACAAGATGGCACGAGCTGCAAAAGTTTAATAGAAAATAGATTAAAGGGTTTGAATTGACATAAAATGGTACTGCTATCCTAATAGTAAGGATAGCAAGGAGCTCTGCCTGTTTCTGACATTTTATTGAAAATAAACGTATACCTTTCACACTGTACTCACTGTATATCAAATGGACACAACCACTGGTAATTAATCGGTTTACTTCATAGTACACGTATTACCCAAAAAAAAACAAAAACACAATATTTCAGATTTTTCACTTTAGTATGGTTAGTAAACTATACAATAATGCTGACTTTTCTTAGCCTCTATTCAGAAACGCCTTCCTGGTTTAATAAATATTTCTTTTTTTATATTGTTGGTTCTTGATTAGTCAAACCACTGCTCTCCTTTTTCCCTCTACCCAATTATTCATTATCCCTCCTCGGTTAACCGCAATCATCTGTGAGAGCTGGAATTGCACCGCCAATCTTCAGATCAGTGGCCAAACACTGAGCTACTGTCGCCCATACACATATAAAAATGAAATACACTAAATAAGTCATTAAAAAATCCAAACTATTTTTATATAAAAGCTGATTTTATTGTCTCTTGGTTCAGTTTGTGAGTGAAAAACATCAAAGTTATAAAATTATCAAAAAAAACAACAACACTGTTTTAGGTTAACAGACACAGGATTATGATAAAAAATAAAGGCTTTAACTTTATGCTGCTTTTCTCATTTATAAACATCTCTCCAATGTTAAACTTCAGTAGTCATTTTTTTGACAAAGTTGATTTGCCAAAGTAAACTTACTCTTTAAATCCTCAACTTTCAAAGATATTTATAATGTATTTACATATAGGTTAATTACATTTGAAATATACATACATAAAAATAATTAGCTTTTTCAAAACTAGAACTGCTAATTGTTTATCAATAAGAAGTGAAGCATAAAGTTACATTCAAATGCACAAAAACTAGCATTGTCCTTTGCAATAGTTTCATTTCTTGGTTCTTTGCTGCAGTTTGGCTCAAAAACACTATTTACAGTTTCAGTTGTTTGTCAGTCTTACATTTTGATTGTAAAAGATTTTGCATACAGCTAATACAGTCACTGGTTTTGGTCAAATAAAAAGACGACATTTTTGCTTTAAGTTGCTAACAACAATATCACTTTCACATGTGTCTGTTTCAAATAGGCCTGTCACGATATGTACTATATTTATTGTGGATACTTTTTCTTTGTACTAATGGGAATTGTTTGGTTATTTTCTGTACGTTGATAAGATTTGATCTGTAGAAAGTTCAACTTGTATGACTCAATAATATATACAAACTAATTACTTATGTGTTATATTCTGTCATTTATTTATTGCTGCTCATATTTTTAACCATAATACATTTACATTTAGAATCATTTATTGAGGGATAATACTGCTTCATGATTTGGTTTCCATATTATTGTTTATCATGTGTATTTACTTCAGCAATATAGCGCACTTCGAAATGTGTTATCGTGACAGTCCTAGTTTCAAATTTCTTAAAAATGTTACTAACATCAGTAAAAATCACTGAGGTAATGACTAACTGCACTGTCATTGAGCAAGACACTTCCAAGACACAGCACAGTGGCTGAGTGGCTGTCCTTCATGGTTCACGACAAGTAGGGTTCTGAATTCGACTCCAGTTTGCATGTTCTTCCTGTGCCTGTGTGGGTTTCCTCTGGGCATTCTGGTTTCCTCCATCAATCCAAAATACGCACAACAGATCAAATCCTCCAGCTAATTCTGGAGGATTTGACCTGTTGTGCATAGTTGATCTGCTCCTGATAGGTTGCCCAGGAAGCAATGAAGAATGGGTCAAATGCAGAACAAAAAAATATAATTAACCTTTACCTTGAGAGTTTGTTGTTGAATGATTATTATTGATTAGCTGATGCTGATTTTGTGATTGAGCAGGTTGTCAAACTGGTATAATCCCAATCAAAGTGTTTAAGTAGCCCCTTAATTTACCCTCATACAAGCAAAGTGAGCTCAGTCACATGGGAGTAGCACTGAGTAGAGCCGCTGCTCCTCCACATTGAGAGGAGCCAGCTGAGGTGGCTCGGGTATCTGTTCCAGGTGATTCCTCTCTGGGGAGGTATTCTGGGCATGTCCCACCAGGAGAAGGCCCCAAGGAAGACCCAGAACATGCTCGAGGGATTATGCCTCTCATCTTCGGGTGCTGCTGGATGAGCTGGAGGAAGTGTATAGGGTGGGAAGTCTGACAGTCCCTGCTTAGACCAGGTTGTGTGGGCACACAACCTGGTCCCGGAAGAAAATGGATTGATGGACAAGCAAAGTGAGTGTCTTGCCCAATGACACAACAACTCTCACATATTTCGATGAAGCTACCAGTCCATTAGCAAGGGCGCCTCTCCACAGATCTGGCATGTAACTTTGCCTTTCCTTTTCCCTTTTTATATTGGATCAAACCCCGTGGCACTAGACAGTTGTGAGAGGGGGATCCCATTCCTACATCACATTCTTGGTATTTATTTTTGCTTTTTTCTGGTCCTTTTTTGTGGGTCATCTGACTTTGTGCTGCAGTGACAGTAGCACGGCACGTTGATGGTATTGATTTTGTTTGGCTGTTGCTAGCTTAGCCGCTAGTTCCACTGGTTTCTCAAAGAAGTTCACCAAAGCCTGTTCTGTTAGCAACGAGGCTAATATTTGGGCAAAGCTAATGGTCCAGTCGTCATTCTCTGAAGTGTCTGTGGTGGTCACTTCCTGTTTGGGTTCCTGTGTGACCTTTGACCCCTGATGTCCCACTTCACCGATCTGCAGTACAAGGCTGGTTACTGTGGCGATGGCCTGAAACAGCTCGTTCTCCTCCAGGTCGCCGTGGAAAAGGCTGTAGAGCGTCTTACAGAATTGAATGAACTCACGCTGGAAAGAGAAAAGTGTGGAAAATTAGAGACAGAATAGAATACATACATCTGAATTTAAAAAGGGAGGGAGGATAGTATTATGCTTTTTACCATTGTAAACTAATCTTTTTACCATTCTAAACTAATCTTGGTCATTTTAGCTGCGCCAATATATACCTAAAAGTGCACACGAATCTTTCTAGTTAAGGATCCTCCACCTGCTTGTCTCTCTGAAGATGATTTTACTGCCTTAAATGTTTCACAACTGGCATTAGATTTGTTTATCTGCACAGAGATAAGGATCCAGCCAAAAAAACACCTGAAATAAATGAATGTTACAATGTGAAACATTACAGGTAAGGTATGTAGTTTATTTGGGCCATTGCAACTAAAATGGAACCATTTCTGTTTTTTCACAAAAACATTCAAATGTGAACAGGAACTGTGCACATTTTGATTCAGACCAAAATACCTGATTCATTAGTGGCAGAGGTTTATCGGCGTCCTTCTCCTTTTCTTTACCCAGATCCTTTAACATCTGTTTCAACTGCTCCTGGTATGACTTCCCCTCACCACACTCCTCTGTAACAGACTACAGTCACTCATTGACCAAAAAGACCATAGCAACACAGCTATTAGTAGCATGATGTTAACAGGTAAATGTTTTGCTAATTGAGTTTCACCTGCTTCAGGCCTGGTCACATACAGTGGTCTGTTGGACGAAAGCAGTGGGTTTTTCAAAAGAGAAGGGTCGTCCTCACTCTCTGTCAGAGCTGTGGGGAAATAAGTACATTTGTTGACAGTAGTAGTATTAGTAGAATGCAATATCAGTAGCAGCAACTCTAAGTAGTGCCAGTAGTAGTAGTGAGTAGTAGTAAAATAAATGGTAAGTGGCAGTAAATACCATTGGTAGTAGCCAGTAGTAGTAAATATGTACCTGGAGGGATGTGCAGGCGATACAGATGTCTGATTTTCTCATTCAATTCTCCACAGTACAATGTGTCTGAAAAAATATATATACAAAAAAATAAGCTTTCCTATGCACCCTGTAGTGCATAAGAAAGCTTAAACATCCTTCTTTAAAAAGGGGGTATTAACAGCTAATACATGTTTAGATCACAACATTACCTCCTTTTTTTTCAGTTTTTGACGCTCCCTTTACCCCTCTCCCTTTTCTCTCCATGCTAAGTCACTTCCCCTTCAGAGTGCTATCACACCATAAGCATGCATCCCATTAATGAAACACATCGCACATCGCAGGTTTGTGAAGTTGTAGTGTATTGTTTTGCATCATGCTTTTTAAGATCTATGGAAAATTGCTGTGCAGCTTTGAACAGAATCGTACAGCGAACCATAAGGGGGGTTCAATTAGTACCTGAGAGAGATCACTAGATTATCTTAAACATACATGGATGACATATAAAATATATTCAGGAATGTTGTTCATGATATAACATGGTAAAAAGCTCCAAAACATGATTTTGTATAATGCCCCCTCTTTAAGTTTAGCTTCCCTATAATATTTAACTTTTGCGATTTGCTACCTGCAACCATTCAAATTGTGCAAAAAAAAGTGCAAATAATTCAAATTTCGTACCCATTTCTTAGTAGTTTTTGTCCCACCTACCTAGCCATGTGGCAAAGTCCTTAAATGTCACCAGGCTGTCTGTGTCTTGGCTGAGCAGGGTAAAGGTTCGATTTCCCAGTGTGTCCGAGTGCTGCTCTGAGTTTCCGGGCCAGGGCACTAGGAGGCAGTAGAGACTTTTGAACTGCGCGCGGTCCAGACGGTACTGCCTCTCTGTGAAGGACCGCCCTGAGTCCGTCTGTCTCCATGACGTCGCCTCTGCCGCTGCCACCGAGCTGCTGTCTCCCCAGTACAGGCTGACAAGGTGCTCAGTCTGACAACAAATACACACTCATATTATCTACTTATTAATACTTTGCAGTGACATCCCACATGAAGTATTCTGCATGTATCGCTATGGTGGAATGTTCTGTGGTTACTATGTAGACACAATGCACACAAAAGCAAACTCTCTTGAGTTTTCAGATTTAAATCTTATAACATTTTTGAAAGAACTTAAACATATATATAAAAAGTACATTTTCAGGAGTCTGATTAATAGGAGCGTTCATGGTTCTGTTAAGATGTTTGACTTTTTTTTTATTAAACAATTTCAATTTCTGAAAGATATTTTTCATTATTATTTTAATGTAATGAAGTAAAAACATCTCTTGTCCCTGTAAAGATATATTGTAAAAGCAGCTTTGAGGGTCAAACTGAGACCGCTGTGTGCTGTCTGCATTTAATTATAAAGTGAAAACACTTTATCGTATATTTTATAGCATCATCCACAAACCAGGAAGTAAGGCTGGTGCGCTATTAGCATGCTAGTTGTTGTTAGGATTACAGTTCTTTCTTACTGTGAACGGTGTCACCTCTCCACAGATGTGACTGATAACTCTGCGTAATGATACCACCTTATAGTCTCTGTGGAGAAGTTTAATACCATACTGTGGAACATTCCAGGCTAGCCTATGAAATCTCCATGGAGAAAAGCAGATGGCGAACACTTCACCAGAAAAGTTACATACTGCTCCTAAATGGCTACATAAATTACCTTGAACAGGTCGTAGGCATTTGACAAATTCTCAGGAGACATGGACACTTCTGAAGACACTATCCTCATCTGAAACACAGAGACACAAATATAGTTTTAATACAGTTTAATACAGTACATTTCTGTGATATTGTATTTTCCTCACAGCGTTCTCTTTGGTGGTGTCCTCATGAGTCTGAAGTACCTGTATCCTGTGTAAACACCTCAGTCTCTCAATCTGTCGAATGGTCAAGTCCCCGAATTTCTTAGACCAAAACAGAATTTACACACATAAGACACAGAATTGCTGGGTTTCAGATGACATTAAAACATCCTATAAGTCAATGATTATCACAGATGGGAGGAGCTAAAATTAATATTGTTTAAATGCAGATTTATGTTGTACAGCAAGTTTTTGGGTCTAGTCATTAATAAAAAATGATCAGGTCCAACATTTGTGGATTTATCTTTTAGATATACTGTCTGGTCAAAAAAAAAAGTCGCCACCAAAAAAAAAAAAAAAAAAAAAAGGGTCACACACTGTAATATTTCATTGGACTGCCTTTAGCTTTGATTATGGCATGCATTCACTCTGGCATTGTTTTGATAAGCTTCTGCAATATTTATTTCCACCCAGTGTTGCATGAGTTTGTCACCAAGATTTATTCATGCATTCATGATGGTAAAGTCTGACTGCTGTGCAAAGCCTTCTCCAGCACATCCCAAAGATTCTCAATGGGGTTAAGACAGACATGGGCAAACTACGGCCCGGGGGCCACACACGGCCACTAATCTGGCCCGCCGAATGTGACAAAATTATATTAAAATAGGTAAGGGTAAACCTTGTTCAAAGTTTTTCTGCTGTGTTTATTTAACTGAAATTTAAGATGTGACTTATTAATTTAATTAATGTATTTGGAAAACAATTTCTACAATAAGCCTTGCATATTCATGCTTTGCTACATGTTACAGTTTACATATATATCTATATCCTGGCCTGGACCCATTTAGAACCCATTGTGGCACGTGTGTCAAAAAGTTTGCCCACCCCTGGGTTAAGGTCTGGACTCTGTCGAGGCCAATCCATGTATGAAAATGATGTCTCATGCTCCTGAACCACTCTTTCACTATTTGAGCTCGATGAATCCTGGCATTGTCATGTTGGAATATGCCTGTGCCATCAATGAAGAAAAAACCCATTGACGCAATAACCTGGTCATTCAGTATATTCAGGCAGTCAGCTGACCTCATTCTTTGGGCACAGACTGTTGCTGAACCTAGGCCTGACCAACTGCAGGAGGCTTGTACCTAGTTGTTTAGTTAAATCCAGGTGGTGACATTTTTTGGCCGGGCAGTGTATTTTGTATAAGAATAGCCTGTTATCAATAGGGAAATCTGGCTCTTGCCCCTATCTGGAAGTATGACAAGAACATTATAGAATCTGAAGACCACCATTATTCACAATTATAGGTGGGGGCTATATTGAGAAAAAAAAAAAAAAAGCTGTTTAAAAATGAAAATTAAACTTGCAGTGTTATCTTTGAAACAATGATAAAAGTAATATTTCTACACTTATGCATTTCATTTTACAGTATTTGTCAAATATTGGCATTGGTAGGTATTGTCAAGACAATACTTAAGCACATTTATGATAATATTGTCCCGGCATCATCATTGAGATAAAAAAAAAAAAAAAACAACAACAAGATATTCATTTGTCATTATCGCTCACCATTACTTTGTAGACTAAATTAAGGCCCTGTGCAAATTATATTAAAAACCAACATGTATTCTGACCTCGTAGGCTTCGTTGATGAGGACAGTGATGTTGGTGTTTTTTACAGGCGGAGGTTCGTTATTGTCCTCAGGAGCAGGATGGGGAGAAGGAGGGGCACAGGGAGATTCCTCTGTCCCAACCTGCTCCAGGAAACTACAGAAAAAACACACACAAAAATAACAGTCAGGTAAATATAAAGGGTAGATTAAACTAGAAAATAATGCAAGCAAAAAAATATCAATTAAATGGCTAGCTCAGATCTGTGGAGAGATGACCCTGCATGTAAGAATGCATGTTTTTCTAGGTATTATATTAGCAATAAAAACACCCAAATTCAATAAATGCAAGATAGAGGACTTAAATGCTACATGTCCATAGAGACACCCAGAAAAGTGTATCAGCGCATCTTTAAGTAGACAATAATTTTAGTACATAACATGATGTAATGTAATGGACTAGACCAGGACTAGATCAAACCAGCACTAAAGCATGCTTAGTAACATATGCAATATTCAAACAACCAAAACCTTTCTATACCCACTGTTAGGGCAGCACAATACACCACTAAAGTATTGATATTGCGATATTAACTGATGCAATAATTGATATTGCAAAAAATAATAAATTATCCTCAATATACCAATAACACCAAGGTTCTCCATGTTAAATAAATTATGATTTTACAAAATGAGCTTGGTTTCTGTAATTTGTTAAGTTTTTATTTTGACAGAGTTTCACTGTAAATTAAAGCATATATTCTTTTTGTTTTAAAATAACTGAAATTATTGAGGAAAAAGTGAATAAAATATCAAAATAATATCCATATTAGTCATATTGCAAAAACTGTCCAACATTGTACAGCTCTGTCCACTTTTATACCAGCTATTGTGTTACTGTATTTATATGCAAGTTTTACAGAATATGAGGTACCCGGTCAGAATCATCAGCGCTTGCCCATCGTCTGTGCTAGCGCAGAGTTGAGCCGTGTTAGCCTCCAGGACGGCTAGCCCGAGCTGAAAAATGGCTCTGATCCCACTGTAGAAGAAGCAGTCGACCACGCAGACCGCGCTGCTGAACGGTAACACGCTCAGGAAGAGGGTGAGGAACCAGGAGAGAGAGACAGACGAGAGGGAGGAGAGATTCGGAAAGTGATCCGCCAAATCAGGCAAACGCTCCCGAATCAGCTCCTCAAATACAGACTGGTCCACCTGTGCTCCTGTACAAAGCAAAATAGAAAAGTTAGGAAGAGTTCTTTGTCATATTTCTTCAAAAACATGTTACTTATTGGTGGTAATATTGGTACTGATGACTTTGGGGTATTTTTTTTTTTTATTATTTATTCATCCTTTATGGAAAAAATACTTGATAATTAGCAACTATCTTTTGTTCTCTGTAAT
>JAIEZT010000009.1:3571458-3645970 GCA_019594935.1 Periophthalmus modestus
TTTTGTTTGAGGCTCAAGTATTGCTTAAAACGGTATTGCTTAAACGGCTATATTAGGGAGCATTGACTATTGTAAGTTTTAAGCCATTTTAGAATGTTGTTACCTCCTCAAAAACATATCTGGAGCTGTGTTTTGTTTCATTCACAAATGTTCGAGTAATCCTTTAATAATCCTTTAGTAATCTGTCTACATCTCCAAAGCTCAAAATTCTCTGTTGCACCTTGATGTCATAAAGCAGTAGCTTTCAAACAGCTACCTTTTGTTTAGTAAAAATGGGCAATTCCAGGGATGAAATTATCCAAATGATTCTAGCGAAGGTATATGGAATTTAAAAATGCAATAGAGCACTTCCTGTATTACCACATGACATCACAAGGTGGACCAGAGTGTTTTCCATTTGAGAGAACTAAACCTAAATATGCAGGTGTTTTCTATTAAACGTGTGAATGAAACAAAATACAACTCCGGGTAGAATTTTGATGAGGAAACAACATTATAACATTGATCAAAAATGGCGTAATATGGGCCCCTTAAATGTAAATGGACTATAAACTTATCCCCAAAAAACAGGGATATTATTTTATTTACCAGTTATATGAGTATATAGTCAAGTATAGGGTGATTCATGGCATTTCTGTGTAACATTCACTAAAATATAATTAGTGTATGTACCTTGTTGCTGTTGTTTCCTGGTTGGTTTTGGTGAAATGCTGTCATTAAAGCTTCACTATTCACAGTGTTCCTCAGGACCTGCTCCTCAATCTCCTCCTCATCCGACAGACCGGTGTCGTAGTAAAACGTGTAGTATGGAGTGGGGGAGCTCTGGAGAGGAACAGAGATTTAAGATGGACATTTTGAAATGAAGTCACAGACACAATAACATCCATAATACCATGACCCAAATCTGTTCATTTATTGAGCTGATTAGTAAGCAATAGCAGCATTTAGTAGAAATTCTTTTTACTAATGTCTTACTAGAAGTGGCAGATGGTTTTACAACAACCATGAATTAATCTGAATAGCTATAATTTACCGTCTTTCTGTGTAAATATCTCATGTTACAAAATGAAAACCTGTAGCGTATATTCAAGTGTGGTTTTTATATATGTACAAAATGTATTTTCTTTTAAAATTTAGCTGGTGCGGCCTATATTCAGATGCGCCCAATAGTCCGAAATTTACGGTAATTGTTTTAGTAACTTTTTAAAAACTGTAAACCTTGGTTTAATAATTATCGTGATGACATCATTAGTCATTTTAGCATCGTCCAATCCCTAAATGTAGCTTTAGTTTAAGAATCCCAGATAAGTCAGCCCCCTCCTCACCACGCTCCTCTTGCTCTGCTTTTTGTCCCTGAACATGGACACTTTCCACTGCAGCGCTCGCAGCCGGAGATTGAGGGACTCCACCAGCTCCTCTCTCTCCTGTAGCTCGATGAACTGAAAGGCCTTTTTACTCCTCACACTTACGATCACAGGGTTCGGCAGGGCACTGGTGCTCTCTGCCTTCTCTATGGACAACACCTGCAAAAGAAAAAGAAAAAGAAAATACTATATAAACTATTGTTTGATAAATGAGAGGTGAACAGTTTTATATTGGATTCAGTCTTTACCAAGTGTACTTTTTCCTTGCAGTGGGTAAGTTTCTTAGGTTTTTGTGATACATAAACACTTAAGTTGAAGATTTGAAATTTGTTGTTATCATTTTGGAAGATGAGTGGCTTACATTGAGGATCAGTTGCATTCCATCGCAATCTAACAATTTTCATTCGTCTACTCCGTACATCCAGTCCAATCTGCTTTATTTATGTACAATATTTAATAAACTGAATGTTTCCAAAGTGCTGCATTCAGTATGTAAGACAAAAGTCTTGATAAAATTATTTCACATTTAAGTATAGATAATAAACTACCCTCACAGCATAAAATATCTTAGTTTTCACCCATACCTCCTGTAGGGGCAGTATGAGCGTGCAATGCCCCTCCTCTTTGCTGCTGAAGCACAGGTACTGGTCTGTGCAGTACAGTGTCCCGGCCGTGTGGCTCCGGGTGTGAGGAGTCCATGCAGAACATGAGGCCAGCTCCAAGAGGCGCTCTGAGCGGGGCAGACGAAACAGGGCCAGGACGTACTCTCGGAGAGCCTGCTCCTCCAGCACCCTGAGGAGAGGGGAGGGGGAAAGGTATAATTATGAGTATAGGTATAATATAGGTATAATTGATATGTTTGTGGAGGAACCACAGTAGAAATGGGCATTCTTTCTATAACTGCAACACTCAGCCCTTTGAACAAGCATTCTTGCCAAAGCTCATTCTGCTTGTGTTTGCTTTTAAGTTATAATCTATCACACCCATGGATCATTATGTTAATTTGCGCATTTTAAATTGTAATATTCATCAAAACGACTTAATAAAAGAAACAAGTCTGCTGACTTCTGAGTTCAAAAACTGCAGTGCCTAATGGGAGCTGACATCGCCGCAAACGACATCACAACGAAGAGCCATGTAGCTGTCGGCTCTAGCTGCAGATCACACTGGCGAGCAGTGAAATTTTTTCAAAATGGCTTCTCTGGCAAATCCAACATGTGTCATCGATTAAGAAAATAAAATAATAAAATTGAACAACGAAGTACAGAGCAGTGGACGTATGCAGGTGGCGGTATAAGTGGTGGTTTATCAGCAATATGGTGTCTTGAAAATAAGTGATTAAAATTTGTTCAAACATACACAAATTACTCTGAACATAACTTCAGGAGGGAAATGAGAAGACTATAACATGCCCCCCCACCCGCCACTCAAATTATAAATGGTAACTTTAATGTCTATTATGGAGACAGGAGGTTACAGGTCATATCTGCGGAGAAGTCAGCCCACTAGCAGTAGGAATGCATGTTCTTCAAGGTACTTTTGAGCAATAAAAATATGCCAATTAATCATAATTGGCATATTTTGCCAACATTCTTTGCCTGGAACATTCGAGGCAAAGTAAAAACAAAACAATATGGAGACGAGGAGATGTTAAAACCCCCCACTAGAAAAGTTACACAGTACATCATTACATAAAGAGAAGAGGGAGAACAGAAAGACTTCAGCCAGTTTGGCAAGCACACCGGACCTTCTTATTGCCAGAGTACCATGGTCTTATTTACATTAGCTTAACACATTCATCTGCACAGGGTGACCTTTTAGCTGTGTTTACTGTTGTAAAGCTTTCTTATGTCCTTAGTGACTCCCAGAGAAGCTGTAAATGATACATGTTTTTAAAGAGCACTTTTCCACCTTCAAAGCACTCAAAGCGCTTTGTGGATCAACCAATGATGTAGCAACCTTCAGATTAGTGGACAAACACTCTACCAACTGAGCTACTGTCGCCCTGTGTATGAATTTTACATATTGCTTCTCCTTGTATTGAGACTCTAAAGTACATAGTGTTCACGTACTGTAGGTAAAGTTGACATTTGCAGAGATCCTTCCTGTCATTTATTTTACAGGAGTTACTCATCACATACAAATGGCTTAGACTGTGAGTTCTCTCTTGTTATTTAATAGGTGCTATATTGCACAAAATGTTCTTTTGTGGGCCTTCAGCCAGGTTATTATGTTGTCATCTCCTCAAAAACATACCTGGAGTTGTATTTTGTTTCATTCACATGTTCGAGTAACCCTTTATTATCAGTCTCCAAAACTCAATGTGCTCTGTTCCACCTTGTAATAACAATTATAATGTAATTGTAATGAAATATGTATTTAATGTGTGCTCACCTGCCCAGGGACTGCAAATGGAAAATAGCAGTAGCTAAATCTGGTACAAATCATCTTTCCTTTTGTAAGATTAATGAGTCCCTGACAATAAAGAATAAAGAAAAGTAGTTTTCAAGTTAACAGCTACCTTTTACTTTTAGTTCAGTAGCGATTGGCAATTCCAGGTCTGAAATTATACAAATGATTCTAGTGAAGGTGAATGGAGTTTAAAAACACAGTGGAGCACTTCCTGTATTACCACATGACATCACAAGGTGAAACACAGTGTTTTCTGTTTGAGAGAAGAACACAGCCTAAATATGCAGGGTATTTGTGTTAAGCATGTGTGAACAAATAAATGGGAAAAAAAACAACTGCCCAATAAAACAAGATACAAGGTCATTTTGGAACTTACCTGAACAAATTTTGTGGAAACTTTTGGCTCGGGATCGCACCGACATATTGCACAGTTATCAATGACACAACATAATTTCTTTTAAAATGGGAACTTCATTTGTTTCTTAAAATCCTATTGTATTTCCTACTAAGTATCTTCTCATCCTTTTATAGAAAATATCCAAAATTATCAAGAAAATTATTGTTTAATGTGGGGATCATAACGTTACCAGTACATCACTGTTCTTTAGAAATTGTGTTATAGTGTACTGATAATCAAGGCAATGTGAATGAATGAAAATGTATGATATTATTGTTGTTGTTGTTATTATTGTTGGTCCTGATGTCAAAAATAATGAATCATTGTAGCTGAAATGATTCTGCTGATGGTAAATGTAACACTAAAGACTGGCAGTGTGACATGCCATATGACTGTTTTCACACTTGCACAATCACTGCATAAAAACAGTTTCTAAACTGGTACTAAATACGGAACTAAATCTGGACTAGAACAGAACTAAACCAGGACAAGACCAAGTCTACATTAAGACTCAAATTTGACTGAACCAAACAAGTGGGAACCCTAACTTCTTGTTGCTGTTGATGTAATTGTTAAAAGCCCCATATTACACCATTTCTGATCTATGTTATAATGTTGTTTCCTCATCAAAATATACCTGGAGTTTTGAATTTCATTCACATATGTTTAATGCACAAACCCTGCATATTTCATCTGAGTTCTTGTTTCAAGCAGAAAACACCACGGTTCCACCTTGTGATGTCATGCGGTGATACAGGAAGTGCTCCACTGTGTTTTTTATACTCCATACACCTTCACTAGAATCATTTGGATAATTTCAGCCCTGGAATAGCAAATCTCTATTGAATTAAAAAAATAAAAATAGTTGTTAACTTGAAAACTATTGCTTCATGACATCACAAGGTGGAACAAAGCATTTTGAGCTTTGGAGATGTAGACAGACGAATAATAAACAGTTACTGAAGCATGTGTGAATAAACAAAACACAATTCCAGGTATGTTTTTGATGATTTAATAGCATTTCTATTGCTATTATAACATGGCTTAAAGCTCACAGGAGTCCATTTTGCGTAATATAGGACCTTCAAAGCACAAAAGTAGTGTGTATTAGTGCATATGAGTAGATTTCTCCTTTACCTCTTGTTTATGTGCCCGGGCTGCAGCAGCTTTCTGTCCAGCTCCAGCCCCTCGCTATCGAGCAACCTGCGGAGGGCAATGTCACACATTTGAGCGATGGCCCCGAACGCCTCGTCTCTGTTCAGGAACATGGAGAACTCTCTGATCTTCTGTCGTGTCACCAGTCGAACCGCGTCGTGCATCAGACCAGAGGAGACCCGCTCCAGGCGAACCACCTCAGCCCATGGGATCACAAACTTCACTACACAGGGGACAGAGAGGAGAGCAAGGTTCAATGTTATCTACGTCAGTTATACCTTAGGTTATTATTAGGATACACATTAGCTGAGCTTAATATTCAGTTAGTTATTGTACATCAATAAATGGTATTTCTATTCAATTTACTAAAGTAAGAACGGTATTGTTCTTGAACAAACAGTGCATTCCCCTGGTGTAAAATGGGTTTTATTATCTAAGACACTTCAGCTCGTTGAATAATAATTTAACTGCTTATGTTCTTTGTGTGTTTCTGTAGAGCTGTAAAGCTTTTTGAGGTGACAGTTATAATTGCATGAATGTAGCAGGTCTGAGGATCAATCCTTCAGTTAAATGACTAAATGGTTTAATAGTGAGACACTCTTATAGCTGTATTTGTCTTAATAATTGTATTAACAAACCCTCCCAGTAAAGTACATACCTTCCTTCCCAAGCAAAAATGAGTAGAAGGACACATGGTTGATGCTGAGGTAGAGGAGCCCCTGTCGGGGCACATGGCCCTTCCAGCAGCAGCAGGAGAAGTATGTCACCAGTTTCTCTGAGGACGGGAGCCCAAAGTGCAGCTCAAACTTCTGCAGAGCCTCCCTGAAGCGTTCAGGGTCGCCCTCTAGAGCCACCTGACGCCCGCGTACCTCCTCAGCTATCAGACCCTGCAGGGGACAGGAGATATATACAATGTGAGTGAACTTTCTGAATTTAACCGAAGAGAGAATTATAGTAACAGCTTGAGTTATTTGGGACTTAATATTTTCATATTCTTGCTGACAGGTGAATTGAGTTCTACTGATTTCAAATCTACAATAGTTCCTGTCAATATCTTTTGAAAGGAGGAGGAACTCTTAGGTGAGTTTTCTATATGACAACAATATAGTTTTTAGCTGGTTTCTAATGCTTGGTACCATGTGAGCAAGTACTGATAAAAAAAATTTGTCCAAAAATATATGCTTACTGATCCGCTCCAAAAATTGCGCAAATCAGCTTCCAGTTTAACATTAGTTATATATATTTTTGTAATAATGTCACTATTATTGAATGACAATTTTTTTGTACCTTGACTTTTCCTTTGACGAAGCTGGCGAGGTCGTCCTTGTTCTCAAACACAGAGAGAGAGTGGAGCAGGTTTCGGGTGAGCCAGTCCCAGTGTCTGTTCACCTCCTCGATGGCTGCTCCTGGTCACCACAAAAACACACACGTGAGGAATTTCACACATATGACAGACTACAAATGTTACCAACTGCCTGATAAAAGGAAGCTGAAGCTCCCGGTCATGTAAAACAAAGGCTATAACCACACTTATTATCTCAACCCACAAAAAAAAAACAACAACCCTAAATTGCCTTTTGTCACATTCCGTCTAGTGTCTAAATCTCATTTTTAGATGATAGGTAATGGGTTCAGCTTTGAAAAGGGAATTGTCAAGACTCAAGAAATGCTCAAACTGCTCAAACAGGGCAGGGTTTGAAATCTGTTATTCCTCTGTGCAGAGCTTGTTCCCAGTTATAATGAGAGTAGATCAGACAGAGGTCAAAAGTAAGAGTCTCTGTTTCACAAAGAGCCGGACGTTGGTTTGTACTCCAAAACAACTGCAGTTTTAATTGGGGCTTTTAGAGAAAATCATCTGTAAGAGTGAAAGTGTAGAAAACAACATTAGTATCGTAGATTTATTGAAGCCTTCTCACCACTGGCTATGACCCAGCTGATCTGAGAGCCAGGGATCTGCAGCAGGATCCTGAACGGAGCCACCCTGGCATTAGAGTCCAGCACTGTGTCCAAGGCTCCAACCAGCAGACCTGCAAATACAACAGGATCTAGTTTATTAATATTTGTTTTGTTTTTTTTACTATTGTTTTATGCTGCACTATTGATTATTTAGCCCAGTTAACTTCAGTGTTGATGCATCAATATCCATGTCAAAGTTTAAAGAGTATTGAGCTCGGGATCGAAAGTCCAAAATTAACATTATGGACAAGATGTGTATCTATAGAGATGCATAATCAAAAACCCTATAAGTAAACATTTCTCACTGTATAATGTCACAAAATGTTTGAATCAACACTGGGATTAGAATTAAATAAAAAAAAAAACAACCTGAAAACTACATGAGATATGACAAATGACAACACAATCCTGATCTGTATTATTTTCTTCAATATCTCAAAAAACATAGACCTGAAGTAAACATATCCCAACAAAATCTTGATTTACTCACTGTTACAGGGGGAAAATGTGCATGACATATTTTTTTTTTCCTGCCAAGACAATTATCTAATTAAAAAGCAGAATGTCTAACTGTGGGTTGCAAGATCGTATAACTAAAACCAGTTTGCAACCGTAAGCCCAAACAGCTATTGCTTTTAAGTCAAAGCACAATGGGACAAAGTTAGAAACACTTACATCCAAAAACCTGTCTGATCATGTTACAGCCAACCGGAGGGACATTTGTGAAGGCATCATTCAGACACTGACACAAAAGTCAAATAGACAAAACAAGTTCACTGTCTGGCTCACTGGTACGAGTCACAACTAGGAGGGAGGAGGGTGGATAAGGGTTCTGTTATTATTTGGTCTACGAGAGGAGACATTACCTACATGAAAGTTAGTTAAGTATTTTACTAGAAATTGTTTTATAATGTATACCTCCTCAAAAACCTGGAGTTATGTTTTGTTTCATTCACACATATTTGAGTAACTCTTTATTAGTCTGTCTACATCCCTAAAGCTCAAAATGCTCTGTTCCACCTTGTGATGTCATGTAGTGGTGGTTTTAAGGTTAACATACCTACTTTTACCTTTTGTTTAGTAGGGATTGGAAATTCCAGGGCTGAAATTATCCAAATGATTCTAGTGAAGGTGTGTGGAGTTTAAAAACACAGTATGTATTACTGCATGACATCACAGGTGGTGTTTGAGAGAAAAAGTCAAGCTAAATATGCAGAATCTGTGTGTTAAACATGTGAGAAATGAAACAAAACACAACTCCACGTATGTTTTTTTAAGAGAAGAGCTACAACCTAGATAAGAAAATAGTGTAATATGGGCCCTTTATGGCCTATAATTATTTAATTTTAATAGTATTTATCATATGGAAAATTATCAGTGATGAGCTATGTAAATTGTGATCAATATATCAATGTAACATTGCTTACTTTCTTACAAAGGTGTAAAACGTTCTGTTTTCCATGCAGCAGTGGCCATATATCACCCCCACTCTGGGGTATAGATGCAATCACATTGTTCGATTTCCTGATTCAATCACATTGTTTGACTGTGCTTTAAATGTCTTATGTATAGAATGTTAACTCCCACTCTTCGAGTAATATAAAACATTGGTGCAAGCTCACCTTCTTGAAATTCTGTTAGACTCTGTTAGACCCTGGTACAATCTCACCCTGTACAGCCTTTAACCCGACTGTATTGCTGTAACCTCCAATACAGATCTACAGAACGATCCCTGTGCCTCGGTGCCTGTTCTTCATGCAACAGAATAGAAACCGACAGATCAAAATACATCCAATTTTAGCTCTAATCAAGATCCAGTCATCTCTCATTGTCAGTGGCCAGCTTGGGTCTTCTTGATAGAGAGGTCTATAGCCAATTCTCTATCAGTAAAAAAAGCATGTGGTACAGAGTTGAAACTTGGGATAAATATTTTTGACTGTTTCTTGTTTTAAATGTCTCTGACTTAGAGTATGTTATGTTTATGAATTATTATTAAATATTAGGCAAAATTACCTCTTGTGATTTTAAGCCATGTTATAATGTACTGTAACATGATAATACTGTACATCTCCAAAGCTCAAAATGCTCTGGTCCACCTTGTGATGTCATGAAGTGGTAGTCTTCAAGTTAACAGCTCCTTTTACATTTAGTTCAGAAGAGATTGGCAATTCCAGGTCTGAAATCATCCAAATCATTCTAATGAAGGTGTCTGGAGTTTAAAAAGATAGGAGCACTTCTTGTATTACCACATGACATCACAAGGTGGAACAGAGTGTTTTTTCTGTTTGAAATAAATATGCATTTAAATATGCAGGGTTTGTGTGTTAAACATATGTGAATGAAACAAAACACAACTCCAGATGTGTTTCTGATGAGGAAACAACATTATAACAAAGATCAGAGAATAATGTAATATGGGCAAAAGATTTTTATTTTTTTTAATAATAATCAAATCAAATCTTTTTTTCATTAAGCCTGTATAAGGGGCCTATGATCTTAAAACAATATTTAACACTACTGCACAGCCTTCTAAGCTGCTTCACAAAGTTGGAGCTAGCAAAGCATGACCCATTTATAGCACAACACTTACAACCAGCACTTTCCTAAAATCTATTTACAAATATTACACAATTACTGAATTTTCCAGGTAAATAACGTAACAATCTGATAGTTTGTGTTTAGTGCTCATAGTTGACACCTTTTGTTGTTCTTGTTCCTGTTTATGTGTTGTTAATGTTACTGCTGTTGTATGTGACACCTGGTTGCTATGTCGACAAGTTGATGTTAAGGTCCTATTCGTTGGTTAGTGGTCTGTTTTGGAGACTGGCTCCAGTGAGTTGAGACTGCGGTTGTGCAGTACTACTTTTATGTTCCGCCATTGTTTTTTATATACAGGTGCTCACAACAAATCTTGGCGATCATTTTTGTAAATATAAATCAGTTCTAGATCATTTTACCTGGTTAAAAACAGGATAAATAAAAAATATATATAATTACCTCTTAGCACTTTTTAGCATAATGTATTGGCTTCTGTTCAAGGTTTAATCCCTTGTACATCTTGATGATATATTGGGGAAGAATAACAGTAATACTGGCTAGTGCCCCTAAAATGGTAGGTCATTTTTAGTAAAAAGATGTATAGAATGCATTACAAATTAAGGAATTGGTTTGATTCTTTGGAGGTATTAGCACATTTTCATGATGAGTTTTTACCCCATGAATACCCTAATGCTAAAGAAATGTAACACTGGCTTGTGACCCTTAGGTGCCAGGTTGCTTTTGTTTTTTTCAATTTAGTATATTAAGTGTATAAATGCATTACAACCATTACAACAAATTACTGCTTAACTCACGTCCATGCTTGCTATTGCTTTAACCACTACTATTCCTGCAGCACATCGCAATATTGATACTCAGACAAATCAGTATTGAGTATTTTCCTTAGTATTGAAACAGCACAACGCATAAATCCTTTATATTTATAACATAATTAGGATAACTCAAAATTAAACCAAGCTAAACCAAAACTATAGTGACAAAAAGTTACCGAAACATGATCTAAATTCAATGTCAACTTATCATATGATCCGATCTCCAGTCTCTTATATAACCCACGCACTTCCCACGTGCCCCAGTGAACTGTACTCAACCTCAACTGTGTGATAAAAAGTCTGACACAGAAACTGGACTTGGGCCAAGGGTTTAGACTTCGTAAAGTCCAATTGGAGTGGAACAGCTTGGGGCTAAAGTGCCTCCAACCTGGCAACGTGAACACAAATATGTGTCAGCAAAAACAAGGAGAGAGTCCGAGCTGAAAGAGAGAGAGAGATAAACAGTCTGTAGAAGTCAATTTTTCACTGGATGGTGGAAGAGTACAGGGATCCTTCATAGTCACATAGACAGTTGACATTTACAGACAAATAATAGGAGCTGTGTTGCAGTAGTACCATATAAAGTTTGTGCTTTCTACTGGAGTTTAATGAGCTCAGAGTTTTATAGAGCTGTCTGGGTACTGTTCATTCTTATAAGGTTACAAGTTTTTGATACAAACATGTTTCAGTATCAGTCCTTTTTGACTGTTTGAAAACGCAAAGGGTACCTGGCTCTTGGGTTTTATAATTCCTATATTACACAAAATGTATTCTTGTGAGCTTCTGTTACCTCCTCAAAAACATACCTGGAGTTGTGCTTTGTTTCATTCACACATATCGGAGTAATCCTTTATTACTAGCCTGTCTGCATCTCCAAAGCTCAAAATACTCTGTGTAGTGTATATAGTTTAAAAACATGACGCGACACTTCCTGCACACCACATGACATCACAAGGTGGAACAGAGTGTTTTCTATTTGAGAGAAGAACACAGCCTAAATATGCAGGAAAACTGTTGAGGAGTTTGAGGAATTTTGAGAAATTTGGGGCGGTGTTGCTTAGCAGTTACTTAACATTAGTGCCAGAGTATGGTATTGTAGTTTGAACTAATATGGAGAGTTTTTTAAAGCTGAATTCCCCAACTTTTTCTCTTAAATTGAACTTTGTGACAAAAACCAGACTGCAACACATCATTTTACATCTAATTCTAAAACATTGTATACATTGCAAGCTGATTGGTTGATGGATGGTTGTGCATTGGTGGTCTTCCCTGCTTCACATTTCCCTCAGAAAAACAAAAAAAACTTTTCTAAAGCTGCACAAGTAGCTAACAAATCCAAGGATCTAATAGTGAAATGCCAAAGGGTTTGTGAGAGCCAAGAACGCATTAAATCCAATATGTTTTGAAACTCAGGAACCAGTTTTACTTTAAACAGAGGACAAAAGAGACTATGCTGAAGAATGAACAAATATTCCATAAAAGTGAACTGTGCGGAGACAGATGTTTGTGCCCTGCCCTGCTCAGAAATCTGAAGATGTCCTGACCTCCTCTTCTTCATCAACACAGCACTTGGCCAGATGTGTTATATTATGCAAAATAGACTCCTGTTACTTCCTCAAAAACATACCTAGAGTTGTGTTCTATTTCATTCACACATTTGGCATTATTAATATGCTGTTTCCCCTTGTGATGTGATGAGCCCATAGTTTAAGTTAACCGCCCCTTTTACCTTTTGTTTAGTAGAGATCGGAAACTCCAGGGCTGAATTTATACAAATGACTCTAGTGAAGGTGTATGGAGTTTAAAAACACAGTGAAGCACTTCCTGTTTTACCGCGTGACATCACAAGTTGCAACAGAGTGTTTTCTGTTTGAGAGAAGTACTGAATATGCAGGGTTTGGGTGTTACATAACATATGTGAATGAAACAAAACATAACTCCAGGTGTGCCGTCGATGAAGAAACAGGACTACAACAGACTAGAAAACAGCGTAACACGGACACTTTTCTTGTGTTATTTGTTAATATTCAACATACGTGTGACAGACATGACCTTTCACCTGTGCTGCCATGGAAACGGTAAGTAAACGAAGTGAAAGCAACCAGGAAGTTCCCGCTTAAACATTTATAAGAAGTGTTTTTAGAGCTTGGGTTTTCCATGTAACAGGAAGGTTAAAGGTGATCTGCATAACTTTGCTGTTCGCTTTCTTGTCTCCATGGAGATGCTATAGCTTTGTCTTTTCCACAGTATGGCATTAAACGTATCTATTTAGCATTTATTTAATTATAGATGTTTTGATTGCTCAAAAGCTGAGTGGATAATGTTTCCACAGATCAGTCCTGTCATTTGGCCTAGTCGTGCCACCTCTTTGTCTCACTAGAAATAAAGTTAAATGCCATACTAGGGAACATTCTAGGCAAGTAATAACCACTAAAAAGTTGCACAGTCGAACTTTAATTTTGCTGAGTTTTTATTGGGTTTTTAAGAGCTCATGCTACGATTTTACAAATTTGTTTCATTTGTAGCAAAAGTGTCAAAATAGTGCTTCATCAGTGTGTACTTTCTCCTTCTACTCAAACATACTGTGATAACTTGAAGATAACTTTCGCACTTTGCTGGAGTATAGACTGAATTACATCTAAAATAGTCACCAATCACAATTATTGATTAACCGCATGATCTTGACATCCAGTTAGTTTAGGAACAGTGTAATGTAGCAGTGTTATTGTCATAAGTTGATTCAGAAACTCAGAGCGGAAACAGGACGGAGGAAGCGGCTCCGGCGATCCTCTTTAGAACAATGAAAGACAGCAGCTGCTACGAGCCTGTGGTCACTGTACGGAAATAACTACGAGACATGTGGGAAGAGATTTCATGTAAATAGGAAATATATTAGGAGTTTGAATCTGAGTTTAAAGGCTAGTTCTGCATTTGGGTCGGAAGGGTGTAGGGAACAGGCCATATATTAAAATGCAGTCTTTGCAATATTTTGTGTAAAGGAAAATGTCGAAATTGTTGTTTTGATGACTTGCAAAATGACAATATAGTGTAGGGTGTATATAGGCCTGATACGATACGATACTATATCAATTTATCGTTCAATACATGAAAGATGGGATAATAATGTTTGGGGGTCAATATTTATCACAAGTACTTTTTCTTCATACTTGTGGGAAAATTGTGGTTATTTTTCAATAACATTTGCGCTGTAGGCAGAATTATCATCAACTATGACTCATTATAGATACAATGTAACTCCCAAAGTGCTGCGTTCTGTTATTTATTTATTGCAGCTCAGTTTTGGTTTCAATATTATTGTATCGTCTGCATTTACTTCAACCAGTGTTTCCCATAGGTTTATTTATTTATTTATTTGGCTGGGTTAGTGCATGTTAATGAAGAGACATGATTCAACATGAAAGTAAACACACCGGATTATAGCCAAAGGAAAATTTGAATAATTCAATTTCATTCAATTTGTGGAGAATAAAAGGTGATTTTCTGCCTATATTTTACCTTTTAAAACAGACATTTTGGCCAGTGTAGTCTCTTTTTAAGTTTATGATACGACAAGGAGCAACCAAGTCTAATTTTGTTATGCCAATATATAGTCGAGTTTATTTTAGATTATGGGAGGCAATTTGACTATGAGGGGCCACCATAGTCTCCTGTATTAATGGGAAACAGCTTCAGGAGTATATATCACTTCAAAATGTATTATCATGACTGAAACGTACACCAAAAAACAACAAAAAGCGTAAATTACTGTACTATTTTTCCAGTCAATGATATAAGGGTGTATTTCTGCATTTTGTGTCTAATTTTATGGTTCCTATAATTTAATCTCAAACAAGACGTTTACAGGAACATTTTAGCATAGATTTCAGATCGACAATAATGAAACTTCTAGCATTTATTCAATTACATTTGTTTTTATTGCTCAAAAAACATGCATTCTGACTGTGAACTGTGAGTCTCCATGCTTACTGTGGAACATTCCAGGCAAAGTATTAACATCTCCATGGAGACAAGCTAGCGAACTCTCCACCAAGTCATACAGTGTACGTCTGAAATGTGAAAGGCCTTTTGTTTCTAAATTTCTTGTTTTTAGTTTACTTTTATTTACTGTGACCACATGAAAAAATGATTTTCCAAATAATATCGACGTTCCTAATCCAGCAAAGAGTCTGTTGTGTTAGAAAGTATTGGTGAAAATGATTATAAAATTTCAGTACAATTAGATCATTCTTGTAAAGTGAAGTCATGAGAGTTTTGACTTCCTGATTATAATCATGTGACATTTATGGTCCCAGGCGACTTTCCCCAGGTCCTGGCAGCATGACAAACTCTTTACTAAACACGGCACTAAAATTGGCTTTGAATTTCTGCTAGACTAATTGATACTTTACAGTGAAATCACACTGGGGGTGTTGTGCATGTGTGTGTATGGCAGAATGTTCATCAGTTACCATGGTGACACAATGCAGGCATTAGCAAACACAGCTCAAAATGTTTTTAGATCGTCTGAAACCTCAAGAAAAATACAAAATGGATTTAAACAGCACATTTTCAGGAGCCTGTGATTAATTAAAGTGTTCACAGTTCTGTTTAGGTGTTTGATTTTTTGAGGTGTTTGAACAAAAAGGTGCAAGGGACTAACTGAAAAATGATTGGCTAATGCTAGAAAGCTTGTGACTGTAACATTATTTGAGAGGGACGTGTTTAACAGTAAAAAATAAGCTGAGCTGTTGTTATTCCAACTAAGTCAGTTCTTTCTGGTGAGATTGTGATAAAATAAATTTCAGGTTAAAGTCTAACAAAGCCTCAGACAGAGCAGAGCCTACAGTTAACATCACACCTCCAGGAATGTTAATGACATCAGCTACAAAGTATCAATACTATCATCTCATACATTTCAGAAAATGTTTGTAGAAACAATTTTCCTGGCACAGTGAAACTAACATTCCTGTAAGTACTGTAATATACAAGGAAATGGAGGTATGGCCAGGTATTAGGATTAGTAGGATTTATAAAGAGGAAAATATATAACCATTCCTTTTCTTTATTATTAATGAGACCTTTTTGTTACATGTGATAGGCCTGATGCATAAAGATGAATTAGCCTATATTAAAAATATTAGGCTGTCATCCAAATGTTGAAAACATTTCTTGTTGCACAGTAGTAAACTTAACCATAAACAATTCCTAAGGTAAAAGTTATTTCCATAGTTTTGCATCCAGTGAACATACATACTAGGCTATATATACACATGTACTAGAGTTGCTCTGCCTGCAGGTGTTCAGTTTAGTCATTCTTCTGAGTCAGATTTTGACTAAACAAATAGTAACAGATGTTCATAAGTGTGTGTGGTATGAGCGAGGATCAAGCTGATTTCTTTTTGCACAGTAGTAAAGTTAAAGTAAATAAGGAACAAAACGTGAACAAGGCCTTGGGTTAAAGTTATTTCCATGGTTTTGCATCTGATTAACAGATATACAAGGGTACATATAAACATCTACTAAAGTGGACCTGGATCAATCATTTAGAAACAATTTATAATCAGAAAAAAATGATGATAGACAGAGATAAAACAAACCTGCATAAACAAACAGCTATGCCACTTGCAATACTTTAATATCTTGCCAAGCATTATTTAGAAAGTTAGCCACAACTCAACACCTGCAAAGTTTATTTATTTCAAAACTTTAGCTTTTTTTTTTTTTTTAATTAAATTATTCAACTTTAATTGTTTTTGCAAATCCACCTGCAGCCTCTGGATCTTAGTTCTTATCCAGTTCCCTGACAGGCGTTTTTCTTTGCTAGCTTTCTTCTTTCACACCTTGTTGTCTTAAAAATAACAGTATTTTTACCTGTAATCTTGCCTGTGGACTCCCCATGCCCTCTCCTTCTTTGCAGTAAAAAATAGTCATTGCTCCTCTCTGTAATCCAAAGTTTGAGTGCGTTTTTCAACAAAACTTCCTCCGGGTTTAGCCACATTTTTCCCACAACGAGCAGCAGTCAATCAGGCGGGCAGGAGGCAGGGAGGCTCCGGGAAAGCCCTCCACTCTCCCGGGGCTCTCTGCAAGGTGTGATCCGCCTCAGAGCGCCTGTCCTCCGGGTAGAGGAGAGGACAGAGTCGGTCTACGCGCACGGGGCTGGGCTTTTGTCCATGGTTGGTGGGACAGATGCGGAGCTCGCTCACACTTCCTCGCTCAGTCTCATGGTCGATGTACAACAGCTGTACACATGAGACACAGATCCTGTGTGGAGCAGGAGTCTCACTCTGTTTTTGTACAAGATGTTCAAAACTAATTATGGATAAAACTTATGTATGTTTTATGTAAACGAATTAAATGTAATCACAATTCCAATAGAATACATATAGCAATACAATGAATAAAGTCAGGTACAGAAATTATTTTCAGATGACAGGGTGCCTACTACAGCTTCTACAGACAGATACTACAGACTACTACAGAGAACATTTAACATGTGATTGTTATTTTTATGTTTTATTGTAGTAAACATTACAAAAGCATCACATCAAATGCAAAACTCTTGAAATATTGTATAATGGTTATAAGTATCGTGCTGGCTATTTTTAAAGATGCAGACTAATTAATTATATAATGGGAATATAAGTGATATGAATGAAATATAAACAATAAAATAAATTACTACAAATATTAAAGTAAACTGCATGGTTAATTAGTATACCATAATGTGTTTAAAATCACATTAATAGACTATTCACAAACCATTAACCAAATAATATTTTGGCTGTAATAATTATAATAATTAGCTAGTATTTAGTCTCCCAAAATATCTATTTTTTTTTTTTTTTTTTTTAGATAAAGTAAAAAGAATAATTCAGTACTTCAAATCTGAACAGAGTGAGTGCTCTGTCTTCAACCTGGTTCCGCATTTCTCTCACTTTCTCCGTCACTTCCTCCTCACGAGCCGTGCGCCTCCTGCAGGTGTTTAGTTTATTCATTTTTCACATTTCAATACATCCATTTTTTCTCGCTAATCCGGGGCCGGGTCGCGGGGGTAGCAGTCTAAACAGGGACTCCCAAACTTTCCTCACCCCAGACACTTCCTCCAGCTCCTCCAGTTGGAGCCCAATGTGTTCCCAGACCAGCTGAGACATTTTTTACTAGATTTTAACGAAATAAATAGAAACATGCTCATAAATGTGTGTGGCATGCTCGATGCATGTCCAATTTAGTTTATTTCACATTTTATAAACATGGATAAGCAGTTTCTTTAAACTAATACTATAAAGTAAAACATACGATAATAAAATATATATGACAGCAGGTTCCCAACAGGAAAATATTTAACAATGAGCTAAAGATAAACAGGTTACGGGGCCTATAATGTTTATAACGGAAAAAAAAGTTCTCATAAGACAATTTATATTGTGTCCTTAGGCGATTGCCTTATTTGAAGACTGAAGCTGTTGTTTTTGTGGAGCTATTTTTGTGTCATTATTATGTGAAAAATAAAGCAGTCTTTTGGCCAAATGTGTTCTTAGACTGAACTGAAAAGACACCTGTGTGAGTAGTCAGTACTCACAAAATGAACACCTTTTCCTCTCTTGTGTGAACTGTGTTGTTATTCAAGAGGGACTAGTGATTTTACAGGTTGAGTCAGTTCTTGTAGGTGAAGGTCTGTCTGTTAAATGATTACTAATACAAAAGTGTTCTGAGATTAGACCTCAGAACATGTTGGTTTTGGTTTTTTTTTCCACACATTGAACAGCTGTAGGTCGCTTTCCTGTGTGAAGTCTCACTGCAGCTGTGCTCTGTTCTCTGATCTGGTGGTTGTGGTCTTCATGATCCTCTGTCTCGATCTGTGCATCTGAACACTCAATAGTTCTCAGCCGCCATCATCATCATCATCAGGAGAATAAATAAATAAATAATAGGTTGATGCCCTCTCAACAGATATAACCTGCAAATTGGCCTAGTGGCGACATCTAGTTGTCTTCCTGGAGATACATTTTAATGCCATACTGTGGAAGATTCCAGGCAAACCAAGAATATTGCCAAAGAGACAGACACGCAGGTGACGGAGAAGAAAAGTTACACAGTGCCCCATAACCAGCCGCGCTAATCTCTTCATTAGCCAAAATTCTCAGATTTTTATTGTTTTTAGCTTTAGCCTAGAGAGCTAACCATCCATACACTACTTTTCCTCATTTGACTTCTGGTGTTGTCTGTCTCTAACGCAACTTACGCCAAAGGTGAAATCTGGGTAAACTACACAATGAACA
Source organism: Periophthalmus modestus (assembly GCA_019594935.1). Classification (NCBI taxonomy): domain Eukaryota; kingdom Metazoa; phylum Chordata; class Actinopteri; order Gobiiformes; family Gobiidae; genus Periophthalmus; species Periophthalmus modestus. The sequence goes on from JAIEZT010000009.1 coordinate 3,590,393, forward strand.
TGTATATTTTAACAACAATTCACCAAACATTTAATGAAATACGAATAATAGCACTGTTCATCGTAACGCAAAACTTTATCTCTGTTGAGTAAGTTTTACCACCTGTTTCTGTGCCAAAAATGGAATGTGCGCTCTCACTCCTTTTATGGTCATTCTGAGAGTCAAGCGGAAACTAGTGTTGCATTTATTATTGTTCCCCTAAGTATCGATCTTCTCTGGGGTTCAATATTGTGCGCAAATAAAGGGCGTAAAATCATAGTAAAAATAGAATCTATGTTTTGAGCCATATATAGAACAAAAATATTATTTATTTTTGTAGTTTCTATGTGTATTTTCAGTTTTCGCGTATTGTGCTTTCTTTGTTTCCAGTCGGACCTTGTTACAGTACGGTCCTTCTGTTTCCGGGTCTGGAGTAGAGTAGCGGTGTGATTTCAGAGGAGTATATTTTCCAACAAAATGCAGGTTTGTGAAGCTTAAATAATGATCTACCACCCTTAAACTATAAATATCATACCACAAAAGTAATTTATGTAAACTTCACGGCGCAACAGTCCCGTGTCTTTTATTAAATGGGGTTTGAAAGATGGGCGTAGCAATCCGAATGTTACAGCAATAGGTTTGGTGACTCAATTGCCTGTTTGTCCATTTTTTGCTGCGTATTGTCTTGTTAATTTTACTCTCAAAATATATTCCATTTATGTATTTAGTTTCGGAAATTTTAGAATGTATTTGGACATCAAATTACGAAAAGCAAGATTTTATAATCCTCAAAAATGAACAATCATAACTATAGACATTTTTGCTATTAGCAGTAGTGATTTAGCAGTTGATGTCTTTGTTATTCAACCTTTGTCAACCATCTTGACAACAACAGCTACAGTTGTCCTCTGCCTTAAATGCGTGTCTGTCATTTTGGGGGATGGGTGTCTGTAGGGCCAAATGGACAAGCTAGACTGACCACTGAAATGGTTTTCATTATTGCTAATATTAGTGTTAAGTGACATGTATGCGCTTGGGTTTTTCAATGTGCACAACCTCAATCAAAACATTTAAAGTTAATGTTTTTTTCAGCCATTTCTTGTTCTTTGGGACATATGATCTGATCATTGTTGTTGTTGAAACCCCAGGATCCAAATGAAGACACTGAGTGGAATGATATTCTCCGGAAGAAGGGGATCCTGCCTCCAAAAGAAGTCCCCAAAGAGGATGAGGAAGAGGAGCTGGCCCTTCAACAACAGTCTGTCGGTATGAAACACAGATTTCAGAACTACAATATGCATTGATTTTCTACCGGTGCCGGGGATTGCCAGGTGTGCCTTGGTAAAATGTCCTGTTTGAGTTAATGCATTCACAAAGTTATTTATTAAATATTTATTAATAATTGGACATTTTTGGGTACCCTGTGCAAACAGCTGAACCAAAAAAGATGCAAAAATGACCACTATTGGAAATTCCACCGAGCCAGAGACCTTGATGTCTAGTGTGTGTCAACGTTTTTTGACTGAAAAACACTGTGTTAGTGGTTATGTTAATTAATACAAAATATCCTTCTTTATATAAGTGGCCTGTAGTTGTTTATATATATTCTCTCATCTTTTATTTTTCTGACAGTGAAAACCTATGAGAGCATGACATTAGAAGAACTGGAGGAGAATGAGGATGAATTTGGTGAAGACGATGAAGCTGCAATGGAGATGTACAGGTAAAACTGGCCAGTTTGGTGTCCTGTAAGACCTGGTTTATGAGGGAACTGGATCTTTTTTTATGCTTTTTATGCTAAAGTTCAACCACCTGATCATTTACGCTAGTGGCTAACATTCAACTCGCTATACTACAGTAAAAAATTTCATTAACGAAACTAATTTCACCTACCCCCATCCTTATTAAGTATTTATAAGCCTCTAGCATTCTTTATATTTATTATATTGTTAAAGATCTGTTCTTCTTTTACAGACAGAAGCGACTTGCTGAATGGAAAGCAGCTCAATTGAAGACTAAGTTTGTAGAAGTGGGTGAAATCTCAGGACAGGACTATGTCAAAGAAGTCAACCAGGCTGGGGAGGGCATCTGGGTGGTTCTGCATCTGTATAAACCAGGGTAAGTAACTACATGTTTAGTAGTATAAAACTTGTTTAAACATGGAACCACAATTCACAATTCACAATTATTCACAATTATTTTGGCCTTTTAATATTATCCTTAATCATGAAACTAAATTTCAATATTGTCCCATGCCTACTGCAGATGTGTTAAGTGAATCCCTATGTGATGCTTTAGGGAGAGAGCTGAGTGATTGTGCTTCACTTTTCTGTAAAAGCTGTTCTAAAGGTGTGCCAGTGTCCAAAAAAGGAATGGATCTGAGTACTAGCAATGTGCCAAAAGGTTTATGTGAGCTAGGAACATGTTAGATTTAAACTACCCACTTCCTCCTTTCATGGTTTCAAAATCGAGTACCCAAATTTTAAGTGTCTAATAAAAATCTGTGTCTGTTTAATATAGTTAATTTTAGTTTTTATTTTCATGTTCTAAAAATTACACAATAAGATACTTTATGCACTAGAATTTGAAGGGTGGTCACCAAAAATCCTCAGGGTGCTTAAAATGTGGTAATCTCCATATAAAAGGCATAAGGCTCTAATAAAACAGTGCAACATTCAGATGACCGATAAAATACATCAATGCAGAGTTACACATTAAGATTAATAGGAAATGCTAAACTAACTGATTTTATCTTTTCAGTATCCCTCTGTGCACGTTGATAAACCAGCACCTGAGTGTTTTGGCACGGAAGTTTCCTCAGACAAAGTTCCTGAAGGCCATTTCCACCACCTGCATCCCAAACTACCCTGATCACAACCTGCCCACCATCTTCGTCTACTACGAGGGCGACATGAAGGCACAGTTTATCGGACCTCTTGTATTCGGTGGAATGAACCTCAAAGTGGACGGTAAAGGGTTACACTATTTCATGATGAAATCTTTATCCAAATAAGTTTAGGATATATATCTCATGGGTTTGGTTTTATGTAACAAATGTAATAATGTAAAAATGTAATGGTTGTTACAAGCAAGAGGCTCAGTGGTTAGAGCATTCTCACCAACACGACAGTGCATACTAGACTTCATCTGCCTTGCCTCTAGTGTCCATGCACACTGTGTGTGTGTATGTGAGAAAAAAAGAGTCAGTGGATAAAATTAGTTGTCAAAAATAAGAATGGAGCTCATCACAATTTAGTGTTGTAGATGTTTTCATCTTGTCATCAAGTAATAGATGTAAATAGTGTGTGATTTTGTGATGCTGATCTATTTATTTATTTCTTTATTTAACACTGTTGACACTTTATTCTTATTTGACACTTTATTCTTATTTGACACTTTATTCTTATTTGACACTTTATTCTTATTGCACAAATTTTTATTCTTATTTAAATGACTTTTTATTCTTATTCTTAAATTTCTATCCTGTGGTTGTGGCATCTGTTAACTAAGAGAATTTCCCTTCGGGGATCAATAAAAGTGATTCTGATTCTGATTCTGAAAAGGCTGGAGACCAACTGGGTGTCTTAAGTAGAAGGTCATTTACCATCAATACAGGCTGGCTGGGACTTGAAAAGTCAACATAGTACATACTCTCAACATACTCTCAAAAATGAACATAGTATGATGTTTGAGTGTTCAAGCATCCCTTCCAAAGAAGCATAAATAGCAAGTGTTGTGAAACTATAAAGCAAGCTCCAGTTAGGCAGCATGATGCCCCAATTTAGACAATGGTATTCCAATGGAAAATCTTGGTGTAAATGTGGCTCCTGTGTGAGAAAATGTTCAACTGAGAAATGTAAGTGGGCGATAAATTATTTAAATTCTCTTACATTTAGTTAAAGAATCTGAGAGTGAGGAGCTTATTCTATTTTCATTTTTGATAATCATCTTGAAAAACAAAATAAATATCTTTTCTAACTGCAAATAAATCATTTTTACAAATGTAAAATCAGTATTTGATTTGGACAAGTTTACCTCATATCTAAGACATATTTAAGAAAAATCCTACATACCTCAGTTGTGTTGTGATAGCTGGCACAAAATTCCTGTTACAAATATAGGACCTTTCTGGAGCATAATTTCACAAATGTTAAAGCAGACCTATTATGCAAAATTAACCTTTTAGAGTTTTTAACCATGTTATAGTTGTTTCCCCTTCTCATTTACCCTCTTGAAGTTATTATAAGTATTATAAGTATTATAAGTATTTTTTGCATGATTCACGAAGGTGGTCCCGACAGCTGTCTGGCTTTTTGTTGTGATGACTTTTACAGTAATATCAGCTCCCATTGGGCATCACAGTTCTCTTAACGTGGAAGTCAGTGGACTTGTTTCTTTTATTCAGTCATTTTAGATGAATATTTCAAAATATCCAAATTATAACATAATGATCCACGGGTGTCGTAGATTATAACTATATAGTAGACTCAAGCATAATGTGTCTTCTTTAATAAATATGTGTTCCTGATTTTAATAATTGTTTTAATGATGTTCTTTTTAGAGTTGGAGTGGAGGTTGTCAGAATCTGGAGCAGTGAAAACAGACCTGGAGGAAAATCCCAAAAAACAGATCGAGGATAAACTCATGACATCGATCAGATGTTCGATACCAACGAGAAAGGACAGTGACGACAGCGATGAGGACTATTAACACTATGGCAAATTCAAAATGGCAGCTCCATACACTCCAGAGACCTGTCAGCCACATATACACAGCAGAAGAGACAGAAACAAGGGACAAAACCCTGTGATTGGTGGTTGTATGTCTGTTTGTATGTTTTGCTCAATGGCACATAGGCAGGACATTTTGATGGACAATTTTACATCTTCAGTTGTCAAGAAAATATTCAACTTTTAGTTAAATATTACCACAACAAGTCTCTACAAATGCTTCAAAACAAATTAGATATTTTTTATTATGTTCATGTGTCAAAAACCCACATTAAATACATTTCAAAGAATCTAAGTTTAATCTCTTTGCCACGATAATCATGCCAGCTTTGGCGCATGCGACTTCATGTAACAGGTTTTTTCACTGGTTATAAATGATTTTTATTTAAACCTGCTTTCCTGGTATTTTCAGACAGTAGTGTTTTTCTCAAAGTGCTACAGAGGGAACTTGTGTGCGGGACAGTGGACATTATAGACATAGGCCAGTATTTTGTAATGGAGATCTCATACTTGGGCTTAGTAATTAAGTAATTAAGTAAGAGTTGCCATAGCAAATAAAATCAAAAACAAAACAATTCTCGCTTTTGAATTGCCAGTCTTCAAAATGGTGCCTTAAACAGATAACAAACATCAATATTAGAGAATTATTAGCAGACCAGCAAACGAGAACTAGGTGCATTAAATGCTAGTAAAAATTAAGCTATTAATTTTATTTATTGGTTTGATTGCAGGTTCATATCTCCCTGAAGACCAGCATATGTCACCATGACATCTAGAGAGACAACCCAGTGAAATTTAAACTTTTTTTTGGAACTTGAAACTCCTGTCATTTATTAAATTAAGGATTGTTCCAGTTTAATGCCATGTTATGGAACATTCCAGGCAAAGCAGACCCTCCTCTAGAAAACTTAAACAGTGCACCCTTATTCCTGAATGCCAAGTTTTATCCATGGGTCCCGAATGATAAAAAATTAGGACCGCTGCCATAGCAATTAACAATTTAAAACAAAATATATCTTGAATAGTATATCACAGGTAGCCAAAATACATGAATATGATTATTTTACATGTGTTCTCGTTGATCCTGTCTGCAACATTCAAGAAGAAATCATACTGTTTATTTATCCAGCGTATAAGCAAACCCCTTACGCTAAAATACTGACCTATCCTTTCAAGCAGGAAGACACACAGAACAGTGGCATGGCAGTGTTATGCTAAGTTTGGCAAATGTACAACCATTTATTTAAAGTCCACAATCGCTCCACCTCTGTCTGGAGTTTTGGGTCTTCTGTTCAGCGGAGCTCATGGTACCCTCTTCTTCTTATTCTTCTTGGGTTTAATTTTGTTCCTTTAGTGGGACATTTTTCTTACAACATGTCCTCCGGCAGTGCCCTAATCTATTGGTCGTTAAGGAGACAGAGAAGAGAGAGAAGTGTCAGAGATAATTGAAGAAAAACACATTTGTATCCACTGGTTTGCCTAATCACACTTCAGCTAAATAGGGCGTTTGTCCATGTTAAATAGCACAAAGAAGGTAAGAACCATTTCACATAGCTTTTAATAAGGTCACGTTATTAAAAGCTATGTGACCCATATTACGCAGTTAGAAAAACCTTTAATTTGTCATTATCTATCTTATTGATCTATGTTATAATGCTGTTTCCTCATAAAAACATGGTGTTGGGTGTTAACAGTTTCTGCATATTTAGGCCGAGTTCTTCTCTCAAACAGAAAACACTATAGGAAGTGCTTCACTGTGTTTTCTGTACATATATTTAATTGTTAAATCAGATCAGGCAGGCATGGAGTAAGCCTCTATAAGCAGTGCTGTTGTGTTGTTAATTTGTTAAAGTGCTAAAAGTAGTGATATTCATAAAAAAAAAAGATAAATATTTTGGTCAACAATAACAATACTGTTGAACTTGAAAGCTTTAGTAGGAATGTTACCATAGACATGATAAAAATATACCAGATATAGATACAGATACCTAAAAATTCTACTTAAGTACAGTACTTTACTCCTTCCACCACTGCAGTTTAACCACAGAGCCAATTGCTTGTGGACTTGGATCATATACTGTATCCTCAAATGCAGTTCAGATTTAATATATGAATGAATCCTTAATCACCTAAATGTTCTCTTACCAAAAGTACCACTTTCTTCTTTCTTCTTTGGGACAGTTTTGGAGAGAGTCGCATCAGAGGATGAACTGAGGGCGAGTTATTCTGAAAAAAAAAAACATATTTAAAACGGCTTACTTTTTATGGAAAAATGTTAAACTCGCTGGTATCAGGATAAAGCAGACCTAATAATGAATTACTGTATATGAATTTTATGCACTTCAGAACATATTTGTGGTGAGCTATTATTTGTACATTTAAATTACCCAAATCCCTTGACTTTGTTTTATTGTATTAAAGCAGACATATCGTGCCTGTGTCTGCTTTATAGTTAGAATCTAGGGCACTCGTGGATGATTATATTAGAATTTGACCATTTTAAAACGCAATATTCATCTAAAACAACTTAATAAAAGAAACAAGTCCACTGACTTCCGTGTTAGAAAACTGAGGGGCCCAATGCGACCTGACGCCACCATAAACATCATCACAACAAAGAGCCTTATAACTGTCGGCCCCTCCTATGGACAGCTGCAGATCACACTAGCAAGTAGCTTTTTTTTTTTTTTTTCGTTTGTACCAAAATTACTTTGCAATGCTGCCAAACCCTACGTGTACCAATGATTAAGAACATAAAACTGAAGAAGTAAGTAAGTAACAGCGCGTGCATGCTGGCGGCGGTGAAAACGAGCATAGATTGGCAATATCTTGAAAATAAGCGATTCAAAATTGCTCAAGCATGCACGAATCACTCCAAATACAACTTTGAGAGTGTAAATGAGAAGGAAATGACTATAACATGGTTAAAAGTTCTGAAAAGTGTAAAGTTTTTTAATGTATATTTTTCATATTTGATCACCAGCTAAAATGATCAGTATCTTTCCCTTATCAAGTTTACATCTGAAGTTAATTTCTGCTAAAGTTAAAAATGCCACACTTTAAAACGACTGTGAAATACATTAAACAAATTGGATCAACACCAAACTACCCACGAGATAAACAGAATCCCAATTCATTTTAACTAGAGCAGATTTTCATTGCTGTGTGCGTCCCATATTGTATCATTCATGTCTAAACCTTGTTGTTTTGACTCTGAGCAGATGCTGTGTTCTTTTGTAACACTGGACCAATAAAAACAGTTTGTTCTCACCTCCTGCTGCACAGACCCCACAGAGTTACGAGCTTTGGAATAATGAAACAGAAACTGGAACGAAGAATAACAGGATAAATATCAATGAGCTACTAATAAGCACAAGTATAATAACACAAAATGAAATTAAGTATAAGAATGGACTTACTCTTTTGAAAACATTTTGGACTTGTTCCTGAAAGCAAATCAAGAGAGTATAGTTAGTTTAGGTGACACTGTATACGTATATTCTGAAACAAGGGCAGGTAGAGGTGACTGCTCTGTGCTGTTTAGGAAAAGTGCTTTTGGACAACTCTGCTCATCTACGAGAGCTCAACACAAACACCATTTTCGAAAGCTTTAAAACAGCGGCTATTCAAGGGTCAAATATGTCACATGTATAACTAAGATACACTTTTATACTGAGGGGTTGTTGGTTTAGCTTTTAACTTCCAACTTCAAATGAACTGTTCTTATATTTGTATGTATAGTGAGTGTGACGGTGTGTCAATAGTAATTTTTGCAAGATGTGGACATGAATCTACATCTAAAATTGATGGAACTTAGTTGTGTTCTTGTTTTTGAGTTGGGACAATGTTTGTTTGTTTTTGTTTTTTTTTTTTTTTATCATCAGTATGGACGTCCATTAGTACCATAGCATCAAAACATATTCATAGATTTCTACCACATTTTACTTTCTACTTTACTTCACCATTCATTTGAGGGAGTCTAAACATTTGGACCTGCTTCACCCCACCTGAGAGTTGTAACCCAGAACTAAACCAGGCCTACTAGGTAAATGCTCACATTTTTATACAGCACTTTTCCACCTTCAAAGCGCTCAAAGTGCTTTACATCAAGGAACCACTCACCCATTCACACCTCTGTGTACACAGGGGATGGGGTGGGTTAAGTGTCTTGCCTAAGATATTGACAATTGGAGACAGGACCACCCCACAAGAACCACACTAAACAAACCAACCAACCAAGAACAAAACCATCTCTGAGCATGTAGACTGGGAACACTCCACAAAATCACTAAACCAGGACCAAAGTAAGACTAACATGGAACTGAATGAAGTCAGAAGAACCTCTATTAGATACTGATTACTAGGTGCAGCTGCAGTTTTGATGGTGCTCTTGCCTTATTTGGTTGTTGAAATTTGTCAAACCTTACTATTAACTCACTTGATGCTTAACGATCCCCTACAGTGATCCTTTTTTTTGTTTTTTTGTTTTTTAAATTTAATTTAATTTAATTTTATCTTATCTTATTTTTATTTATTTATTTTCTCCATTGGCCATGGTATCAGTTTGACCCTGCAAATAATCTAATAATCTTTTAATTATAATGATAATCTTTTCTTACCTCATTTTGATCTCTCAACAAAATGTCATTCAAATCTTCATTTTGGAGATCCCGAACCTGCAATTAAAAAGCTCAAGTTCTTATTCCAAATTTTAATCAAATGTTAATAGCTTTAAATACTATGACACACTTTGCTTACTGTGAAATATGACACCACTAGAAGCTAATTAGCAAATGTTTACTTCACTACAAGACTTTGAATTGTCCTGAGAGGTTTAATTTGTTTGACATCAGAAACCACAACCAAACCGATGCCTCATCAAAGTGTTCTTCCTGTTACGCAAATACAACGTCAGAAGAATCTATTTTGACATTAATAACCTATTTCATTCTACTGTACCTGAACCAGTGAACATTTTTACCCAACACAAACAACTCTGTTACTGCCAAAACTCTACTTCAATTAAAGTACGCATGAAAATACCATATATATCAATTCAATTACAGTTACATGGGTATTTGTAATGAGTTATCCTACTACTACTACTATAATACTTGTCACAATTAGTATAGCTATATACTGATTGCAGACTGTCTTTTTGTATATGGATCAAAATACAAAATAACTGACAAAAGCAGAAGTTCCATACCGGTCTGAACTGAATACCATCTTCCCAATCTCTGTAAGGACTTGCATCTGCAAAAAAGACCAAAAACACAGAAAAGATATATCCATGTTAGCACAAACGTTGCCTGCTATGTGGTATTCTATACAGCATGCTAATTAAAATATTTTCTTTCTGTTTTGTACAACTAAGTACGCTGGAGTCCTTTGATGCTGCAGTCTTTGTGTTCTGTTTGACACATGAAAAGAAGTGAAGAGTATTGTTTATTTTATTTTGTTAATGATATTAAAAGTGCACTGTACAACTTCTAGTGGAGCCACCTTGTCACCATTGAGATGTTATTATTTTGCTTGGAACAGTATGAGTTTAAACTTATCTATCTCTATGGAGATGAGGAGGTGGCACCACTAGATCAAGTTACAGGTCAGATCTGCAGAGAGGTGCTCTCACTCACAGAATCATGCATGTTGAGGTATTTCTGAGCAGTGAAAACACAAGACAAATGTTACATATATATTTTAAATGATACTGTGCAGGTGGCAGACCGCTCCCCTCACCCCCAACCCCCCTCCCCACCAGAAAAGTTAAAATGTGCATCTTAAAGCACACGGCTCAACGTGTCAAGAGGGACACTGCTGCTAGTTTGAACATTGTCAAGCTCGTTGGTTGGTTGCTGTATCCCTGGGTAAAACACTTTATCCATTGTCCATATCAGTCTCTCTAGACTTTATGAGACAGGACAGTGATTGGCGTGAAATGGTTTAAGGACCTGGATCAGTCACTAGCTTAAGGATCTCATTCACTCCCACGCACTTCGCCGCAGCTGCCCTGGGGTAGACTGACTGAATCATAGCAGCCAATCTATGTCACCGGCTCCTCCGTCCATCACCAATCACTTGCCACTTTTATGACATGTTGATGGTGATTTCAAACTTGCCTCTTTGGTTTAAGAAAGAATAAATAACTACATTTATCTTGGGTCTTTGTAGTGGTCAGTAATCAGTCTGGTTTGGAGCAGAGTTCAGACTTTATCTGTTTTAAAGTGCAAATGTATTGTTTAAATTCAGGACGTTCATATTGAAAGCCATATGTATTTGTTTTATAGATAACAAACTACTGACAAAGCAATGACTATAAACTAAAGCAGCAGACCGGAATGTTTTAATGTACCATCACTGACTTTCTTTTTCTCCTCAGACCAACACAGCCCTTACTCTGCCTGTTTCCACGCAGGAGTCAGATTTCCAGTCTCCTGTGGCACTGAACCAAATTTATGGGAATACCTCACAGTGTTGGGCCAAACGTCATTAATAAGTAATAAGGCATTAAAAGCGGCACTCCTTTGAAATGTGACGTGATAAAAATGATACAGACAATCCATACCACTGTCCACAACGATGTATTTGAAAACCAAACAGATGACACATGCAGATGGAAGAGTTTATGTGAGACTGACTGCATAATTAGATCAGAAACTGCAAGGTAATGTTTCCAATTTACAAAACTTAAAGTATAAAATTATTATGAGACACTTAGAGTTTGTCTATGGTGAGTTTTGATATGATAAGTAAATTCCACATATAACTAGATACAGATATAACTACATTTGACACAGGTGACAAAGTATGATGTCTATATAATTAAACTGCATTGACTGTAATTGTAGATTCGAAGCAGTGCTGAAAGAGTTGTCACAGTTGAATCAAAATTTCCTCTGCAAACAAATATCACATCATCATATTATGTATAAAAAAAATCTAAAAATATAATTTCCCCAAAGATTTTCACTATACTTTAAATGTATTTGCCTTGGTATTTTATTAATTGATAATTAACTTTATAAGCACCAGTGACACATGTAATCTGTAAATGAAGTCATATATTTTGGTAGAAAGGGAATAGTCAGATCAGTCACGTGTTCTTTGGATAATATGCATTAAAGCATGACTTCTACTTTGGTCCCTCGTGAATAACTGTGGAACAATGGGATTGAGTTACAGTTACAGTAGTACCTTATGCGTATCCAGTAAATGTTTCTATTCGGTGAAATTTTAAACTAATTGAGTACAAAACACTAACACTCCCACTCTCATCAAAGTAATCCGGACAACTTGGTCCAACATAGTCTAATTACAGATAATAAGTACATGGCAAGCTATCATTTGGGCTAGTTATGCTGCCTTATAGAATTAAGTTTATGCATTATTTAATTTTTTATTTATTCTGGAAAGACACTACAATGTAACTATAACACAAATAATATTATAATATAAGCGCAAGTTAAAAAAAAGAAAAAAAAGTTTATATGCTGAAAGGATGAACTTTACGCACACATTACGCACACATTACGCACAGCCGTTTTAGCGATTACTTGCTTGATATTTACTCTATCAAACCCGCAATAAAAAGGAACTTCAACCACAAAAACTTACATTATAGTTCTTACAATTTGGAACTTAAAAGTCCTACCTGTCGCGCTCCAACATCCGAAGCACCAAAGCAAACACAAAGCGCAAAGTTGTCTGAGGGACGGCACGCTCATCCTTTCGCTCTCGGTAATAAACGTGTCCTTTTCGGTCCAATGCGCGAGCTTTTGGCTCCACTTGGTTCAGTCGATGTCGTTCAGTGCGTCTCCACAGTCTCTTCTTGGCTCAGTTAAAAGCGCTCACAACTTTGGAGCGTCTCACGGACATGTTTCCAATAACCAATCCCCGCCCTCCTGGTCATCATGTGCGTGTCCACTTGCGTAAACTGAAAACACACACCCTGAACCCCTGGAGCCCGCAGCGTGATCATCAGCCATTACGCATCACCAATTACGATAATGTATTGATTGTATTCGCGTTAGGTCAGACTCATTGGCTCTAAGAAGTCTTTTACATCATAGATTATCTTCTTGGATGGACACGGGCAACAGATATGACATATGTAGAGGTAATTTTAACTATTAACTACCAAATATCTACTGTTAACAAAGGCCAAAACTTGTCTAAATTGCACAGTGGTTATGATTGGACTAATCAGACTTTTACTTTTATTATGTTAAATGGAAAAATCTCTTCCTTTCATGTGATTTATACCTGCATTTTGGATGAAATTTTCTTTGCTGATGATGTTTTAGTACTCTAGTACTTACTCTTACTTCCTGTATTCTTGGAATTTCTCTGCAGCTTTTTTCCTTGAAATGCCACTTAACTGATGTAAAACTAGGATAAATATTTATCGCAGTCACTATCCCACCAAACCAAGGAATAGAAAAACAAGAACATGTGTCCTATTCATTCATTTTATCTAGATAGTAAAAGTCCTCATGTGCTAAATGGACACGGGGCAACTTGGGAGGCTACTCTCACATCCGTAAACATGTGTTCTGACTCACAATGTAATGGTGGAAAATTACATCTGGAAATTACTTTGCCTTCATCAAACTCATGCTAAAAAAGGGACATTTTTTTGAATCACGGAAATCATTTAGATTAATCACACCAAGGCTAAATGGGGCTAGGAATTGGGTATAAATAACATGTATAAAGACTACAAATAAATACTTTTATTGTTATACTTTTTAGTTATTAATTAGTTGCAGAACAAAAGTAGAGGAAACATGACTTGAGATCAGTAAAAGTTGCGAATAATGAACTTACATATCCAAAATGTAATAGTCTAAATAAATGTGTCTTATCAGATTGTTCAAATAATGGTTTATTTCAGTTATTGTAATCTTGTACATTTTTAAAATTGCTTTGAATAAAATAATGTATTATTTATGAATTCATACTTTGCAACCACTGTATAGAAAGCACTAAACTTAAAGGTACAGTGTGTACGTTTCTGGAGGTGGCCCGTCATCTGCTTGATCCCATACTTCTCCATGTACATAGTTAAATTCAACGCTATACTGTGGAATATTATAGCCAAACTATTAAGATTTCCATGGAAAAAAGCAGGAGGAGGCCTTCTCCAGGACAAGTAAGAGCCAGGTTTGTGGAGATGCAAGCCCGCTCACAGCAAGGACGCATGTTTTTTTGTGCACTGAAAATGAAAAACATGCTTTTATTTCTTATTCAAAAGGTGACATGCTGTGGCTTTAAGTTTAAACTACAATTGAAAACTCAACTCACAAAACATCACATTTTTAGACAATATAAAATAACAAAATAATACACATAGCTCTCTCGGTCAACAGAAGTCTATCAAAGCAATTACAGTGATATGCATCGGGGTCGTCATAGAACAAAAAAAGGAGAAAAAGATCAAATAAAGATCAAATAAACTTGTTTAAGAGCCATTAGCTAACAGTATAACTCCAGCCACCTGTCTGCTGTTTAAGTAATGCAGCCGTATTTAAATGTCTAGCATGTCCTCTTCAGCAGTGATCGAGCCTCTGTCTGAGTGAAGTGGCAGAGATAAAACAGGCAATAAACACAAAGCTGTTGACTCTTGAATCCTGAACACATAATCACGGCCATCTTGTGTGATTGGGCCAAACAACAGCAGGAAATAGAAACACATGAGGAGGATCTGAAGAGGTCATTCACTATGTTACTGCTCTTCATACATACAGAGGTGGGTAGAGCAGCCAAAAAAGTAATGTTACTTCTAGATAATATTACTCAAGTAGAAGTACAATGTCTAAGAAATTACTTAGGTAAAAGTAAAAAGGTCGGGAAAAGTACTACTCAAGCAAGAGTAATGGGACATAACATCTGATTTAGAATTTGAAGTGAATGTAATTGAAAGGACGAAATGTTAAATAACGCACAAAATCAAGTATTTTCAAAGGACAAAAACACAAAACTGAGACACACTAAATCATATTTGAAGGAGCGGTGCAAGAAACACAAATGTTCAAATCTTTTCATATTGTCAACATAAAACTTTTGTCACTTCTTTGTCACTTTCCTCACCATGGGCAGAGGACTCAAAAACCTTTACTCAAGTGAGCACTGTTACTTTAACAAAAAATATTACCCAAGTAGGAGGGAAATTATACTGCTGGAAAAGTACTCTGAAAGCACAATTTGTTTATAAACTCAAGTAAATGTTACTGAGTAATGAGTTCTACCCACCTCTTTGTACATGTTAGGATGAATGGCTCTTGTTCTAATACTGTAGTTGAATAATACTCTCACCTCACAGCAAGAAAGTCCCTGGTTCAATTCCTGGACCACTGACCAGATGCGGCTAGTGACAAGTTTGTATGTTCTTCCCATTCTGGTTTCCCCCATCAAAACATCAAAACATGAGCTATAAAATGTCTGGACCAAGATCCTGGTTCAATATTTGGAGAAGGGTCCCTGGGTGTTGCACTGTAGCTGCCCGCTTCTACACAGACAAAACACACAGAAAACAAATCAATAGGCCAAAATCCAAAAGATTTTATTTTTTTTTTTTCATGGGCTTTTCAAAATGTAATCAAATAATAGACATTCATACAAAGTCAAATTGGATGTATTCCCAAGGATGACTCTTCTTCCATCAAAACTACTGTCAACTTCCAGTTACTATTTATTTAACTTTGGTTGGATTTTAGAAGACATACTATCATACTTGCAATGCTTAAAGGTGTACTGTTGTAACTGGTGGAACATTTTTACTGACCAAGTACCACAGTAGGGCATTAAACATCAGTATCTTGCATTTAATAATCACATATAATCATAATCATATTGTGTTCAAAAACATGCATTCTTACTGTGAGCGAGGTCACCTCTCCACAGATCTCACCTCTAATTTGGCTTGGTTAGTAGACACGTGTAATGCCATACTTTGGAACATTCCATGGAGACAAGCAGGTACAGATCCTCCACTAGAAAAGTTTCATAGTGTTCCTTTAACATTTTTCAGATGTGGGAGAATTGTATGTTAACAATGAAAACCCACAAATGTTACATTAGAATCAAAAACAACACATGAACAATTTGACTTAGAATCTTATTAAAGGTGTACTATGTAACTTTTCTGGTGGTATATACTTCTGTGATTATCTTCTACCGTGAACATGTCAATTTACCAGTAAACTCATTCTTAAAATGCGCTTGACTGACCTTCTTCATCTTTCCACATCTCATCTGTAATCACCATGTTTCTAAATGGAGCCTATAGATGACCCCTTCACTGACCAGCGCTCGTACGTTTACTCATTATGATGCATTCACTGTCACTTGTATGTCAGAGCACCCACTGAAGTGTTTCATTAGATAGTCTGAGGTCTCACCCTGTCATAGAACACATCGCACACGTATTGGCACTCCACTGTTCCTATAGGTGTTTATAATGGGACAGCGGTCTGACTCATGACAATGTAATTTCATCTAGTCTCATAATGGTCAAAGGTTTACATTCAAGGTTAAATTGAATCAACAAGTGTTTTTGTCTGTAAAGGTCAATTTAACTTTTTTATTTTTTGGGGCGCACAGGCTCATTCCAAATAGGAAGTGAGCATGGGCGCGCTTCCGGCTCCATCAACTCCAGTTGCCACTCCACTCCACTTCACTTTGTTGTCATTTTGGTCGTAAAATGTTCATATTAACCCATTCTACACGGTCCTAGTATTTTTATTTCACTATTTGGTCCATAAATCAAGATATAAACATTAGTAGCAGACAAATCAAGCGCCGACAAATCAAGTCTATGGTCCCTATGCAATGAAATGAAACCCTACACATGGGACAGAGGAGGTCATCTATCAGTTAGAACAAAAGCGTATGTTAGTTTAGTGTTTAGTGCTTTCATTCATTGACCAGGCAGGCTGAGCAAAGTTTTTCAGTCGACCGTGTAATTTTTTTCTGACCACTGCTGGATTAGAGAAGCCTTCAAGATCTGCAAAACTTTCTACTTCCATAGTATAGGGCAGGTGATGTACCTCTAGAAAGTTACACACTGTACCCTTAAAAAGAAACACTGTAGAATAATTATTTCCCAGTTATGACCTCACTGTTAGCTGTCCTTGTACGTCATATACTATAACAGAACTCACAGAAGATAATTACGAAACAGCCAAGGGAAACCTGATGCCCTCCCTCCGCTGGTCTCCCTAGGGTGCCCTCACACTGACGGACACACAGATCTGTTACAATGGCTTCTTATGGGATCCACTCTGCAGCTATAGAGGCAGTGCCCCACATTGCCTCTATAGCTGCAACCAGCTGTCTCATCAACTCAATGTGCTTTTCAAACAGTGTGGAGAGCAGAGAGTCCCTGATTACAAACACTGCTATTGTTTAGGGGCATGTCTGATTTCTATGTGTAGAAATGAGTAGTATGTGATTGTTCAAGACTCACAATGTACAATGTGTTCTATTCAAATGTATAATGGCTTAAAGGGCCATAAATATTATACTATTTTCTGATTTAGGTTATAATGTATAATGTCCATACCTCAAGTTAATGTTTTGTTTCATTTCACGTTTTCACACACCCTTAATATTTACTGAGTTCTCTCAAAAAGAAAGCATATGTGCTGATTCATGAGGTAAAACAGAAACCACTGAGTTTTAAAACTCCATACATTTTCACTAGAATAATTTGAATTGCCCCAAAATTGACCATCTCTACTGAACTAAAGGTAAAAGGTAGATCTTAACTTAAAAACTACCCCCACATGACATCACAAGGTGGAACAGAGCATTTTGAGCTTTAGAGAGGTAGACAGACTAATAATAAAGGGCTACTGAAACATGTGTGAATGAAACAAAACACAACTACAGGTATGTTTCTGATGAGGTAACAACATTATAACATGGCTAAAAGCTCACAAGAGTCAATTTTGTGTAATATAGGAGCTTTAAAGAAAACATACAGTATTATTATATTATTTAGAGATATTATTTTACATTCTGTCCTTTGTAAAACACAATATACTGATCTAAAAATGATCTGTTCAAAATTGCAGAACTGCTAAGCCTGCCTCTTCATAGAAGCATTTCACTATAGCAGTGGATTTTAATTTACTTGTTCTCATTGATGAAGAAAGACTATGCAACATTTTTGGACCCACAGTCAAATTTTTTGAGTCATTGCAACTAAGTACAGATAAGTGGGCAGGGACAGGATGTGTGTAGAAATGGACATTATCTGATCAAACAATCCTTGAATGCAGGACAAAAGTATAGAATAGTGTGACACAATGATGAGATATTGAAGAGCAACTGAACAGCCAACCTTTGGGTTATATGGGCATGCTTTGTTGGCTACCATGGTGATATGAAGGACAGCTCATGTTAGATGTGTTGGAGATAAAGTTTCCAGGAGAGAGAGTGAATATATGGTTCAAAGGAGGGACGGTGAATATATGGAACAGAGGATGGAGAGTAAATATATGGTACAGAGGAGGAAGCATGAATGGTACAGAGAAGGCAGAGTGCATATATGAAACAGAGAAGGGACAATCAATAAATCGTACAGAGGATGGACAATGAATATATGGTACAGAGGAGGGACAGTGTCCTCCTTGAAATGCCACCTTATCTTGGTGGGGGAGTTTGCATACCCAAATGATCCTAGGATCTATGTTGCCCAGGGCATTTGCCCCTGGTAGGGTCTCCTGCGGCAAACAGGTCCTAGGTGACTGGTCAGACTAAGAGCAGTTCAAAACCCCTATAAATAGTTATACAGCAAGAACTGTGACGATGGCCAGTATGGCGCAGCCACAGGGGTCAGGGGCAAAGAGGACTAGACAGCTCAGCCTCCACATGTTCGAGTTCACCCCAGTGAATGAGAGGGTCAGGTCTCTAACTGTTGTGTTGACGCGGTCGCTGTATCGGACAGTTGTGGTAAAGAAGCAGCTGAGTCGAAAGGCAAAGCTCTCGATTTACCAGCCAATCTACATTCCTACCCTCACCTGTGCTCATGAGTTTCGGGTAACGACCAAAAGGACAAGATCGCAGATAGAAGAGGTCAAAATGAGTTTCATACGCAGGGCGGCTGGGCACTCCCTTGGAGATAGGGTGAGGAGTTCAGTCACTGGAGGAGCTCAGAGTAGAGCCGCTGCTCCTCCACATTGAGAGGAGCCAGCTGAGGTGGCTTAGGCATCTGTCCTGGGTGCCTCCTGGATGCCTCCCTGGAGAGGTTTTCGGGCACGTCCCACTGGGAGGAGACCCCAGGGAAGACCAGGACACGCTGGAGGGACTATGTCTCTCGGCTGGCCTGGGAACACTTCCCAGAAGAGCTGGAGGAAGTGTGTGGAGTGGGAAGTCTGGGCCTCGCTGCTGAAATTGCTGCCTCTGTGTCCTGGCCCCAGATAAAGTGGAAGTAAATTGATAGATGGAGAAGGGACAGTGAATATATGGTACAGAGGAGGAAGAGCGACAGTGGCTCCGTGGTTAGAGCTTTGGTCTTCCAACCCAAAGGTCGGAGGATCAAGTACTGCTTGGACCAAGTTCTGTCATTGTGTCCTTAGGCAAGATACCTCACCCACATTGCCTAGTATGAAAGTGGTGTGTGCATGAATGATTGGTGTGGTGGTGGTCTATGACTATAGTGTAGCACATTGAGAGGCTTTATAAGTGTAAGGCATTATTATTATTAAGAGTGAATATATGATACAGAGGAGGAAGCATGAATGGTACAGAGGAGGATGAGTGAATATATGGTACGGAGAATGGAAAAAGAAGGCCTAGAGGAAGTCTTTATGATATAGTGAAAGAGAAGAACAAGTTCCTGAGAGAAGAGCATGCATAGGAGAGTTAGCTGTTACTATGAAAATCTTTAAAACATATAAAATAGATGAACACTACAATATTCCTTTTACACGTTCCAGATGTTTGTATCCCAGTTTTTTTTTTTTTTTCTCTTTTCTTATAGTGGTTAATCTTGAGATGGGATTAAAGACCAGGTCCCATTTCGTTGTTGTTCTTCTCTTTATTAAAGTCATAAGTCAGAGCAGACATCGAACCCCTCCTCTGCAGTGACCCTGTGATTCACAAGTGTACTATAGCTCAGGGAGTGCTCAGAACTAATGTGAACTTTAAGACTTCACATTAGAATAGGTCTGCTCTGATATTAAACTGGCTATAGGTTGAATGTGCAGTTGCAATATGAGGATTTATTTTATCTGCATTCTTTTTTTCATTTTCAATTTTGTTTTTTTTTTTTTTAATTTTTTTTTTAGGATTGTTTTTCAGTTTAATGGGCCATTTATTTGTATTTTATTTTTTTTTTTTTTCCTTTATTTAAATGTTAATGTTCAGTGTTGTTTTTTACAATGTTATTTTATAATATGTTTTACTTGCAAATGAGCAGATAAATGCTAGTATTTACCATCCCCAGCCTGTACATAGATATGAACCTAAAATAGTATTCAAGTGAAGTTATGATTTTCTTTGCATCAAGTCAAGCTAGACCTATGCACATACATCTCAAATTAAACCGAACATAATTATTAACACAGCTCAATCATATATTAAACACATATTATGAAAAAAAATGGACTTTTTTGCTTTTGGATCCATTCCCTCAGCCAAAACATACCTGGAGTTGTATTTTCTTTCACATTTGTTTCATTAATCCTGCTTACCAATTTGTCCTGCTCTGAGCCTCAAAAATCACTCTATTTAAATTTTTCCTGGCTCATTACGTCACAGGTAGAAATCCCATGCAGTGTTTAAGTCCATAAATCATTGTCAGACTCGTTTGAGTATTTCTACCATCAAATTTAATTCAATACAACTGTGTGCTTATATTAGCATCACAATTTTGGCTGTTGACTTTTCCAAAAAAGAAAAAATTTGAATTCCTTTAAACATGAATGGCCAAAGCAGAAGTACTCAAACGCATGCTTAAAAGCTAATAACAATACAAGCAATGCATAATATGTGTCCTTGTGAATTATATTAATCATATTCTGAATGACAACAGCACTTTTTGTGTAAACTAACCAGTCCAATGTCAGCTTTCTTCAATCTTCTTCTTGATGATTTGTACTTTCAATAACACACTTGCCTTTACGGGATCCTCTCCGCTACTATAATCTGAGCTGGATATTGGCTTTGTCTGAGTAAAGGGTCTCGTCACTGCTCCAGTCAAATAAACGAATCTATGGGGGATAATTACACATGTAGGAATAAGTGATTAGCAAAGATTTTACCAGAAACGTGGTAATGTGACGTTTATGTTACCGCCACTGTCCTACATGTCTTATGGGTATTCTCATCCTTGCCAAGACTTTTACTGTAATTTTTTAGCATATTGATGATGGAATTCAAAAATATCTTGCTTTTTCAGTTGTGAGAATCTAAAAATCTCAGTGGCAATATTACACACCTATAACAGCTTTAGACTCTGCTGTTGCACATTTACAGAGAACATATTATTTTGCTTGTTTTAGTGGAGCTTGGAAATAATGTATCACAGTATATTTCAGTGTCCCAAAAGTGCTATAAATCAAATGTATATTATTATTTATTAACAACAATAACTTTATTTTATTTTTTTGTTTTCCTTTTATGTAACCAGGTCGTTCCATTGAGATTCAAAGTCTCTTTTACAGACCTGGCAATGTTAAACGCCATCTGCATACTGATGTAACTGGGCACACAGATCCTTCCTCAGATCATTTATAAAGATAGTGAATAATGCAGGCACTAGAATTGATCCCTGTGGGAGACCTCTCACTTGAGAAATTCTGATATGTGGCCCTTTGCTAGAACATATTGGGAAGCATTTAATACATTTCTGAAGGAACGCAACTGATCTTAAATGATTAAAAATTAAGTTGATTCAAGAGTCAACAGCTCTTAAATCAACATCCACTGGGTGTTATATGTATATAACACAAAGTGGGTGTTATATACATATAACATATAGCATACGCTAAGCTTGTGTGCACTGTGAGGAGATGTAGGCCATGATATACTTTTTCAAACGATCCTTTATACACCTCAACTCATAATTTAAATGGAACACACAAAAATCCTGCAGCTCCAGTGAAGTCCCCTGGGAGGCATCATGTTCAATGATGTGTACATTATATGCAATTGTTAAGTTCAGTTTATTTACCCTTAATTTTATCCAGCAGAACATTAAGTACATATTCATATTTGCAATGTTGGCCTGGGTGTTGTTGGCCTGGGTTTTGTTGGCCTTCACTAACTGTAAGGATTGCTGGAGTCATCTCTGCTATAATGGCCGGCAACCTGCCTCTGTGCCATAGACCAAAGCACTTCTCTCCTATAAATCTACCTGGGACTATGTGCTTAATTTTATTTAGCTTTTCCATACACATAAAATCTCAGTATTTCTTTTACATTTGCCCTCTCCGCCATGTACTAAATCAGGAAAGAAACTATTGCTTGTTGTTTGCTGAAGGGCCTGTAAACATTTTTCCCCCCATATTTTAAGGTCAAACTATGTTTGCTGCGTGCTATTTATAAAGTGTTTATAAAGTCTATTTATAAAATGTTTTATTGTCCGATAATCAGGAAGTGCCCATTAACACGCTAACACAAAAACTGGTGTTCAGAATGCATAAGATAAGTGAGGCACAACTTTGGATCACTGAAAACTGTTTACAAAATTAACTATAGTTATGCTGTTCACATTTTTTCCTTAAAAAAAAAAAAAAAAAAAAAATTAGGTACAGCACCTTTAACCTCTTCATGCTCCAGTCTGTGCATTCATTCATGTTTCGTGCCTATACTGTGGTCCTCCTTCAGAGTGGAGCCTGTCAGGTCCGAAGGTACAGGTCTAATTACAGCTCTGAGTCACGGCAGCAGTAGGAGCTGTGTCTGTTCTAGTGTTGATTAGTGTCAAAATCAATGTCCAGGAACACTCACTTTACTTCAGATCATTTCCTCCTATGAAGCAGGTGTTCTGTGTCCTTAAATACCCACTGTGTAATATTTATGGCAAAAAAACAACATTTGTTAACTTGACTTTAACTATTTTTATTGGTCAAAAATGATCTTGACAAACAGACCTCCAAGTTTGAATGATAAAAATAAAATTAAGACAAAACTGTATACCACAGTCCAATATTTGTCTCCTTAAAATCAGGAAAACGTTCATCAGAAGTAGGGGAAATATCTTAAAACAATATGACGTTGTGTTTTGTTTCATTCACATGTTTAACTCACCATCCCTGCCTATTTAGACTGAGTTCTTCTCTCAAACAGAAAACTCTCTGTTCCACTTTGTGATGTCATGTGGTAATACAGGAAATGCTCCACTGTGTTTTTAAACTCAATACGACTTCACTAGAATCATTTGGATGATTTCAGCCCTGGAATTGCCAATCTCTAGTGAACTAAAGGTAAAAGAAGCTGTAAATTTGAAAACACCATAAGGTGGACCAGAGCATTTTGAGTTTTGGAGATGTAGATAGACTAATGATAAAGAGTTACTCAAACATGTGTGAATGAATCAAAACATAACTCTACGTATGTTTTTGATGAGGTAGCAACATTATAACATGGTTTAAAGCTCACAAGAGTCAAATTTATTATTAATATTACATTTAACCAGTTGAAAGTGAGTATTGGATATTCTGAATCTGTACGGATCTGTACTTTAATCCCTTGTACTCACAGATTTTTTAAATGAATGGTGTTAGTGAGAAGGTGTAATCCCTCATTTGTCCAGGTGTGGTTCAAAATAGAACCATTTCAACAGTGGACATCTGGACATTGTTTTGCGCATTCGACATGTTTCAGCTCTCATCTAGAAGCCATTTTCAATTTGGTGAAACTGCCTTGAAGTGCTGGGCTTTATCTGAACCTGAGTTTACAAAGTCCTGCCCCAAATGGAGGAGTTTAGAGTGAAACTGTCCTGCTCTTGTTTACTTCCTAACATCATTATGGGTCGTTATGCCCCTATTGCGTATTGGCTGTCTCACAGGCCGTGTTGTTAAGCACCAGATTGGCATTTGATTGTCTTGTTGAGACCTTTGTCCATGGATTAAGAACACTTCTGTAAACAACAGGTAGATTACATCGGAGTACACCATTTCTATTCACAGAGGGATTCTCATTCTTCACACAAATAGATTCCTTTACTCCCTTTCTTTTATCTGCACCTCACTGTCTTCAAATGAGAGCTGCATTTAGTAAACTTAGGTTAGGATAAAACCCGGGGACCATTTCCAGAAAATTTAAAATGTCTTCTGGACGGGAGTCAAAACAGTTTAAGTGTCCAGATAACCACCATCTCTCCATTAATTATTAGCTTTCACCTGGCATGTCAGTACAGTATTGAACAAATCTGATCAAATGTGCAATATTTCCTTTTTGAATGTATTAATAATTTAATTTAAAGTACAGTATGAGAGAGGCTTAGGGGAAAACTGTAGGTTCCAATAATTGAGCAAGACATTTTCTCTTTAGGAGCTGACCTCTTCTTCTCTACCCCCACACTGCTCACACAACTGTACACAACATCATTAATCTCACATATCATCCAAGTGGACTTATCTACCTTTTTAATTAGTTCCACACATTTCTATGAGTCATAGCGACACGGTGTTAACTCTGACTCAGGACTGAAAAGGTTAACTCTAATTTAAAGCTGAGATCAATTCACTTAGTGTCCAGTTAAAGGGCATTTATGTGGGATAAAAGTTAATTCAGACTTGTATAATGTTACGAAAACCCCACTACACTTTTGGTAATTTTAGATTTATTTTAATCTGATGTATCTGTTTAAATAATGTCCCACTATTAGACCTGTCATGCCAATAATATCGCAATGAATTTATACCACTTTATACCTAGTAGCAGTAGTAGTTGTAGTTGTAGCAGTTGGTCTAGTATAATGTGTCATGTGAATTACTGGATCTACAACTCAGCTTATCCACAACTCAAATGTCATCATACAGGTCTAACACTACACAAAATTAGAAAATATTCCCCACCGGTGCGAAGAAAAAAGTACACATGATAAATACTGACCCTAAAAATATTGTTCATGTTGCATATATTGAATGATAAGTCGATATAGTAATTATGGTGATAGGACTAAGCACTATTTTATCTCTTAAACTACATATGGTTAGGCTCATTTAGCCAAAATATAGTTAACATAATTAGATTTAAGATTTAACAAAAACTTGTGTCTACGTTTTTCTACTGTTTTTAATTTTTAGTAAAGTTTATCATTTCATTTCCTGGTTGGACACAAGCATTCTATAACTGATACCCAGCCAAATCTTGTCTAAATACCGCAAAAGTTATGATTAGATAAATAAAAATACATCATGACCAACTTTATTTTGTCAAATCAATGTTTAATCTGTGCTTAAACAGTTCCTCTACTTTGGTTGAAATGTTCAGTGCTGATGAAATCGGTAGAGGGATTCAATTTTAAAACTCACTGCTACTTCCTGTATTTTTGTGTATATGTACATATATATTGTAGTATTTGGACCTATTGTCATTGGATTCAGGCAGTGGCACCTTTGATTGTGATTTGATATCACCACCTACTTGTACGTCAAAGCCATTGCAGTGCCATAACTACATAGAGAAAAACAAATGAAACAAAATATATATTAAAAATTTGTCTATCCAAGGTTTTTGTCATGTGGCTTTATTTAATTTGATCATAGTTAATATTTACTATTGTTTTTCATTGTTTTATCTTGCACTAAATCACAGAAGCAAATTCCTAGTTTGTGAAGCTTATTCTGACTTCAGTCTTCTGTATAAGCGCCCTTTTGAGGACTTTTCAACATTCAATTATATAATGTTTTCTTTTGAATTGTTAATTGTTAGAGTGATTATTTTTTATCACTCTGAAACCCATAGCCTCATATTTTTTTATTTCATTAACTTGAAAATGGGTTAATATTTTGTTGAATTAATAGGTCCATTTTAATTAGTTGTTATTTAATTTAAATGATCTTCTCTTTTCTCAATGTTGTTTTCAGGTACCAGACACAGAAACTTGCACCTGGGTTATTTGTCCACTAGATGGCGCTATTATCTCATAAACTGTATGTAACCACATTACAAAAGTGAAATCAGCACCATGGACAGAGCCAAGCACATTTATCCTCCTGTATGTGTTTCTATGCTTCCTTCATCTCAAGCAATGCTCTGTAGGTAATAATCTTCTATTTTAATTAGTTAATTTTAGTTAATTAATTTAAATTTTGTTTATTTATTTAATGTATTGACTTCAATCAGAGACATCTTCAAAAAAGTCCATGAGTCTAAAATCCGGCTTAATCTTAATTACTGAAATAATACTCAACTTTAAATACGCCATAATTATTTTTATACTTAATGTTGGCCACAGTTCCTCAAATCTGAACATTTAATTCTGTGACCAGCAGGTGGCAGCCTTTCCACACTGCTACACCTGACACCTGGCTTGTTTTTTTTTTTTTTTTTTTTTTTTTTTTTAATTTTTTGTATCCTGTTCAGACTTGTTTAAATGCTAATAATGCTAATGCAAATAAGATAATGTGATGCGTCCTTTTAACACGACTGGGACTCACGTTACCACCACTGAGTATGGATAAATGAACAATGTACATAATAGTATAAGTAAGCATTTGCAAATCATGTTTTATCTAGAGACAGGTTTTTGATTTTGGTGGCATTTTCAAACTAACACATGTTTGGTTTTCGGTAACACTTTCAGGTATGTATTTGTATCACAGATTAGGTAGGAACACTGTATGCGAACACTTCCCTGGGAAATGTTGCTGGCTCATCAAATAACTTGTTCAAAAATGCAAAAATGGTTTAAAAGTCTGCGAAAATCAGGAAAAAAAAAAAAAATCATAACTAGGCAGATTATCCTGCTGGAAGAGGTAAAATGATTTAAAAGCAAATAAAAGAAGGAAGCAGCAGGAGCTAGAAAGAGTAGTGTCCGCACTCTCCAGAAACAGGGCGACAGTAGCTCAGTTGGTAGAGTGTTTGTCCACTGACCTGAAGCTTGAGGCCTTGACACAAACATCATTGGCTGATAGATAGAAAAATGCTGTTGTTGTGTCCTTGGGCAAGACACTTAACCCACCTGTGTGAATGGGTGAGCTATTCCTTGATGTAAAGTGCTTTCAGTGCCTTGAAGGTGGAAAAGCGCTATATAAAATGTGACTATATTTCCATGTTAATAAAATCCTATTATCCAGTCCTTTATATAGCATCATTCACCCAAAATACTCTTTTAATGTGTTGCTCCGTGTGCAGTCATTGGAAGTGGAAAAACTAAACTGAATTCTTGCACTGGGACAACATGATGAAATAAAATCTGCACAGACCAATTAGAACAATGTATTAAGGAGCATTAACGCGTTTCGGGGTGATTAGATTCTATTTCTGTGGTCTGTTTGGGACTGGAGAAAAATACTGTTTGATCAAATATCAGGATAGACAATGAAGACAATCTGTAACTGTCTACACTTAACGCCTTAACCGGGACTACACCGGGACTACACCAGTAGTACACCAGGACCACACCAGGACTACCCCAAGACTACACTAGGACTACACCAGGACCACATCAGGACTACACCAGGACACCTGGACCACACCAGGACTACACCAGGACTACATCAGCACTACACCAGGACTACACCAGGACTACACCAGGATTAACCAGGATTACACAAAGACTACACCAGGACTACACCATGATTTAACCAGGATTACATCAGGATTACACCAGGACTACACCAGGACCACACCCGAACTAAACCAGGACTACACCAGGACTACACCAGGATTACACCAGGACCACACCAGGACTACACCGGGACCACAGCAGGACTACACCAGGACTACACCAGAACTACACCAGGACGACACCAGGATTAACCAGGATTACACCAGGATTACACTAGGATTACACCAGGATTACACCAGGACTATACCAGGACTACACCAGGACCACACCAGGACCACAGCAGAACTACACCAGGACTACACCAGGATTTAACCAGGATTACACCAGGACCACACCAGGACTTAAACCTGGACTAGACTAGGACTAAACCAGGACTAAACCAGGACTATACCAGGACTTAAGCCTAAACCAGGACAGAAATAGTGCCAAATAATTATTTGGCACTAAACAAGTTCTAAACCAGGAGTATTTAAGGAATATATCTTAACCTTAACTAAATCAAGGGTAAACCTAAATAAATTAGATCAAAACCAGGTCAAAACCGGGTTGAAACCAGGACCAAACCAGAACTAAACCAGATCTAAACCAGGACTAAACCATGACTAAACCAGGACTAAACCAGGACTGAACAAGGACTAAACCAGCTAAAAATGATGGCAAAACCAAGCCTTAACCAGGACTAGACAATGACCAGGACTACACCACCCAGGACAAACTGGCCCAGAACTAAACCAAGTCTAACCCAGGAGTACCCCAGGTCTAAGCCAAGACTAAACCAGGACTACACCACACCAAGACTAAACCAGGGCTACACCACACCAAGAATAAACCAGGACTACACCACACCAAGACTAAACCAGGACTACACCACACCAAGACTAAACCAGGACTACACCACTCCTATTGACTGCCCCACTCTCTCTCACTGTACCATCTGGTCTAAACATTTGCTATACTTCCATTCTTATCACCATCCCTCATTGTTCATTTAATTATAAAGTAATGAAAACATAATTATCCATCCTATGTCTAATTAATGTTAATAGATAAACTCCAGTGTCAGACGGTTTAATCAGGCTTGAATCAGACGATGTTAACTCTATATAATTAGATTAGCTGTAACTGACACAAGGCATTTTTTCCAACTCAGAAATGTCTTATATGTTGACGTATAGAGATTTGATGTGTTTTTAATTTTGTGTCATGAGACTAAAGTGGTGCAGTGTGTAAAGACTTGACTCGACAACTGGAGAGTCAATGGTTTGGATTGGATTTTTTAGGCATGCTGTTGTTGTGTCCTCAAGCAAGACACTTCACACACAGCTACCTCACTGTGTCTGGTGTAAGAGGAAGAATATCACAAAAAATACATTGTGGTGTATAGAAATAGTCTGGTTGTAGTGCAGCTGGCTACTACAGTAAGAGCATAGTTTAGTTTGATCCCAGTTTAAAGTACTATATTACACAAAAATTCCTTCTTGTGAGCTTTAAGTCACGTTATAATGCTGTTACCTCATCAAAAACATGTCTGGAGTTATATTTTGTTTCATTCACACATGTTTGTTTAACCCTTTACTGTTAGTGTGTCTACATCTCCAAAGCTCAAAATGCTCTGTTCCACCTTGTGATGTCATGAAGTGGTAGTTTTCAAGTAAACAAGTTAAAATTTTATTCAGTAGAGATTAACAATTCCGGACCTAAAATCATCAAAATGATTCTAGTCAAGCTGTATGGTGTGTAAAAATAATGAAACAAAACACAGTTGCAGGAATGTCCGTGATGAGGAAATGTGTCAACCTGGTAAGACTCAGATAGACACGAAAGAAAAGTATTAGCAGGCTTTACTGAATGATTCATCTTTGGCACTCACATCCTGGTAGAAGACATTGCAATGAAAGGTGTGGCCAGTTAGATCATGATTAGGGGATGTCTTCTCCCCTGGACACTGGAGGTGGTAGAGGAGAGGCTGAGGTGAGTAAAAGGACAATGAGATGATGAACAGAGGGGTTGCTGGGGTGCGGTACAAATTGAGGTGGTCATGCATCTGCAGTGGAGGTTTCAATTGAGCAGACTGAGCGCTGGTTGGATGAAGAGGAGGGCCGGCGAGCAGTGGGGAGGAGTAATAGAATGAGGTGATGAAGGCCTAGGTGCAGGTAAACTCTAGAGAAGCAGTGAGTAAATGCGAACGGTGTTAGGTCTTTCAGGCTGAATTTACTCTTGCTACATTATAACAGAGATCAGAAAATAGCATAATACGAGCCCTTTAAGCGTTTTCCCCTTTCTCTCATTTTTGGCATAAAGAAACCAAGATGGAATTTGAAGGACCTGGCTCTCCTCAGAGAGACTATAATTCTGTGTAATGAGGGTGTTTTGTAACAGTTCTGACCCTCCACTCCCAAATTCATGACCTTAGTCACGCTACTGATTTACAGATTTAGCACTGAATAAAACAACAGAACATTGTAGGTTAATTACTTTACAGAGGCGGTGTCATTTATTTTTAAGTACAGCATTAAGTATTACATTATATTATATTACATTGTAAACTGCCAAAGGTCTCCCTGTTCAGAACTGCACATCAGAATGGCCCTGCATTCTACAGTAGACAGTGGCAGAAGAAGTATTCAGTTTTGTTACTTAAGTAAACCAGAGCAAAAAAATACTCAACGTAAAATTGAAAGTCTCACATAAAAAAAATCTATTTGAGTAAACTTATTAAAGTACTTGTTTAAAAATGTACTTAAATGAGCAGATTCTGAGGTCTTATAAAGCTTCAAATGTAATGATTTTGACACAGATTTATGCTGAATTTTGTTCGACAGAAACAATTGAACCAATAGATTTTTTCTGGCTGCTTTTATTCATATATTTTTGAGTGCTCAAATTATGAACGTGTTGAAAACGAATTCCTCAGGCTGTTTAGCAGGTCTCAAACTATAATAAAAAATACTTTTACTTTTCAGTCCAGTTCAAAAATCTATTGGAGTAGAAAGTACAGATCCCTGCTCTCAAATGTAAATGAAATAAAAGTAAAAAGTACACTCAAACATGCATCAATGAAAACACCACTCTCATAGTTCGAAATATTACATCCCATTTTGTTTTAAATGTGAAGAGAAAGGATTTACTATAACTGTTTAGACTGGATCCTTTCCCTGATGCAGCCCTCACACTCACACCAGCCTGTTCTTTATATTATGAGGTGAAACCAGTCAAATGTCCACAGACTCTCCCTGCTCCTGCGCTCCTATCACAGAGCGCTGAATATTTAATGAAGGAGTGATAGATGAATCGGGTTATGAAGAAACACAGTGATGCCTCCGTAAACTCAGCATCGCCCCGGGCCTGAGCGCAGACTCACTGTGAATAACATACAGAGGACTGGACCAGAGTCTGCTCCAGTGCACAGGAGAGGCACTATTATACACAAATGGAGATATATTTTATACATTATTGGCCATATGCTGCAAAAACATCTTCATAAGTTAAAAACACAGTTCAGTAGGAATATGTATTGTTTTAGCTAGAATGTTCCATAGTCAGTGACATGCAGTCAGTTGAGGCAGGTGAGGCACTGCCTCACCTGTCATCACAGAGAAAAAATAAATTAAATGGTTATATTTGTCCAATGATTTGTACTGTAACGTTATTTTCTATTTAACTTTGCAATTTTATTCTTTTTTGTACTCAAAATCTCTGAATTTTTACGTTTACCGTTGTAATCCTGAGAAGAGACACGCAATGAGGCACAGGCCATTCGTGCCGTGCCTCCGCGCTCTGACTGTGCTGTAGCTAAGCTGCTGTTTTAACCCTTTAAATGCTGAGAACATTACAGCGGCTGTGAAAAGGCACCGGGTGCGGCGGGCTTCCCTAGTTACCCTGCCTCATGTTAGGGGGCGCTCGTGAGCCCAGGGATTCTTGTAACTCCCGCAGAATAGGGGCCACAGACTACAATTTAGAGTTAGCAAGTCAACTTTAGCAGTTCACTTTTTTCCTCGTGTCTGGCCCTTAAATGGAGGAAGATACATATTAAAGCTCAAACAGTTTTCTAAACTGGACTTTTAGTCGAAGCAGGAGGTTATAATTAAAGGACCGAGACCAACACTAAAGGAGCTAAATGGTTTGTTCCAGACACGGGACGAAAGACTCGCTCTTTTCAAACAGAGATGTACAAAATGGTAATTTAATTACTTCAATCCACTGAAAATTGGGGAACTAGAATAAGGATAAAAAACAATACAAAACCAGCTTGCTTTTTATTTCATACTATTAGATCAGTGGTTCTTAACCTGGGTTCGATTGAACCCTCAGGGTTCGGTGAGTCAGTCTCAGGGGTTCAGCGGAGGTAAAGACACGCACCCGACTCATATGATTCGTGATGAGACGCTTGTCCATCACTGGCTGCAGGTTCACGCTGCTTGGCCAGTCTGTGCTGCAGAGAATTTAGTGACTCAGTATCAACTTGTGACTGTCGTGATGGTTTGTTGTGTGATTTCTTTTTTAACTCTATAGCGTCAGATTCTGTCACTGCCAGTAGACTCGCAGACTGCAAGCGTCTCCAGACGCCGTGTCCCAGTTCAACAAATGCCCCCTTCGATGTGTCTATCGAAGTACCCGCCCTACTTAAATGCATCGTTTGAACAGCGCATTTAAGCCGGGCGGGTACTTCGAGCCGCACTTCGAACAGTACATCGCCACATTGCATTTGGCGAATTGAGACACGGCGTCAAATCGACAAATGCACCACTCGATGTGCTGTTTCTCACGGCATGAGACACGGAACAGACTTTGCTGTGAAAATGACATGAGGGCGGCACAAGATGAAGCCGCATTTCTGAACTAGTCTCAAAGCCATTTATGTTTGTAAATCTGACATCAGGACATCAGTGCCTCACCAGCCACGAACCTCACCGCGCGTCACTGTCCATAGTATAGTATTAATCTTATCTACCTTGCCCTGCCCTCATCAAAATTTTTTAGGCAAAAGATAATCTAACTAACTAAAATACAAGCAGTATGCCATAAAACATATGTATCTCCATGGAAAATATCTTAAAGTATGGTTTTAACTTTCTATTTCCATGGAACCAGGACTGAATCAGAACTAAAACAGGACTAAACAGGACCTAAGTCAGGATGTCAACCAGACCTATTCTAAACCAGTACAGAACCAGGACTGAACTGACACTGATATGTGTGCAAATAAGACTAAACTGTAGCAGAACTAAACCAGGTCTAAACGATGACAAAACCAAAATTATCCTCCCAGGTCTAAACAGGAGCAGGACTAAGCCAGGACTACAGGACTAAACCAGGACCAAACAGGACTAAGCCAGGACTACAGGACCAGGACTAAACCAGGA
Organism: Periophthalmus modestus; assembly: GCA_019594935.1. Taxonomy (NCBI): domain Eukaryota; kingdom Metazoa; phylum Chordata; class Actinopteri; order Gobiiformes; family Gobiidae; genus Periophthalmus; species Periophthalmus modestus. The sequence continues at coordinate 3,623,215 of JAIEZT010000009.1, forward strand.
CTAAACCAGGACTAAACCAGGACTGAGCCAGGACTAAATCTGGACTAAACCAGGACTAAACTAGGACTGAGGCAGAACTAAACCAGAACTAAACCAGGACTGAGCCAGGACTAAACCAGGACTGAGCCAGGACTAAACCAGGACCAGGACTAAACCAGGACTGAGCCAGGACTAAACCAGGACTGAGCCAGGACTAAACAGGACTGAGACTAAACCAGGACTGAGCCAGGACTAAACCAGGACTAAACCAGGCTAAACCAGGACTGAACCAGGACTAAACGGGCTAAACCAGGACTAAACCAGGACTAAACCAGGACAGAAACAGGGACTAAACCAGGACTAAAACAGGACTGAACCAGGACTAAAACAGGACTAAACCAGGACTAAATGGACTAAACAGGACAGAAACAGGATACATTAAAACAAAATACAAGCAGTATGGCATAAACTGTACCTATGTCCAAAGTATGATTTTTCTCTCTCCATGGAATCATGCAGGTGACGAGCACCTTCAGAAAGTTACACAGTGTTGCTTTAAATCAGCTTTTAATGCTATTCAGTGTTGGAAGACGTTCTCAATTTTGTTGGTTAAGTAAAAGTACTGAATATATAAATATAAATAAAGTAAAGTAAAAATATGACATGAAAAAATGCACACAGGTAAAAGTATTAAAGTATTCCTTCGAAAAATATAGTTAAAGAGTACAAAGTAAAAGTATTTTGCACAGGTTTTGAGATCTAACAAAGCTTCAAGTGATTTTGATAAAGATTTGTGCTGAATTTTGTTCAACAGAAACCTTTAATTTGATCTTTTTTCCCTAGCTGCTCAAACTACAAACGTGTTAAAAATAAACCCCTCAGCCTTTCAGCAGGTCTCAAACAATACTTCAAAAATGTACTGGAGTAGAAAGTACAGATACTGCTCTTAAATGTAATGAAGTAAAAGTAAACAGTATCCATTTTAACTTCTACTTAAGTAAAGTACAGATACCTAAAATTTGTATTTATGTATAGTACTTTATTACTATTACTTTGTTACATTCCACCACTATATTCTGTGGAACATTCAGGTTAAACAGTAATATCTCCATGGATACAGTCAGGCGGTGGACCCTGCAAAAGAAAAGTAGCACAAAAGCATGTAAAAAAGTAGTAATATTTTAAGTCCAGCTGTGCACTGGTACATTTTTCCTTCTCTCGTACAGTGAATGTTACTCATGCTTCTCTTCAGTCACTGCCCTCGACGTATAGACCAATTACATCAAGTGGTTCACAGCCTCTTTACATCCACCGGCTGTAAAAGTAGCATTTCCCTTTTCAAGTGAATGTAGTGCTCTCAGTCTAAATAAACCGAGCCACACACACGCTTCCTTTAGCCTGGTCCGTATAAATTACTAAGACTCATGCTGAAGAGGTTTTATGTTTGCACTTGGAGGAGGCAGGGAAGAAGACGGGGGCAGATAGAATGAGGGTTTAAAAGTCCTATATTACACAAAGTTGACTCTTGTGAGCTATAGACCATGTTACAATGCTGTTCCACCTTATGATGTCATGAAGTGGTAGTTTTCAAGTTAATAGCTCCTTTTACCTTTTATTTAGTTAAGAGTGGCAATTCCAGGTCTGAAATAATGAAAATGATTCTAGTGAAGGTGTATGAATAGATCAGAAATTATCCTATTATAGTTATGAAGTATTGAGGAGAAGTGGAGGAGATAGGAAGAATAAGAGGGCTGCTGGGTTTCAGATGATTATTTATTTATTCATTTGATGCTAAAATGCAGATTTTAACAATATTATAACAATTTTAACAGTTGTAGGATCCAGTCACAGATACACATGATCAAGCTCGACATTTGTGCATTTACTGTTTGAATATCACATAGTATATTTCAGTACAATGTTATCCCCCATCGAAGAGTTTTTTATCTCTGCAACTGGAGGAGTCAGGGAAGGAGACAAGGGCAGAGAGGAAGGGACTAGAGTCTAAACGTGAAGGAGAAGTGGAGGAGATAGAAAGGATAGGAGGAGATAGGAGTGTCTGTAGGAGGCATCACTGTGACAGGGGCAGATAGGGGCTGATAGGAAACATGGGGGGTTCTTTTCGGGCTCAGAGCGTTCAGGAACAGAGGAAGAAGAGGAGGGGAGGTGATCTGACATAGTGACTGCAAATGTACACACGTCTGTAGTAAAATATAATACAAAATTTATATAACAGATGGATGGATGGATGGATGGATGGATGGATGGATAGATAGATAGATGGATAGATGGATTGCTAGATAGATGAACAGATGGACTGACGGATAGATGGATGGATGGATTGGATGGATAGATGGTTGGATGCATAGATGGGAGATGGATGGACAGATAGATAGAAAGATAGATAGATGGGTAGATGGATGGATGGATAGATAGACGAACAGACGGACAGACGGATAGATATATAGATGGATAGGTATATAGATGGATGGATGGATAGATAGATAGATAGATGGATAGATGATGGATGGATGGATGGATGGATAGCTATATGGACAGACAGACAGACGGATAGATATATAGATGGATAGGTATATAGATGGATGGATAGATGGATAGATGGACAGACGGACAGATGGATAGATATATAGACGGATAGGTATACAGATGAATGGATAGATAGACAGACAGACAGACAGATAGACGAATAGATGGATAGACAGATAGATAGATATATAGATAGATAGATGATAGATAGATAGATAGATAGATAGATAGATAGATAGATAGATAGATAGATAGATAGATATTCTAAAAAGATGTAATCATCTTGTGGTTTCAATTATTTGCCTAGATTTTGCAATTAAGATTCATATTGGACATACTGCAACATCCAAAAATCCCACATGGTAAAGTGTCCCATCGGCATGTCCCACTGCCTTGGGGTCCCACTGGAGGAGTTGAGGGAAGTCTGGGAGTCCCTGCTTAGACTGCTGGCCCCGCAACCTACCCATGGATAAGTGGAAGAAAATGGATAGGTAAAGTTTACAGTAAGTGTACAGTGAATGCATTGTACTACTGTTCTTTTATTTGTGTTAAAGAGTACTACAGAACTGACCCTATCTCGCAATTAGGATTCTTTAACCCTCAAGCCAAAACATTGTAGTCACATTGTGTCCAGTAAGATAAGATATGCCTTTATTAGTCCCACAGTGGGGAAATTCCACTAATTGGCCATATGATGAAAGCTACACATTTACACCAACCTTTATTTAAAGCAACACCGCAGAACTTTTTGGAGGTGGGATGTTAATTGCCAGATATCATGGAAAGTTAAAACCAGGCATCAGAATATTCTCTATAGAGATACCTTTTATGTCATAACCATGGAAACAAGCAGGCCAACAAGCAGGCCAAGCAGGCCAAGCAGGTCAAGTCAGGTTTGTGGTGATGCAAGCCCATCTCACAGTAAAGATGGCATACTTTTCTCATGCAGTAAAATATACAAAATTAAGTCTATTTTTGGGCTAGAAAATTACATGGAGGGCTTTAAAGATTATTCTGATAATTGTGTTTGTCTATCATTTTTTTCCGTGCTCTTGTGTTTAGCAGGGCCTTGTCGGAGCAGTTCATTTGTATGAGGGCGTTAAAATGTTTGGCTACAGTAAGTGAAGAGAGGAAGTAGCTGTTTGGAAACCAGCAGGATTCAGAGCTGCAGGCTTGGTCTTTTGGCAAATGAACACGACCAGGACATAATACAACAGATGGAGAGGGTAAGGAGAGAAGGAGAAATGAGTGGGGGCAGAGAGAGGGAGAAGACAGAGAGGGGGGGGTGGAGATGAGGGGCAGAGAGAGAGAGAAAGGAAGATCTAGAAGACAGATGGTAAGAGACAGAGGGGGCAGAGAGAGTTAGAAAGAGAAAGGAAGAGGGTGAGCAAGAAGAGAGGGAGAAAGGGGAAGAGAGAGACCGAGAGTGAGAAGACAGAGGGGAAGAGAAAGAGATGAGGGGCAGAGAGAGGGGAGGGCAGAGAGAGAGAGAAAGGAAGTTCTAGAAGAAAGAGGGGAAGAGAGAGAGGGGGAGAGAGATGCGGATGCAGAGAAAGAGAGAGGGTAAATGAGAAGAGAAAGAGGGGAAGAGCAAGAGGAGACAGGGGAAGAGAGAGCGATGACAAGCAGAGAGAGGGGAGGCAGAGAGAGAGGAACATCTAGGAGAGAGAGAGGAAGAAAGGGGGGAGAGATGAGAGGCAGAGAGAGGGCAAGTGAGAAGAGAGAGAGAGAAAGAGAGGAAGTGAGAACAGAGAGGGAGATGGGGGGAAGCGAGAGCGATGAGGGGCAGAGAGGGGGGAGAGAGAGAGAGAGAGGGGGGAGAGCAAGAAGAGAGAGGGAGGGAGACAGAGAGGAAAGAGGGAAAGAAAGTGAGAGAGATAGAGAGAGGGGAAGGATGAGAGAGAGAACGTGAAAGACAGGGAGAGAGTTGGAAGCAAAGAGACGGAGAAACAGAGATAGAGGAGACAGAGAGATGAGAGGAGAAATTGTGAGGGGGTAGAGAGAGAGTCAAAGAGAGCGGGGAGAGAGAGAAGAGAGGATGAGAAGAAGAGGGAGAGAGAGAGAGAGGAAGAGAGAGTGATGAAGAGAGAGAGAGGTACAAAGTACATTAGGGGTGATCACGTTGGACCAGGACTCAGCCAAGTCTGAATATTTGTCCAAAACTCATTCTGTGGATGTGCAAATCAATGCTGGGGTTTGTTTTCAATTAGAATCCTGAAATTTAATTCTAAACTTCAAACTTTCTCTTGAAGCTACAAAAAACCTCCCCAAAAAGTAACTAATATAAATACACCTAACAAATCTAATATGCAAGAACATGTTTTTTTGTTTTTTTTTTATGAAGTGATTGTGCTTTGGCCAATAGACGCTAACCCAATCAGAGGGGGATATTTGGGCGTGTGAACATTACTATACATTTTGGTCAATGTAAACCTCAACACAGATCACAAATTGCACAGAGCAGAGCAGTGGGTAGAGATTTTCAGAGCACACCATAACAGACCATACAAGTTTACTCAAACCTGCATGAATGAATCAACAAAGTACAATTCTGAGTTATGATTTAATGTGATTCAAATTCCATAAAAGTCAGTTTGGCAAAATATCTCCCAGGATTGAAAAACTTCATGCTGTGAAGTAACAAGTTGCTATTTAAACATTTTTTAAAGGTGCGTTACTGCCCTGTTTCCACTGGTTCACTTTGGAGCAGGTCGGTACGGGCTGTAAGTGTCTCCACTGTCTAAAGGAACCGTACCGCCCCATTTGAAGGGTCTGATGCAGACTCTGGAGGGCACTAAGTCCCAAAGGAGATCTGGGGTTGTACAGTATGCAGTACCAGGGCAGGCGGGGGCGAATACCTGATAAGATGATTGATGCAAAACGGAACTGAGTCTGGCAAAAACAAGATGTCAAAAAGCAGTTATGGAAACTTAAATGTTGAGCCAATATGCGTCGCAAAACAACAACTGTTTCCTGGTTATGGATGGACGACACTCACATCTAAAAATGAAACATATTATATTTCCAGTTGGTAATGCATTTAACATGAGCCAAGCCCACTGCATTACATAAAGAGAAGTTAAAACTCGGTGTAGAGGCGCAGAGAAGTGACAAAAAGCTCACGATAAACCGGATGAAGTTTTGTGTTCACACTTTCTTTAGCTTTAGCTTTAACCTCATCTTGCAGTGCCACAAACTTGGATTTACTAAAGACTTTTTGTGAATCGCTGAGATTTGCCATATAATTAAGAGTATAATTGAGATACGTTATGTTTGGGTGACATCGGTGTCTCACGAGGCAGTGCCCTGACCCTGGAGCCACGGAAACACAGCTTGGTTGGAGAGAACCACACCAAACAGTCCCGCTCCAAGCCTTATGGAACTTTCTTGTGGAGTGTCTGCTACCTGTCTGTAATTTCCAACAGCATGACATTAAACATATCTATCTCCTCATGATGCTCCTAGGCCAAGTTACAGGACAGATCTATGGAGAGGCATATTTGAGCAAGAAAAACACATGCAATAGAATAAATGCAAGTTGGATGTTACTGCCATACAAACCAAGGAACATAGACTACTGCCAAGAGCAAGTTTTATTTCACAAAGCAATCAGAGAAAAAGTTTGTGTTCATCATATGCTAGCTTCATCTAAATCTGCTCATTTCTGCAAGTCTTCTCTGCATCTTTCAAATGACTGTGAAATCGGATTGTTTACAGCGGCTGCGTGTCATTAGGAGGTAATTTTGTGGAGGAAATACAGTCTGGGATTTGGGGATGGGTAAAGCTCCTCTGGTTAATTGAGCTGAAAAAGAACCAACAGTCAAAATGTGCCATGCATAAAGTTAGCGCTAATGATAGAGTGCTCAATATGATTTCACTAATATAAAAGGAGTGGCTGTTAGCATATTAGCACAAATGTTTACTGTAATTGTCTTAACTCAATATGAAACTGTTTTAGGTAACGTTTATTTGCTTCCCTTAAGTTTTATAAGCATGTGTTTATATCTGATGTCCTTCCAAATTCCAAGTGTAGCTTCATCACTTGTGACTTCCAGTGTGTCAATTTTAGGTTTTAAAGGTAAATTACGTAACTTTATAGAGGAAGGACTGCCACATGCTTGTCTCCATGGAGATGTTGTTACATTGAACTGATGTTTCTTGCATTTATTCGGTTCAAGTGTTCTTACTGCAAAAAAAAAAAAAAAAAAAAGACTGATTGGGGTCGCCTCTCCGCAGATCTGAATGTAACCTGCATGGTGTCACCTCCAGAAATGTTACATAGTGCACCTTTAATGTAGTTCAACAAAGTATAACTACAGTTCTTTGTATTTTCACTCAGACAGTAAACCTTTTCCCTCTCCCTCCAGTGTTTTGTTGTCTGTACAGTAAAGGCCGTTGTAGTCTGTGTTGTCCTGACCTCTGACCCCGTCTGTGGGAGGGAGCCCTTAGGTGACAGTACCATCTGCTGGATCAAAGACGACGCGCTGAGATTAAAGGAAGAGGCTCAGACACAGGTGAGCACAGGTGAAGAAGAAAGAGCAACAGTGACCTATGACCCCCCCGAGGAGAGAGACTATGAGTCTAACAAGGGCTTCTCTCTCTCTCTCGATACGTACCTCTCTCTCTCTCTCTCTCTCTTTCTTACCTCCCTCTGGCTTACCTCTCTCTCTCTCTCTTACCTCTCTCTCATCTCTCCCTTATCTCTCTCTCTTACCTCCCTCTTTTACCCCCCCCCCCTCTCTCTTACCCATCTCTCTCTTACCTGTCTCTTTCTTATCTCTCTCTTACCTCTCTCTCTTTCTTACCTCTCTCCCTCTTGCCTCTCTCTCTTACCTCTGTCTCTTTCTTATCTCTCTCTTACCTCTCTCTCTAACCTCTCTCTCTCTCTTACCTCCCTCTTTTACCTCTCTCTTTCTTACCTCTTTCTTTCTCACCTCTCTCTTTCTTACCTCTCTCCCTCTTACCTCTCTCTCTTTCTTACCCTCTTTCTCTTACCTCTCTCTCTCTTTTTACCTCTCTCTCTTTCTTACCTCTTTCTCTTACCTCTCTCTTACCTTTCTCTTTTACCTCTCTCTTTCTTACCTCTTTCTCACCTCTCTCTCTCTTACCTCTCTTTTTTCCCTCTCTTTCACTCTTGTTCACACATCACATCAAAACTGGCACTAAACTGGGACTAGATCAGGACTAAACAAAGAGAGATATAATATTTAGTAATTTAAATTGGTTATCACTACAGCACTATTTTCATGAATCTGAAACCATCTCTCCTCATTTACTTTAGAGTCAAGGTTGGTTTTAATAAAAAATACAAGGCTTTTCATTAACTATTTAAAATTATAATCTTAGAACTGCACTTAATATCGTCCCCTCTTTTTTCCCTAGTTCTTCCCGTTTTCTGCAGAGTCACGGCTTGAGTTTGAATGATTTAGCTCAGACTATGGCATTAAACTTATCAGAGACAAGCAGGTGAAGCCACCAGGCAAGTTACAGGTCAGATCTGTGGAGAGGCAAGTAAAAGAAATAGAAAGGGTTTTTACAGTCCTCCTTCCTCTCTCTTTCTGTCTCTCTCTCTTTCACTCTACCTCTCTTCTTTCTCTCTCACTTTCTCCCTTTTTTTTCTCTCTACCCCTCTCCTCCTCCCCCCCTTTCTTTTGTTTTCTCTCTCCCTGTTTTTTCCTTCTTGTCCTCTCCTCCTGTTCCCCCTCTCTATCACTTTCTTTCACCCTCTCTCTTCACCCCCTCCTCTCCCTATCTCCCTCTTTCTTAATTTTTTTTCTCTCTCTCCTCTTTTCTCCTTCTTGTTCTCTACCCATTTCCTTCTCTCTCTCCCTCTTTCTCTCACCCCCTCTCTTCAGTCCCTCTCCTCTCTTTTCTCTCTACCCCCCATCTCCTTCTTGTTTCTCTATCTTTCCTTCTCTCTCTCCCTCTTTCTCTCACCCTCTCTCTCTTCACCCCTCCTTCTCTCTGTCCCTCCCCCTCTCCCTCTTTCTCTCTACCCCCCTCTCCTTCTTGTTCTCTACCCCTTTCCTTCTCTCTCTCCCTCTTTCTCTCTGCCCCCTCTCCTTCTTGTTATCTATCTTTCCTTTCCCCTCTCCTCTCCTCTCTCCCTCTTTCTCCCTTCCCCCTCTGCTTCTTGTTGTCTGTCTTTCCTTTCCCCTGTCCCCTTCCCTCTCCCTCCCTCTCTCTCCTCCTTCCCTCTGCCCCTCTCTCTGTGTGTAGGAAGCTTTAGGTGTCACTGATGAAGGGATAGTATTGTGGCCAGACCTGATGAGAAATCGGATTTATCTGAAGCTTGGTCTTTGGAAACAGACCAACAATAAAAGCTTTGGAGCAAAAACAACTACACAGCTCACACAGAGCAAAGTGTGACTGGGGTTTAAATTAAAACCAAAAGATCATATTGCTAAGAAAACTACAAATATTTTCTTAAGAAATATAATCTAAGAGATTTTACATAATACCCCCTGTTTAAGGATGAATATTATGCATATATATGTATTGTTATTGGCCCTTAAACATGCTCTTGAGAACCTTTGCTCTCCCTACATTCGGAACTGAGATTAGGATCCATCTACTGGCAGCAGAGGGAGTTGCTAGTTGAAAAAAGCAAACAAACCACTGCTGGGATTAGCAATCTTTTCAGATATGCTAACACATACAGTTGTCCCTCGTTTATCGTGCGGGTTATGTTCTAATAATAACCCGCAGTAGGCAAAAACTGCAAAGTAGTCAGCTTTATTTTTTACAATTATTATATATGTTTTAAGGCTGTAAAACCCATCACCACACACTTTATACACTTTCCTCAGACAGGCATTAACATTTTCTCACATTTCTCTCTTGTTTAAACACTCTTAAAGTTCAAACCTTCGTATATTATATCCCTCTTCCTCGATGATCACTTTAAATGTGTTGTTCACGTGTCTCTGCTCCAGCGGTATCCACAGAGGCGCCTCTTTGCAGAGAAACACACGAGTGCAAATCATCTCTGAAATTTGTTGGTGCAGAATGTTTCATCAACATGCAAACATACAGCACTTCAGAGTCACACTGTGATCCAACATTTATGCAAATTTGGCTGAACACATTCTGTACTGTACAGGAGACACGGCACGGAGCAGACTGACCATGGTCTACAGTCCCTTAGCCAATCAGGACGTGGAACCACAATGCACGTTCTATACACTGTAAAAAAAGAACATGCAAAATTGCACAAAAAAATAAATAAATTAAAAAAATCCGCTAAACAGTGAGACTTCGAAAGGTGAATGGACTGCGATATAGTGAGGGACAACTATATTGTAATCAGGAAGGAATGGTTTGAGCAAGTCTGCTGATGATTTATGGACTTAAAACAGAGCAGGAGGCCACTGGACTTTAATCTGTGATGTAACAATCCTGGCAAATTTTAAATTGTGTGTTTTTCAGTTCTTAGAGGGAGCAGACTTACTAAAGATTTATGAACATACTTGGAGTTGTATTTAGTATGAAGCTAAATACAACTCCAAGTATGTTTTGGATATGGACCAATATAATTGTAATACTGGCTCGTAAGACAATCGCAGTGGTGGAGGAAGTACTCGATTGTATTACTTAAGTAAAAGTACAGACAGTACGGCAAACAAATACTCAAGTAAATGTAAAAGTATCACATGAAAACAATCTACTTAAGTAAAAGTTTTAAAGTACACATTTGAAAATGTATTTAAAGATTAAAAAGTATTTCATACAGATTCGGAAATTTAATAAAGCTTCAAATGTAATGACTTTGGTAAAGATTTGTGCTGAAATGAATCAGATGTTTTTATTGTATATTCAGACTTTTCAGCAGGTCTCAAACAATAACAAAAAATACTTTTACTTTTCAGTCCAGTTTAAAAAAAATGTAGCAGAATAGAAAGTACAGATATCTTCTCTCAAATGTAGTGAAATCAAAGTAAAAAGTATCTACTTTTACTTTAAGTACAGGTACCTAAAATGTTTACTCACGATACAATACTTTAGTATACATTCCACCACTGAACAGTAGGCAGCGGGAAATGAGATGAAAAGTGAGGACATTCAGCAAATTCAGCAATTTTCACATTTACCATTTGCAACCCATTTGAAGTAAGAATTAAAGTAAGAAGCCTTGTAGGATATTTTATAACAACAACCCCCCCCATCATTAAATAAATGCAATATAGATAGGTTTAATGTCAGACTGTGGAACATTCCAATCAATGCAATAATGTCTCCCTGGAGACAAGTCGGTGACAAAACCTTTACCAAAAGTTACATAGTGCACCTTTTAACCAGCACTGATGCAGGCAATACAAGAGCAAACTTAGTTGAAGTGCTTTAAAGCTTGAGCCCTGGTGCTTGACAATAACAGTTTAAGAGCGCCTGACACATGGAGGACCCTTATCTTCATTAGGGCTTGGCGTCGTTTCAAAGGACAATTGTATAAAATAAACACTTGAGTGCGAATTAAAATCAGTCTGCTCTGAATAAGAAAGGTTACCTCAAAGTCACAGGCTTAATGCAGTTTGTGAGTGGAACTTTTCATCAGTGGAGTCGTATGAGAAGTCTCCGGCCTCAGACAACGACCAAGGTCTTCGTTTGTAGAGCTATAAATGTCTGCAAGGGTGGAATGCAAAAACACCATCCTCTGTATGTAGTATATTGATATCAATTTGCGGATATACTTAAAGTGCATCAAGCCAAATATTATGACCAACTGCACAATAAAAAGCCCAGTATACAACAGACTAAATATGAGGCGTTGTTTTATTACTGTTTTTGCATATACTTGCTGTGCTGTTTCTGTGTACTCAGTTGGACTTGGACCAACTAGGATGTAAAATTATAAACTTGACCATAGTAATAACTATAACTAATAATACTAAATACTTATCTTAATATGAATACTACCACACTACTACTTATATTATGTGTGATATTTATGCTTGTTTTGGGGGTGTGGTTGGTTGCAGTATAAATAGGTTGCCTATCCATTATTTTTTATTTATTATTTATTTAATGAGACAGGGACACTGCACAATCTACATTAACCTAAACAAGGAGAGATGCATCGTACCAGGTTGTAGCGCTAGTGCTAATTTCCACCTGTAGTCCCTGGGCATGTTGATGTTATAGTTCCATAAAATCAAACATACAAAGAAAAGAAGAAGAAGGAGTCTTTATAATGACCAGAGCATCAGCGCAGTTCTGTATCCTCATTCACACCCCAGTTCTCTCAACACCTTAAAATCGTCATCCTTTTCCAAAATCATCATACAATTCATTCATTCCAGAACATCCCACTCTCTCCAGACACTCATCCATGGCGCGCTCTCTTGCGTGCTCGCTCTCGCTCACTGTGCAGTGCCTCGCCCTCCACACCTGGGGCGCGCGCTCTCGTCATTGTGCGCTCGTCGTTGTGCGCGCTCCTCGGTCTGACTGCTGCTCGGTGCCTGTTAGCTGCAGTTAGCCTTTTGTGTTTGACCAGGTGGGGCCGGCTGTCCTGTTTTCGTCTTTTGTTTGATCAGGTTAGTTTGGGGATGTTTCGGTTTTAGGTTAGTGATGTCGGCATCGGCGTCTGTTCCCCTGTACGAGGTTGCCCCGGTGCCGCATTCTTTTGTTCCGTTTGGCTCATCAGGTCCACCTTTCTGTTGTTACTTTGTTTTGGGCATGGGAGGGAGTTTTGGGCATTTTAACGTAAATTAAAATTAATTTAAAAAAACTATTAAACTTTTCATAACCCATTTGACTCCTGTGTCCTCTTTAATAAGTTTGATCCACCGGGTCGTAACACAGATACAGAGGGGAGAAGTACTTTTTTTTTAAGTAAAAAAGTATCACATGAAAAAATTGACTTCAGTAAAAGTATTTAAGTACAAGTTTAAAATCCACTTAAAGAGTAAAAATTAAAAGTACCTCACTTAAGTGATATTACCTAAAAGTAAAAAGGGTCAGCTATAATATGTACATTGATACATGATACATAAAAATTCTAGTCAAATACAGTGCTTAACTACTTCTTTACCTTTCACCACTGAAAAGCAATAGCCCATAATGGATAATAAATGAGCAGTAGTACAACATTAAACAACGTTACTAAGCAGCACTTATTTGCATAGGCCCACCTCTATATATTTTCCCGTAGATAAACATGTATTTTAGACATACAATATTTTCTGTATTTAATGAAAACTAAAGCAGAAAAACTTAATTGTTTTGGCAGCGTGGTCTGATCCTGTTTCCAAGAGCATCCTGGTGCTGTCAGTCACAGCTGCTGTTTATCTGATGCAGAACACATTTGACTGATAAAGATGTATCATTTTAGACGCTCCTTCAGCTGATGTTAATCTATCACAGGAACAAACCACTGCAGTTGAAACCGCAAACAATGGACTGTTCACAGCCTCTTCTGGAGCACAGGTTCAGAGCAGCTCTGTAGGCAAAGTCTAATTGAAGTTTTAAGTGAAACATGTTCTCTAATACTAATCCTTATTGTTAGGGCCTAATTAAAGCCGCAAGCAGCATCGAACGGCCCTCGCGAGCCACGCGTCGCCGTTTCGGTCGACCCGGCACTCCCTACAAGGGGCGCTAATGTGCTAGCTGTGTCGATGTTATGGCGGCTTTGGGCTGCACGTGTCACCAAACAAAGTCAAAAGACATTGGGAGCACTGATGCACAAACATGGGTTTTTGAGGCATCGCCATGGCAACACCGTGCAAAATACAAATTTGGACTTTTTTGACAGGGATGATCTGAAGAATCACTGTGCCAAATTTTACGTTCTTCATTGAAGGTAATAAGCAGTTATAAGACTTTGAAATGTCCGTTAATTTATAAATTTTCCCATTTAGATAACATGGGGTATTTCGTGTATCGCCATGGCAACCCAGTGAAAAACATGACATGGATCTAATTGACTTTTTGGATCAGGATGACATGGCGAATGATTGTGGCAAATTTCACAGAATTCCATGAAAGTAATATTTTTCTCATGAATGAAAAATTTGGGAGAATTCCCATTAGGATAACATTGGTAGTGGGCGCCATCACCATGGCAACACAGTGCAAAAAACGTTAGGGTTTGATTGACTTTATTGATTGGGATGACACAGTGGAATTGTATGTCAAATTTGGTAACATTTGGGAAAACTAAATTTTCGGACCTCCATAAAAATTATTTTGTTATTCTGCACCATTTTTTTTTTTAATTTCACAATGAGTCGGTTTAGGCCATAAAGTTTTACAACTGATTAAAATTTGAGCCCAATCTGACTTTGTATGCGCAAACAGGAGCAAGTCAAGCGGATACTTCGACCCGCACTTTGAGCAGTACATTGAACGGTGCATTCGGCGAATTGGGACACGGCCACGGATTTCCTAAACCAGTGATCCCCACCACCGGGCTGGGGACCGGTTCTAGTCCGTTACGCATTTGCTACCGGGCCGAACAAAAACAGTAAATTAATCTACAACCGCCTTTTTTTCTCCGACGTAATTTTTTCTCCCTTCCCTCATGAAATGCTAATAAGTTTTGTCCGTAAAAATATGATATCAAAAATCCTGATAGGAAATGGCCACATAAATCAATTGGATATAACCACGAGTTTATTATATCTGTGCTGATCTGCTCTTGTCTCCACGATGACTTATCACGTATAAACGCATCACACATTCTGTCCAAAAGTAGAGCCACAAGCTCGTGAAAATGAGAACAAAACAAAAGACCTCCAAGAAAAAGAAGGCTAAATTTAACAGACAACACCAGGAGTCCTACTTAAAATATGGGTTTGTTGCTACAGGTGAGTCTCACGCACCGAGTCCGCTCTGTGTAATAATGCGGGAAAAGCGAATGAGGCAATGAAACCTTCAAAACTGCTTTGGCACATGGAGAACTAAGCACCTGGATTAAAAGATAAGGCTTTAGAGTTTTTGAAAGAAATTACGGAGCAGACTGGACATAAACACACTGCGGGAGTCATTGTCTCCTGTAACTCCTGATGGGACCAGCTCATCACAGAAACAAGTGCAGGGCTCCACTGATTCAGCGGTTATGGTGAGGTGTATGTTTTATAAAAAGGTTGTGGATCCCTGTCATAAGCACACTATAGTTGTTTACACAAAAGTGTTAAGACAAAAAAACAAAACAAAAAAAAACTAAAACAAAACAATATATACAGTTTTTATCTTCATTTTACATGTCAAAAAATATTTTGTGGCTCCCAGTGCTTTGTTTCGTGAAAACTGGGCACTAATGGCTCTTTTGGGTGTTAAAGGTTGCCGCCCCCTGGTCTAGATGATGTCCAGTGATTTTCAGCCCTGCCAGTGAAGCGCCTTCAGAGGAAGACAGAAAGACAGAAAAACAGAAAACAGAAAGACAGGCACCAGCCGTGAGGCCCTACACAAGCCTCAGGCGGGGTGTCCCGAAAGAAAGAAAGATGAGCAACAGCCCGAGAGGCCTACACTGGCCCCAGGCGAGGTGCCCCGAAAGACAGAAAGACAGGCACCATTCCGGTTTGGCCCTACATACACCCCAGGCGGGGTGCCCTGAAAGACAGAAAGACAGGCACCAACCCAGGACGCCCTACACAGGCCCCAGGCGGGCTGCCACCAAAAGACAGGCAACCAGCCGGAAGGCCCTACGCAGGCCCCAGGTGTGGAGCCCCGAAAGACAGAAAGACAGGCACCAGCCCGGGAGGCCCTACACGGGCCCCAGGCGGGGTGCCCCCGAACGACACAATCCCGGGAGGCCCTACACAGGCCCAAAGCGGGGTGCCCCCAAAGACAGAAAGACAGGCACCAACCCAGAAGGCCCTACACAGGCCCAAGGCGGGGTACCCCAAAGAGAGAAAGACAGGCACCAACCACGGAAGGCCCTACACAGGCCCCGGCGGGATGCCCTGAAAGACAGACAGACAGGCACCAGCCCGCGAGGCCCTACACAGGCCCGCGGCGGGGTGCCCCCGAAAGACAGGCACCTACCCAGAAGGCCCTACAGAGGCCTCAGGCGGGGTTTGACCCTTAAGAAAGGCACCAGCCCAGGAGGCCCTACACAGGCCCCAGGCCGGGTGCCCCGAAAGACAGAAAGACAGGCACCAACCCAGAAGGCCCTACACAGGCCCCAGGCGGGGTGCCCCGAAAGACAGGCACCAGCCCGGGAGTGGCCCTACACAGGCCCCAGGCGGAGTGCCCCGAAAGACAGGACAGGGCCCAACCCGGGAGGCCCTACACAGGCCCAGGCGGGGTGCCTCGAATGACAGAAAGACAGGTACCAACCCGGGGAGGCCCTACACAGGCCCAGGGCGGGGTGCCCCCAAAGACAGGAACCAGCCCGGGGGCCCTACACAGGCCCCAGCCGGGGTGCCCTGAAAGACAGAAAGACAGGCACGAGCCCGGGAGGCCCTACACAGGCCCCGGGCGGGGTGCCCCCGATAGACAGGCACCAGTATGGAAGACAATACACAGGCCCCAGGCGGGATCACCGAAATACAAGCACTCGCCCCGGGAGGCCTACACAGGCGACAGGCGGGGATGCCCCCAAAAGACAGGCACCAGTGCAGAAGGCCCCTATAACAGGCCCAGGCGGGATGCCATGAAAGACAGGCACCAGCTCAGAAGGCCATACACAGGCCCCAGGCAGGATGCCACGAAAGACAGACAGACAGGCACCCAGTCGGGAGGCCCTACACAGGCCACGAGCGGGGTGCCCCGAAAACAGGCACCAGTCTGGAAGGCCCTACACAGGCCCCAGGCGGGATGCCCCGAAAGACAAGCACCAACCGGGAGGCCCTACACATGCCCCAGGCAGGGTACCCAGAAAAGACAGGCACCAACCCGGAAGGCCCCACACAGGCCCAGGCGAGGTGCCCCGAAAGACAGGCACCAGCCAGAAGGCCCTACACAGGCCCCAGGCGGGATGCCACGGGAAGACAGGAATACAGGCACCAGTCCGTGGAGGCCCTACACAGGCCCCGAGCGGGGGGTGCCCCGAAAGACAGGCACCAGTTCTGGAAGGCCCTACACAGGCCCCAGGCGGGATGCCAAGAAAAGACAAGCACTCGCCCGGGGGCCCTACACAGGCCCCAGACAAGGTACCCAGAAAGGCAGAAAGACAGGCACCAACCCGGAAGGCCCTACACAGGCCCCAGGCAAGGTGCCGTCCGAAAAGACAGAAAGACAGAAAGACAGGGCACCAACCCGAGAGGGCCCTACAAGGCCCCAGGCAGGGTGCCCCCAGAGACAGGCACCAACCCAGAAGGCCCTACACAGGCCCCAGGCGGGATGCCCAAGAAAGACAAGCCCCCGCCCGGAGGGCCTACACAGGCCCCAGGCAGGGTAGGCAGAAAAAACAAAGACAGGCACCAACCCCGGAATAGCCCTACACAGGCCAAGGCGGGGTGCCCGAAATACAGAAGAAAGACAGGCACCCGTGAGTGCCTAAATAAGGAGGCCCAACACTGGCCCCAGGCAGGGTGCCCCGAAAGACAGGCACCAGCACGGGAGGCCCTACACAGGCCCGGGTTGGGTGCCCCGAATAGATAGACAGGCCAGACCGGCCCCAGTCTGGAAGACCCTAGACAGGCCCCAGGCGGGATGCCCCGAAAGACACAGGACCCGCCCGGGAGGCCCTACACAGGCCCCAGGCAGGGTACGCAGAAAGACAGAAAAGCCGGCACCAACCCGGAAGGCCCTACACAGGCCCCAGGAGGGGTGCCCCGAAAAGACAGAAAGACAGGCACCAGCCCGCGAGGCCCTACACACGGCCCCAGACGGGATGCCCCGAAAGCCAGAAAGACAGGCACCGGCCCGAGATGCCCTAAACAGGCCCCATGTGGGACCTTACCCCCGAAAGACAGAAGAAAAAGCACCAACCAGAAGGCCCTATACAGGCCCCAGGCGAGGTGCCCCGAAAGACAGGCACCAGCTCAGAAGGCCTACACAGGCCCCAGGTGGGATGCCACGAAAGACAGACAGACAGGCACCAGTCCAGAGGCCCTACACAGGCCCCGACCGGGGTGTCCCCAAAAGACAGGCACCAGTCTGGAAGGCCCTACACAGGCCCCAGGGGGGATGCGCTGAAAGACAGGCACCAGCCCAGAAGGCCCTACATAGGCCCCCAGGCGGGATGCCACGAAAGACAGGCACCAGCCAGAGCTGCCCTACACAGGCCCCAGGCGGGATGCCACGAAAGACACAATGACAGGCACCAGTCCGGAGGCGCTACACAGGCCCCGAGCGGGGTGCCCCGAAAGACAGGCACCAGTCTGGAAGGCCCTACACACAGGCCCCAGGCGGATGGCCCGAAAGACAAGCACCCGCCCGGGAGGCCCTACACAGGGCCCAGACAAAGTACCAGGAAGACAGAAAGACAGGCACCAACCCGGAAGGCCCTACACAATGCCCCGGGCGAGGTGCCCCGAAAGACAGAAAGACAAAGCACCAACCCGTGGAGGCCCTACAAAGGCCCAGGCAGGGGGTGCCCCCAGAGACAGGCACCAACCCAGAAGGCCCTACACAGGCCCAGCCGGGTTCCCCCATAGACAGAAAGAACAGGTAACCAGCCCGGGAGGCCCTACACAGGGCCCAGGCGGGTACCCCGAAAGACAGAAAGAAAAGCACACACCGGAACGCCCCTACATAAGCCCCGGGCGGGGTGCCCGGATGTCGTGGGTGCCCAAAAGACAGGCACCACTCTGGAAGGCTCTACACAGGCCCCAGGCGGGATGCCCCGAAAGACAAGCAACCGCGCCGGGAGGCCTTACACAGGCCGCAGGCACTTTACACAGAAAGACAGGCACCACCGGTCCGGGAGGCCCTACAGAGGCCGCAGGCAGTGATGCCCGAAAGACAGAAGATATATCCACCCAGACCAAGAAGGCCCCTAAACAGGCCCCAGGCGGGGTGACCCGAAAGACAGAAGAGAGCACCAACGCGGGAAGGCCCTAAACAGGCCCCAGGCGGGGTGCCCCGAACGCGACAGAAAAGACAGGCACCAGCCCAGAAGGCACAGGCACAGGCCCCAGGCAGGGTGCCCCGAAGACAGAAAAGACAGGCACCAGCCGGGGAGTGCCCTACAAAATGCCCCAGGCAGGGTGCCCCGAAAGAAAGAAAGACAGGCACCAGCCCGGGAGGCCCTACACAGCCCCGAGAGCAGGGTGCCCCAATATACAGGCACCCAGTCTGGAAGGCCCTACACAGTCCCCAGGCGGGATGCCCGAAAGACAAGACCCGCCCCGGAGCCCTACACAGGCCCCAGGCAGGGTACCCCGACCCAGACAGACAGGCACGAACCCGGAAGGCCCTATGAGAGCCACCGCGGCGGGGTGCCCGTAAAGACAGAAGAGGCACCCAGCCCGCGAGGCCCTACACAGGCATCCCAGGCGGGGTGCCACCCAAAGATAGAAAGACAGGCACCAGCCCGGGAGCCCTACAATGTCCCCAGGCGGGATGCCCCGAAAGACAGAAGAACGAGGACAGGCTTACCAGGCCGGGCGGGGTGGAAAGGAGGCCTTGGACGGCCCTAAACAGGCCCCAGGCGGGGTGCCCTGACAGTCAGCACCTGCCTGGGAGGGCCCTAC
The DNA here is from genome assembly GCA_019594935.1 of Periophthalmus modestus. Taxonomy (NCBI): domain Eukaryota; kingdom Metazoa; phylum Chordata; class Actinopteri; order Gobiiformes; family Gobiidae; genus Periophthalmus; species Periophthalmus modestus. The sequence goes on from JAIEZT010000009.1 coordinate 3,642,318, forward strand.
ACAGGCCCCAGGCAAGGAACCCAGAAATACAGAAAGAAAGGCACAAACCCTGACAGGCCCTACCAGGCCCCAGGAGAGGTGCCCCAAAAGACAGAAAGACAGGCACCAACCCGGGAGGTCCCTACAAGGCTCCCATGCAGGGTGCCCCCAGAGACAGGCACCAACCCAGAAGGCCCCTACACAGGCCCCGGGCGGGGTGCTCCGATAGACAGAAAGACAGGAAGACAGGTACCAGCCTGGGAGGGCCCTACATAGGGCCCACGGGGGGTACCCTGAAAGACAGGAAAGATAAGCACCAACCCGGAAGGCCCTAAAATAAGCCCCGAGCAGGGTGCTCAGAAAGACAGGCACCAGTCTAGAAGGCTCTACACAGGCCCCAGCGGGATGCCCCGAAAGACAAGCACCCGCACGGTAAAGGGCCCTACACAGGCCCCAGGCAGGGTACCCAGAAAGACAGGCACCCACCCGGAAGGCCCTACACAGGGCCCCAGGCAGGATGCCCCGAAAGACAGAAAGATATGCACCTACCCAGAAGCCCGTACACAGGCCCCAGGCGGGGTGAGCCCGAAAAGACAGAAAGACAGGCACCCAGCCCGGAAGGCCCTACACAGCCCCCCCAGGCGGTGATGCCCCCGACAGACAAGCACCCGCCCGGGATGGCCCTACACAGGCCCCCAGGCAAGGTACCCAGAAAGACTGAAAGACAGGCACCAGCCCGGGAGGCCCTACACAGGCCCCAGGGCGGGTGCCCCGAAAGACAGAAAGACAGGCACCAGCCCGGAGCCCCTACACAGGACCCAGGCAGGTGAGCCCCGAAAGACAGACGAGACAGGCACCAGGGCCCGGGAGCCCTACATAGGCCTCCGGGCGGGTGCCCCAACATTAACGGCACCAGTCTTGGGAAGGCCCTACAGAGGCCCCAGGCGGGATGCCCGAAAGACAAGCACCAGTCCGGAAGGCCTACACAGGCCCGGCAGGGGGCCCCAAAAGACCAGGCAAGTGGTGCCACTAAAGACAGAAAGACAGGCACCAGCCCGTCGGCCCTACACAGGCCCCAGGCGGGTGACCCGAAAGACAGAAAGACATGCCAGCTAACCACAGAAGGCCCTACACAGGCCCGAGGCGGGGGACCCGAAAAGACCAGAAAGACAGGGCAACGCCGGGGAGAACCCTACACAGGCCCCAGGCGGGTGACCCGAAAGAACATCAGAAAAGCAACACCACCGGAAAGGCCCTACACGGCGGCAGGCAGGCGAGGTGACCCAGGAAAGACAGGCACCAAGGCCAGAAGGCCCTACCACAGGCCCAAGGCGGGATTTCACGAAAGACAGAAAGACAGGCACCAGTCGGGCAGGCCCTACACACAGGCCCCGAGAGGGGTACCCCGAAAGACGAAAGACAGGCACCAGTTCTGGAAGGCCCTACACAGGCCCCAGGCGGGGTTCTCCCAGAGAAGACAGGAACCACAACTCGGGAAGGCCCGAAAACAGGCCCCAGGCGAGGTGCCCCCGAAAGGACAGGAAAGACAGGCACCAACGGGGAGGCCCTACAAAGGCCCCTAGGCGGATGCCCCAGAGACAGGCACCATCCAGAAGGCCCTACAACAGGACCCATGTCGGGGTGCCGAAAGACAGAAAACACGGTCAGCACCCGGGAGACCTTACCAAAGGCCCCAGGCAGGAGTTGTTCCCGAGAGATGGCACCAAGCCAGAAGGCCCTACCCAGGCCCGGCGGGGGTGCCCTCCAAAGACAGGGACCATTCTGAAGGCCCTACCCCGGACCAGGCGAGGCTGCCCAAAAAGACAGGCCCCAGCCTGAAACAGTACCTACAACAGGCCCACCGGCGGGGGATGCCAAGCCCTACCGACCGACAGGCACCAGTCCGCCAGGCCTACAAGGCCCAGGCGAGGTGCCCAAAGACAGGACAGGGACAGGCACCCGAAGGCCAACACAGGCCCTACAAAAGATGCCATCGAGCGGGTGTGCCCCAAAAGACAGGCACCAGTCGGGAACGGCCCAACAACAGGCCCCAGGAGGGATGCACAGACAGACAAGGCACTAGCCCAGAAGGCCCTACACAGGCCCCAGGCGGGACTCCCACGAAAGACAGGCACAGCCCAGACGGCCCTAAGGCAGCAGGCCCCAGGCGGGATGCCACGAAAAGACAGACAGACAAGGCACCCAGTCCGGGATGCCTACACAGGCCCCGAGACGGGGTGCCCCGACAGACAGGCTCTCTTCCCGTTTATTGATTTCTCCTTATCACATGTCTCCCATGTCGTCCGTTGCAGAGGCTGGTGCTCGCACTGTTAATTCTCATTCTCCCTTCCCTGCTCAGCACCCCCTACATGCCCTCTCCCGGGTACCCAGACCAACATGCACATATTATAAAGACAGAGTCACGTACCGGAAGGCCCTCCAGTCCCAGCTCGCGCGGCATGCCCCCAACTGACAGATACGACGACAGGCCCCAACGCCCGAGGCCCCTTCACCTACAAAGTCTCCCACCCGTGCCGTTCTTCCCCACTACGTACTATGCGCCACCTACTCACCCGAAGGCCCTACACAGGCCCCAGGCGGGGTGCCCCGAAAAAAAAGCACCCCCGGGAGGCAGTTTCTGCGCATCCAGTCACTTTACAACAGAAAGACAGGCACCAACACGGACGCCCAGAAGGAGAGGCCAGCAGGTCCGAAAGCACGCGACACTAATAACAAGAAGAATATGGAAAAACAAGAAAGGCCCTATACAAGGCCCAGGCGGGGTGAGCCGAAAGACCAGAAAGAAGAGCACCAACCCGGCAGGCCCTTTAACAGGCCCCCAGCGGGGTGCCCCGAAGACATAAAGGACTTCGGGCACCAGCCCGGAAGCCATACACAAGCACCAGGCAGGTGCCCCGAAAGACATGGGAAAGACAGGCACCGGCCCGGGAGGCCCGAACTACAGGCCCCGGGCGGGGTAACGCGAAGTACGCAAAAAAAACCCCAGTTTCCCTGGGGAAAAGCCCGACACAGCCCCGCCGGAGGGACTCCGACAGTCAAGCACCTGCCCGGGAGGCCCTACCACAGGCCCCAGGCAAGGTACCCCCAGGAAGACAGAAAAAAGGCACAAACCCGGAAGGCCCTACACGGCCCCAGGCAGGGTGCCCCCAGAGGACAGGCCCAACCCAGAAGGCCCTACACAGGCCCGGCGGGTGCCCCGATACGACAGAAAGACACGTTACCAGTCCTGGGGGACCTACATAGGGGCCCACAAGGGGGGGTACCCCGAAGACAGAAAGAAAAGCACCAACCCGGAGGCCCTACATAAGCCCCGGGGACGGGGTGCCCGGAACGACAGGCACAAAGTCTGGAAGGCTTGACCAGGCACAGGCGGGATGCCCCGAAGGACAAGCACCCCGCCGGGACGGCCCTACACAGGGCCAGGCAGGGTACCCAGGAAAAGAAAGCACCACCCGGAAGCCTACACAGGGCCCCGGCGGTGTGACAAAAGACAGAAGAAAGGAACAGGCACCAGCCCGGAAGGCCCTCCCGGCCCCAGGCGGATGCCGAAGACACGCACCGCCCGGGAGGCCTACACAGCCAGGAAAGGTAGCCAGAAAGGAGGAAAGACAGGCACCAGCCAGGGAGGCCCTTCACAGGCCCAGGCCAATGGT